>CM044016.1:8622793-8633639 GCA_024085815.1 Flaveria linearis | reverse complement strand
AAACATACCCAGTGTGTCCCGTTTAATAGCAGGGTCTGGGAGGGGTAGATGGTGGCAAGTCTTTCCTATCTTGGGAGATAGAGAGACCGCTTCCAAAGAGATCCCGACTCGGTAACAATAGCATAGCCAACATAAAATATCATACAATACCACGGAAACACATAAGGAGATAGAAATAGCATGCACCAAATAAGCGACAAGTTTCATCAAATACATGGCAGAAGTCTAATAGCTATACATCAGGCGACAAGTTTCATCAAATACATGGCAGAAGTCTAATAGCTATACATCAGGCGTGCCGTTTACTCTTCCTACTACAGAACCCACTAGAAGTCCTTAATTTTAATTCTACGCCTCCACGCAGTCCTATCCTCGATCATGTAAATCTTTAGCGTGTTTTTCAAGGTCATGACATTTTTTTCTGTTGTTAGGGATGTGGACTTTGAAATAATAGTCGTGGATGATGGTAGTCCTGATGGAACTCAAGATATTGTCAAACAGTTGCAGCAAGTCTATGGTGATGATCGAATTGTATGTACAATCAATTCTTGGGTCGATTTCATTATATTTTTTAAAAGTCTAAAACTCACCACACACACACACACACACATATATATATATTTTCTTTTTAAAACACTAAAGATATCATACTATCCAATTCATTGTAAATTAAATTAAATCTGTTACTTTTAACAGCTTGTTTTGCTGTGAACATTATTTACTAAGATGACTTAACATTTCCTTTTTAATCATTTATTCAGTGAAACCGATGCTTTAAAGTGACTGAATTTATATGCTTTATTTGAAATAAATATGATACTTTAGTGTTTGAAGGGACCAAAGAATGGTAAATATGATATCACCAAATGTCGAAGGATATATATAAAATTAGTCCTTATTTTTTTTATATCTCAGCATGCATCATTGTTGTCTCCTATATGTCTATAGTTCTTTCATATTGTTGTCTTCTTAATGCAGCTATTAAGAGCTAGGCCCAAGAAGCTTGGATTAGGTACTTCCATTATCTATTCAATGTTTGAATAATAAACATGAAATTAAGTTTAAAATCTTGTCAACTAGGAACTGCTTATGTTCATGGTTTGAAGCATGCTTCAGGAAATTTTGTTGTAATCATGGATGCTGATCTGTCGCACCACGCAAGTACTTTTACAAAATTTTCTTTTTACAAAATATTATATGTATATATATTTCAGTGATGCAAGGTCAATCTATCATATGCATCTTTTTATTCTTATGAATTTTGCTTTCAGCCAACTAATTATGATGTTTTTTGTTTCTTTCGTATGTTTATCTACACAGCCAAAGTACCTTCCGCATTTTATAAAGTAAGAAAGTTCCCCCCAATCTTGATGTTTAATTTATCTGCATTGCCTATCAATTAGAGGTGGCAAAATGAGGGGGTCGGGCAGGACTGCAGGTTGGCGACGACAGGAAATCTTGCTACCGCCGTTCTAAGTTCTTCTAACTAAACGAAGTTAAGACTAAAGTTTCGGAACTGAAGTTTGGCACATGAAACTGTAGTGGACTTCATTTTTTTGCATAAGAAAAACTTGGACTTCAAAACATGAAAGTTCCTTTATAATAGTTTAGGGACTTAATCATGCAAAAACGAGGATTTGTTTTTAAAAAGAAGTCTGAGGGATTTTCTTTTAAGTTCTAAAAGTTAAGGGATTTATCATATAAAATTAAAGACCAGGGACTTGTTTGCGGATGCAATTAAAGTCCATATGTTCTTTTTTGACAAAATCCATCGATCAATGGTCGGATGTGGTCCTTGTTGTCAATAGCGGCTATATCGCCCGCTATAGCGCGCTACATAGCGTATAGCTATGTTCCCGCTATTTGTGTTTTGCGACCAAATAGCGATCTGTAGTGTTTTTTTATTTTTATTTTATAAAAATAAAATATTAAAATCGACCCAATTAGAGTATTTTAGCCATTTTGGTTGTGTTTGCTCGTATTTTCTACTACTTTATCGCTATACATTTTAGTTTACTAAATGTAAAACATTTTTAAATTTTCTACCGCCTTATCGCCAAATACAAAATAACGCTACGAGCTTGTCGCAATTTACTGACTTACTACTATTCGCTATTGACAACTATGGATGTGATTACAAAAGATCTATTAGTCACTAAATTCAGTTTTAAGAATATGATTCGGAGGTATTATGCATTAAGCATACATTATGACTGATTTTTGACCATACCCATTTGACCTATGCCCTTTAATCTATTTTTTAACTTTACCTGCTTGTCCTGTTAGAGATAAACCATAGCCTAACTCATTAACAAGTAAACGAGTCAGAAATTGCTAACTATACTAATAATATAAGTCCCCTAAATTCAGGAAACAAATTGAAACGGGTGCGGATATTGTTACTGGGACCCGTTATGTAAAAGGCGGAGGTGTGCATGGCTGGACCTTGATGCGCAAATTGACTAGTAGAGGGGCTAATGTTCTTGCACATACTCTTCTTGGCCTGGTGTATCAGACTTGACAGGCTCATTTCGGTACATAAAATCTTAGATCATCTAGTCTTTAATTTTAGTTTTCTTATAATTAATGTTATTCTTGCGCTTCCACAAAAAAGTAATGACATTTTCGTCTTCACAACTACGGACTATTTCTTCCCAAAGATGTGTAAGTGAAACCGTATATATGCTTGGGTGGTCTTTAAAGTAGTTTTATATATGAATCTTCTTAACAAAAAAGATGAACACTTCGTTACATACATAATCCCTTTGTTTCCTTTTTCACCTTAAAAGTTTTCGTAACTTGATATTGTTTTGTTGATTTGTAGTCTTTACAAGAAATCTGTGCTTGAAGACATTATAAGCTCGTGTGTAAGCAAAGGATATGTTTTCAAATGGAGATGATTGTCAGGGCCTCGAGAAAGGATATCACATCGAGAGGTACTATGACTACTCTTTTCAACCCGAACCCCCTCATTTTGCGAAACAAGTAACATCTTAATGGTTTATCGTATCAACCTTTGCCCTGTTTGACCATGCAACTTCGTGTTAATTTACTAATTTGCCTTTTCATGACTTTTTAGGTCCCGATTACTTTTGTTGACCGAGTTTATGGAAGCTCGAAGCTCGGTGGATCAGAAATAGTAGAGTATTTAAAGGGTCTAGTGTACCTTCTTTTTACTACATAGTTATAAGTCTATAGAAGTTCCATTCGATTGGAATTTTCACATGAAACACTTGTGTTTTTTTTGTTTTTTTTTGGATTGATTATTAATTTGGTTTGAGAAAAGAAAACCTCAAAATTTGTTTCGCTTTGGCCATGGCCATCCCATCCATTATCACGCCAATTGGGCTAAGGGTATCGTCTCAATGATTATAATAATAATTAATGATCAAACACAATTAACGAGTTGTTAATTAAACTCATAAAAGGTAAATCCTTATTCATTTTTTAAATGGTGTTTGGAACTACTTCTAATTCTAATACCCGAATTCTAATACCCGAGTGAGCTTTTTTGAGAATGGATGTTTAATGTCCATAATGATTTTGACGTTCCTATATGTGTTATTTTGATTCTTTTGATTTTGTATCCAATGTTAATGGCTTATTGTTAAAATTTCACCCTTTGTTTGTCTATGTATGTGAATATGTGATAGTTATCTTGTGGATCATATTCGTAACATCTTTGTACGTTAGTTGAGCTTTATCACAAGTGTTGGTTGGATTTGATAAGTCATTTTGATGGCTTTGTTAATCCCTTGTTGGAACATAACATGTTTTCTTTATTATAATGTGATTACGCATGCCTTATTTTTTCAATGCTCGTGTTACGAACCACCAATGAGATATCATAGGCATGTTATCAGACATCCGTTTCAGATGAACTCAAGATCGGTACTGTAGAAAAAATTATCCGCTAATATAAATCAAAAAGTTCATTACCCTTATAAGTGATAAACTTTAATATATAGTTCCTCTCTATACAAAGAACCATTATTACATCTAGGACCCATATACAAAAAAACAAGCTAGAAACAACCTTAATCACATAGGTAATTACTCTTTATCAGCTTCACATATTTGTAAAGGACTAGGATCAAGTGACACAAATGCCAAGAGCTCGGGATCATGTTGTAACATATGCATTTTGTGTTCATCTATGTTCACCCATGCTTCAATTCCATCACCATATCTTGTACCCACTAAAACAACAAAATCTGTAAACACCGGACTATCATGAGAAACAAAACTACAAACCCATATCGGCTTTCCCCAACCAAAATCCACGTTGTAGAACCCCATATTACACCAGCTCGTACATCCTAAGTAATCAATAGTCTCATTTTTTCCACAATCTTTCATGAGTTTGAGGGACTCTTCCATCACTTGTTGCCCTTTATCACCTTGTAATTTCATCACAAACTCACTACTGATATCTAGTATACTTCCTCTTACCTGCAGCGAAAGTTTATTAAGACAAAATTATTACGATAATATAAAAAGACATCACAAAATATTTCAGTCATTTCATATACTCATCAAACTATTTAACTACTTTATAACCAACCCACTTATGTGTATAATTTTATTTATACTAAATTTGGTGTAGACAATCTCTTATTCTGTCCCATCGACTCCCTAAACTCCACAATTTTCCCTATGGAACTCAACCCTTCTTTGCAACCGCTGTCACTATATCTAGCTAACACTAGCTCTTCTTTATCATGAGAACCTATTATGAGTAAACTCGTAAGACTCCGTCAATACCCTGCTAACCAATAGGATTAAGTAAATTGCAGATTGTATAGGATTAAGTAAATTGCAGATTGGGCTGGGTTGACGGCTTTCAACAGGTTATTGTAGGATATCAGTGAAAACAAGATTCGAGCATGATATCTCTCTTATAGACGAATCAAGTGGTTACCACTACACCACCTATACTAGATCTACTATGCTTCTTGGCGGGACAGACGGTAGTTCCTACGACTTTAGCCTCGAAATCCCTTTTAACGGTTTTCTATGCTCAAAAACCAACTCAAGAAGACAGAGGAACAAAACAACACAACCGAAAAGACCACCTTGAACCTGAGAGTATCGTACTACCACACTACTACCTGGCTCTTTGATATCTTTCATGTCTTTCACCCCATGACCCCATGTCATGTAGCTATACAGGGCCGGTCTCGAGAATTCTCAAATGATTTTGGGCCCAGGACGAAAATAAAAAACGGGCCCCTATAATACTACATATAAAAAAGTTTAAACCAAATAACTTGTATACAACAATTTATAATACGATAATAATTTTTGTGACAATAAACAAAACCTTGTAGCAAAATCATTAGCATTAATATCAGATTCTTCTCCATACTTCAATGCATCTTTAAGAACATAACAACACGACTTAAGATCTTTTTCATCAAGTGTCTTCAAGTTTTCCGAAATCAAAAAACCAAATTGTTTGTGGTATTGTTGATATTTTCAAATCTTGTTTCAAGAAAACTAACTAATTATTTTTTTATTAAGGTAAAATTAAATAAAATTAGATTTGCATTGGGTAGATGTTATTGTGATAAATTATTTAAAATGTTAATGGGTCTTTAGGTAAAGTTTAATAAGCTAAAATAATAATCATGTTATTAGGTTTGTAAATGAATTTATTAATAGATTATAGTTTTCTAATAAAAAATTACATAAATATAATATATAATTTTTTTAAAAAGTTCGGGCCCTGAGTAGATCGAGCCTTGGGCGGTCGCTCGGTTTGTAACCATATGAAAAAGACAAATATATACATGTCTTCTTTAAATTAAACGGTACTTGAGTTTCTTTATCTCTTTATTTCTTTAAATTTTTAAAGATCGATCATCACAAATCAGTTTATAACAATAGTGCTTACTTACGTGCACCAAATACACCCACACAACAAAAAAACCCACACTTCAAAGAAACTGTAGCAGCTGATAGCACAAAATTTGTGCTACTAATCATGTGAACATGACGTGTTTGAGATTCGATTTTGTTCCGTGCGCTACATCACATAATTAATCATCTGGTTCTCCAAATCAAGAAGCTCATTACACCTATAAGTGATAAAATTTTAAAATACAATCCAAGGATCCATACAAAACAAGAAAACAACCTTAACAAGATGGATACTTAGTTACTATCAACTTCACATATTTGTAAAGGACTAGGATCAATCAGACGCGAATGCCAAAAGCTCGGGATCATGTCGTAGAATATGCATTTTGTTTTCATCCGTGACGACCCATGCTTCTATTCCGTCACCATATCTTGTATCCATCAAAACAACAAAATTCGTAAACACCGGACTATCATGAAAAACATAGCCACAAACCCATATCGGCTTCCCCCAACCAAAATCAACGTCGTAAAACCCCATCTTACACCAGCTCGTAAACCCAAGGTAATCAACATCCTCATTTTTCCCACAATCTTTCATGAGCTTAAGGGACTCTTCCATCACTTGTGGCCCTTTTTCGCCTTGTAAGCTCGACACAAACTCCTCATTGACTTCCAGTATACTTCCCCTTCTTACCTACAGTAAAAAAATTATAACTATATTAACGCGATATATATATAACACATAAAAAGATCATTGGATATTTCATTTGTCTTAATGCGATATATATATAACACATAAAAAGATCATTGCATATTTCATTTGTCATAATCTCACTTTGTTTACTAGCTCATGCAGCTTGATGTCACTCATGCAGCTTGATGTCACTCATGCTTTCACAATATCTTGTGCTTGCTAACCAAACCAAATTTCCTATAGAGTTATCTGACAACATGGTTCCTGATCTTTTGCGTAGGTTCACCACATGGCTCAATAAAAATGCATGTTTCTCACTAGATGCAGCCATAAAACACTTCCACAGCAACGCAGACACCACCTCGACTCGCGTCGGGTGCTGCACACCGTCCCTAGCCGCCTCGATTTTGAGCCTGGCTATCGCGGAACCATCAAAAACAAATCTACTCGTGCTGCATTTCCCAAACTTTATTAATGACTCCCACATAGCCAATGACGAGTCTTTGAGGCGAGTATCGGTTGCAGGCACAAAACAAGTGGTTAGGTCGGGATACACGACTTCTTCGTCACTAGTCGAGGTTCTAATGGCGCGATGTAGCGAAGCCCAACACTTTGCGAAAGTGGCAAGCGCGGTCCCATCAAGAATCTTGTGTGAAATGCACAAACTAACAACAACACCACCACACTTAAAGATGTTAACTTGAACATTGGTCACACAAGCTCCAGATGGAAGAAGCTTGTTGATCAACCCTTGATCAAAATGTTGCATAAACTCAATAAGACTTGTGTCCACACGCGCTGTCGCATAGTGCGCGCCCGAATCATCACAATCTATCGACTGGTCGTCTTTGATCGTGCCCGCTAGAGGGTAATAGCGCGTCAAAGTTTGAGATAACGATACCTTTAGCGGTTCTAGTCGCTCAAGGATTTCGGGCTCGCTGGCGTGATCTTGATTCGGGTAGAAGAAGTTGATGGGTGCATAAGGTGCAGGAAGAAGTTGATGTAACACTGATAGATTGAATGTTTTGAGGTATTGTGGTGTTGGGGATGATGGTTTTATGTATTCTGTTGATATGATCTCAATTGTGGTCATGTTTTTTGATTGGTTAATAACTTGCTTAATTGTTAATAGTACATGAAACCTTAAATACTTGTGTTTTTTTTTTCTTGATGTCACATTAAATTTTAATATCAGTTTTCTTGTCAAAGGTTCTACAAATTAGGTTAGACTGTGTTTTTGAATTATAAATCTGATGCGAATATCGGCATATTCTTACAGCTATGTAGGTAGTTAAAAAAAAAAAATATGTGTTTAAAGACTAATATGTGAAGATATGCTAATTTAATTCACAACAGCGACATATAATGTAATGATAATATCATATAAAATAAGTGTGTGGTTGTTCGTTTACTTCTTCATCAAGAAAAGTTAAGTTTGAATTTAGCTTTAGACTTCAAAATAGATAAGGCCGGTCCTACTATACTCATATGATGTGCATTTTGGTCTTTTATCATACGTGTGACTTTTTGTGAGATGAGCTACATTGACTACATGTTATTAACTTATTATATTTTCTTTATAAATGCAACTATTAAAAATAAAAAGGTTGAAATTTTGGATTTCTTTTCCCTCAAATTCATTAAATCACTAGCTATCCGCATATACGTATATACGTATACGTATACGTATACGTATAGATACATATACACATACATATACATATATATACATATATACATACATATACATATATATACATAGATACATATACATGTACACTAGTAAGGAACCCGCGCGATGCGGCGGCGACATCAACGATATTTTACAATTCTTGTGTGGCTTCTATTGTATAGTTTATTTATGTTATGAGAATCATAAAACTTAATTAAATAATAGCACACGAATAAGAAAATGTTTTTCATAAACATGGTACGTTAAAAATAAATATCTGAGCATACAAATAAGAAAATACAAGTCGTAAACATAGTACGTTATATAACACCCCCACCCTTTCAACATTTGGTATGTGTCAAGTCTATTCAGGTCAAACCGGGTAACACGTTGTATAGAACACTTGTTTTCCCAATACATTAGCAATAATCTTAAAAAATTACTAATAGACTCATCAAAACTTTAACTATGTTGGAAAGCAAATAGAAACCACAATTAAATACATCGTACAAATACATCATACCAATACCATGTGAATCAATAAAAATCTAAAAAACACAAAATGAGAATTCATATGGATCTAACACAAAAGCAACATTATATCATGGGAACCAATAAAATCTAAAAAGCACAAGAACAAAATATATATAAGCAGCAGCCCTCATAAAAATTACCCATTTGACCTGTTCAATAAAATATAAAACATAGAACATGGAAGCTTCATTTTTAAATCAGCTTTGTATCATTCATTTAAACAACTATCTTTCAACAACTTTCGTAAAAAAATCTATTGTCATGGATTCATGGGTACCAGCATTCAAATAAAAAGGTTATTTTAGTTGCTACTTGTCACCTGCATAGAAATATATAACCCCCTTCTTTCAACCTATCTCATTAAAAAATGGCTATAATCATGCCCAAAAATGACTATTCTAGAGATGACCACATATAGGTTGAGCCGGTTAGACAATGGGTCAAAACAAAACAAGTTTAGCTTGAAACATGTCATTTTAGTAGGCTGGGTTAAAGGACACACGAACACCTTTTAATCCATTTCTTAATTTTGTTTATTAGCTAATGTGTTATGTATGATTATAGTATTAATCTAAATCATGGAAATAAAACTGTTTAAGAGGTTGTATGCACTATAATGAGACTTTTTGGGCTTCTTCAGTCGTTTCAATCTTTTGACTTGTTCCCTTTTAGCTAAATTTATTTCTTTTTAACTGTTTGAAATAAAACACAATCTATATCGACCCATTAAGGGTCAAAACTGTCAATGTATAGGAAATAAATCTGGTAGCTCATAAACAAAAATACAAAACGCAGTCAAGTTCTATGTACATACAAGCAAGGTATCTTACCAAACCTCGAAGACATTTTTGCGCGTAAAGCATTAGAATTGGACCGAGTGCAAATTGTTTGAATCCGCTTGAAACTAATGCAAGAAGAACCCTTTTAAAGATATCAATTCTAAGGGTGATCAAGTCTTCAGCCCACCAATCAACAAGTGTAACTTGACTCTTTTCAGTCACCATGCACGCGATAGTGTCTACACATCGATCAACTAATTTCACAGTTTCTGCAAAATGGTAGCTGCAGCAGATAAGGTTATAAGCCCTGTTTCATTTATTTATGCTTCAGTTATTGATACCAGGTTTCCATCTACGTATTCTTCTGTCATTTCAAGATATTCAGCCACACATCTTGCCATTGCAATGTTTTCTGTACATAAATCTAAATGTGTTCCATAACAGATTTTTGCTGCAACTTCAAATCCTTCTGCTCCTCCCGGGAGATCAGGGATTTCGATGACAGAAGGATCAACATTTTTGGTGTCCGATAACAGTTTCTTTATATAACCACACTTTGAGACTAAAGGAAACTGCACCGCGTAAAGAACTGAGTTTTAGACCCACAACCAGACTGACCATATAAACCAGACATACAAAATAAATATGTTTACTTCTATTGATATTTCAAAACAAACTTTGAATCATTATTTACAAAAATTATATATAAATTTTAGTTATAACAAAAGAATAGAAACAGTGTACCTTGTGCATGGGAAAAGAAACACCTCCTACACAAACAATGACATCACTTGGGACATCTTGGGATGAAATTCTGCAAATTTATAAAAATTGATAAGATCTTTAAAGATCCTCCTCTATCTTCCTAACTATGATTCTTATTTTCTAGTTTCTATTGTATGTTAGTAAATTCTCATGAGCAGCCTAAAGGCGTAAGGTTTGCCCCTATCACACCCCGGAGCCTACTAATAGCTTCGCTATAAGTGAAATTATATTGGTTAATTCTGCTTGTTTGTGATGATTCATGAGCAAATTAATTAAATGAAGATTAAAACTATCATCACCAACACCAAATGAACATCACAAAGTAAGTATCTAGAAAGCAAGATGAAGAAAACCGAAAGCAAACCAGTCACTAATTCTTTTCATGGCATCAGAAGTAAGCTCCTTTTTCACAGCAGGCATGTGAACTGTCATGGGCAGCTCACCTCCCTCTTGATGAACATCCAACATGGTGATAATTTAACCCCTCCCTCAAGCTCAATCATGTCCTACATACACAACAACTAAACACCAACCTCA
>CM044016.1:8560293-8617793 GCA_024085815.1 Flaveria linearis | reverse complement strand
GCACGGAAGCATACTCAATGCACATCAAACAGTGTTATTAAAATTAAATATATAGTTTGGGCAAAAGAGGGTCATAAGACATTTCATGACATTGACACGGTTAATGATAATGATGGTTCAGATAAGAAATCAAAATATCGAAGAAAGCGTCCATCTAAACGCACCGGTTATAGGGCTCACATTCGTTTAGGGTTAAGTAAATGTAAGAAATACTATGCCATTTATGGTTTTTATGAGGAGCATAACCATAGCTTTGTTGATCCTGAGTACTACTATCTACTATGTGCAGCAAGAGATCCGCAGTCTATTGTTTTCTTCAAATTTGACAAATGGTTTTAATGCCTTGTTTGTATTTGTGAGCCTTTGTGAATCCAAGGATCTCAATTCAGGGATTATCAGTATTAAAATAAATTAATTCAATGATCGCGGAATTATCATTAATTGACGTTTAATTGTATTTATGATTATCGATGAACACAACCACAGAAACCCAGTAAATGCAGACTCAATAATTATTCAAACGTATTTCATTAATTATCATGTAATGATTACAAAAGAATAATTAAGAATGAATATGAACAATGATTTCTGTGAATCGAATAATGTTTGATGTTGATGTGACGGCGGCTAGGGTTGCACGATGATGTAACTCTTGACAGTCGTGATATTGCTTGATTGTGTTCGCCGAGATGTGAAACCTAGGACTCGTATTTATAGATGGTTGGAGTCAGTTAGGAAACACCGGATCTCTTGGGATTTGATATTGATTGGTTTGACTTGTTTGACTTGATGATATTTGAAATCTCACAAGTATGCTGTTCTTCCGCAGGAGTCTGGTAGTCCGCAGAACTTTTGTTCTTCCGTAGATGACTTGGTCTTCCGTAGAAGTGTTGTTCTTCCGTAGGAAATCCTTCTTCCGTAGGGGTTCACTTCATGGTCCTTGATCATCCGTAGGAATATTCACTTGGTGATTTGGTCTTGTAAGAAACATATCTACGGATTAACAATAATGTTCATCCGTAGATGTTTCTTACACTTGTTCAATTTCATGAATCCTTCCAAGTATATTTTTCGCCCTGTCAACAGTCACAAATCAACACACATATATATGGGTTAACCTATAGATTCAATGCACATATATATATTGACTGTTACAAGTATTAATTACAAGACTTGATTCAAGTACTAAGCCTATACAAAATGATCTAGTCCTATACACTCTAGATCCAACAATACTCCCCCTTAGGCTTAGCTCCTTGTAATCAGTCCTTCAAAACTACAAGTTCTTTTACTCTTGCTATCATCTTATTGTAGAAGTAAGATACAGCTGTCTTCTGATCATCGTACTTGTACTTGATCTTCATCCGGCTGATCTTCTTCAGTGTATCATAGCTCAGCCCCAAAATGTCTTCTTCAATAGTGAGTGTTTCCACTACACTATCGTTATGCACAATTTCCAGCTCATCTTCCTCTGAGATTCTGAGCTCTGATACTTCATCTATTGTAGTTCCTTTAAGCATCCCAGCTTCATGTTTTCTTCTCTTGTATGCCTTTGCATGCAATTTATCTACAACTTGAATCATGTGCACATAAAGACAGAGATCATTCTGAGCTTTTTCATCTGATAACTTTGGAAAGAATTTGTCGGGGAGATATTGTCACACCCGGCCTCTCACACCAACAATATTGTCCGCTTCACCCACGAGGAGCTCACGGATTTGCTTTTGGTTGCCCGGGTGAAAACTTCCCAGGGAGGTCACCCATCCCTGGATTGCTCCCACCTGAGCACGCTTAACTGTGGAGTTCTCCTCTCATCCACAGCCAATACGCCTAAAACGCGTTGTTAATATTAGAGGCTAGACATTCCTTATGAACCAGGAATCTCTCCTGTCCACGGCCGATGTGGGATATGTGTAGGGTGTCACAAGCACCCCCTGTTTAGACTCATCATCCTCGATGAGCCCGAGAAGTCACCACCTTGGTGAGGTATCTTGTGACACCCTACACATATCCCACATCGCCCGTGGACAGGAGAGATTCCTGGTTCATAAGGAATGTCTGGCCTCTAATATCAACAACGCGTTTTGGGCGTATTGGCTGTGGATGAGAGGAGAACTCCACAGTTAAGCGTGCTCAGGTGGGAGCAATCCAGGGATGGGTGACCTCCCTGGGAAGTTTTCACCCGAGCAACCAAAAGTAAATCCGTGAGCTCCTCGTGGGCGAAGCGGACAATATTGTTGGTGTGAGATGCCGGGTGTTACAGAATGGTATCAGAGCCACTCCTATGCCATTCGGGGTGTGGGACATACCTCACCAAGGATGGTGACTTCTCGGGTTCATCGAGGATGATGAGTCCAAACAGGGGGTGCTTGTGACACCCTACACATATCCCACATCGCCCGTGGACAGGAGAGATTCCTGGTTCATAAGGAATGTCTGGCCTCTAATATCAACAACGCGTTTTGGGCGTATTGGCTGTGGATGAGAGGAGAACTCCACAGTTAAGCGTGCTCAGGTGGGAGCAATCCAGGGATGGGTGACCTCCCTGGGAAGTTTTCACCCGAGCAACCAAAAGCAAATCCGTGAGCTCCTCGTGGGCGAAGCGGACAATATTGTTGGTGTGAGAGGCCGGGTGTTACAGATATGATGTATAGCTTGGATGTAATATTTTTATCTCCACGGGATTAAAAATCCTTATCTTTTCAGCCTTCTTTCCATCAGCATTTCTCAACAATACCAACTCTTTATTTCTTTCAACATATCCCCATTCGGTGATGGGATAAGAGAATTGGTTTCCTTTGAGGCTTTTGATGGTTTCTGAGCTTTTGTTGCATACAACCCTCTTTAGCATATCATCATCTACAAGAGATGAGACTTCAGCTGTTCTTCTTTTGCTTTCTTTGATCCTTTTGTGCTCTTTATCATCTTTCTTTGCTTGTATGAGCACATCATCAATAAATCTGGTTTTCATTCCATTTATAGCTGCAAAGAAGTCTCTTCCCCGAAGATGGATTGGATAGTTGCATATGGGGATGCTTTGTAGATCCTTGATGTCTTGCTCCGGAAGGCTCAATAGAGCTTCCACATCATGGAAGTAATGAATTCTTCCAGATGTCCTCTTGATTACAGCACAATCCCAGTCTGGATCATATTTCCAGGCCATAATCCTGTGTTCTTCCACAGAACTGGGAGTTGTAATATGGTCATACAGTTTAATAAGAGTAGATTTCTTCTCAGTAATTTCCCGAACTGTTGTTCCCAGGGATAACTGTCCTTGGCTCTCTGATCAGTTTTCCTTTTTCCTTGTGCTGATCTTTTAGTTCAACAGTTATTGGATCAGCAGCAAGTTTGCATTGTTGTTCATGAGATGGATGTGGAGCTGTGGTTCTGAACTTAACACCAGTTTCTAGTTCCACTTTCATCACATGCTCCATCATCCTCCGCAGTTCTCCAGTTGATCTACCTTTGAGCTTATGCGGTTTGTAATTGTGGCCCTGTAACCAGCATGTCATGTTATACTTGGTCAGTTTGGCTGTGTCACCGTGGCCCAGATCTTTCTTAATTTTCTCTAATGACTGAAAGACTGTAAAGGCTTAATAATCATAGTTTGGGATTATGAATCTTGCAAATTCAAATTCTTTCAGTGCATTCTTCATTTCGGTTGAATTCATCCTCTCAACCATGTCATAAGGAAAACCATGGTTGATGAGGGTCATGAACATGCTTGAATCAGGCCTCTCTTCCATAATGTCTGCTGTGGTTAGAAGATCATCAGCCTTTCCTCCCTTTTGGACAGTGGGGGACTCCATTTTGGTCAGCTCCTCCTATTATTTATCACTTTCATCATCATCTCCGGATGATATCTTCACAGTAGACACATCTACTGAAGGTGAAGGTTCAGGGGATGGGAGCTTTTGCCTTTTTGGAGAGGCTTCTTCTTCTGATTTCTTCTTGATTGCACCCAAGTATTGTCTTTTCCGTGTATATAGAATCAATTTCTTTGGAGTTTCAGTAGTTGGTTTTGATGGTTCAACACTTGGGGCCTCTCCCTTTTCCAGATCAGAAATCTTCTTTTTCAGCTTCTCTATCTCTTCATCTTTCTGTTTGATCAGCTGAACTTTATCATTTTGCTCATGTTTCAAGGATGCCTGCAACTCTTTTTCTTTTTGCAAGAGTGCATCAATTACTTCATTGTTGCATGTTGCATCCTCTCTCATCCGTTTCAGACTTGCTTCTTTTGTCATCAGCTCTTCATCTTTCTCTTGAATGATGCCTTTCAGCTCTTGTATTCTTTGCTTTCGCTTATTTGATTTGAGTACTAGCTTGTTATACTCAGCAACCAAAAAGCTTTTGCTGACTGGAATGTCACTATCACTTAGGTCATCTTCATGATATGCAATGACATCCTCAGCAATCTCTTGTATTTCCCTTTGCTCATCAGCAGTTTGATTATCAATCATTGGAGATGTGGGCTCAGTATCGGCTGATGGCACTTGTTCTTCAGAGTGTGTAGGTGAGATGGGAACAGTGCTAGCTTGAGATAGTAACTCAGTCTCCCCTGAGTGCACAGAGTTTAAAGACTCAGTTATCTCAAATGGTTCAGTGCTAGCACTTTCCGGTGATGCTTGTTTTGGAGAATCTGTTGGTTGTTGAATAGGGGATTGGATTTGGAGTGGAGAAAAAGGTTGAGTGTGATGATAAGGTGATAGTGTTTGTTGTTGAAATGGAGATATTGGCTGAGTGTTTTTGGTAGATGATGATGATATCAGTTATGGTGATTCATGGTGATGAATTGTGATATTGGTTGGGTGTTGATGCTGGCTGGAGATTGTGATTGGTGAGGGGGTGTAAGGTTAGGTGATTGATGTTGAAGTGGTGGTGTTTGGCTTGGTGAATGAGAGGCTTGTGCAGAATCAACAGATGACTGTACATCTTCATCTACCCAAACCAATTCTTGTGGCAAGTCTGCTTGGGCATCCATCACATGTGCAAACATGGGCATGTCTTCCCCCTGATACTTCCCACTAATCTTGTTGAGCACTGATTTTCCCAGGTGGGCTTGTACAAACACTTCTCCAACTCTGTACAGCCTTGGAAGTTCTGAGTTGATGACCAGTTGTAGAAATCTTGGGAACATGTACATTTTGTCATTCCTCTGAAGTTTGACTTGTTCACTTAGACAGTTAAAGATGTACTTGGAGTAGTTATATGTTCTACCCTCGAAGATCCCAATGATTCCTGAAGATATGTGTCGGGAAAATCTGTCAAGTCCTGACTTTCTGTTGGATATGCACTTCAGGTAGGTATGGCATAAGAATCGGTACGGTTTGCACAGCCTACCCTTTTTTATCTCTCCTTTCTCAAAATCTCCATCGTACCCTATCAGGTTGAACACCTTCTCAATGTATTCATTCTCGAATACATCAGGGTGCCCTATCTCTCTATCACCCAGTTCCAGACATCATCTGATTGTGCTTTCACTAATCCGAATACACTCATTCAGTATTTTAGCAGCAATCACTTCCTCATCTCCTTGTTGTTCAACACGTGCAGAGTTCCAAAAGTCGATTATGTGTGCCTGATGGATCACAGGCTCTGCCGTTAAGGCATAGAAGAGCCTGGACCGTCGAAGATATCTTATGATATCTCGACATCCCTCAGCCGCAGGATCATCAGCATTTAGGAACGTGCACACATTGTGTTCCTCTGCGAATCTGTTTGCCATCTGTAAACAACAATGAAAATCGAGTTAGCATTCATGAAGTCGAATCGTTTTAATGGCAATAACCGATTAACCAGTTTCGTACTGAAGATTAGAACATGATTTACCTTCGCAATAATACTAATCGATTACTGGATAATGTTGATTATGTTTTCTTGGAACGGATTTTTTGAAAGTTTGAATGAGGGGGAATGTGGGCGATTTTCTAGGTTAAAGCTGAAAAAGTGTTCTGAAAAATTGATTAATGAATTCTGAGTCAGACACCTTATTTATAACCGAACATATTAATTTCTTTTTATTAATTATGTTGGGCCCGCTTCCATTTATTCCTTTCCATATACCAAGTTTATTTCCAGTGCATTACTTCTTCCGCAGAACACTTGCGGAATCTTAACATCTGTGGATGACTTAACATCTGCGGATGGCTTAGCTCAAACAATGCATCTGTTTCCGCTGAAACAGAAATTTCACTAGTACTTCTACGGATGAGAAGAATTACTGAAACTTCTTGTTGGAGCATATATAGTCATATATAGTGTGTCCTTCGCTTGACGAATAGTCTAGGCTTAATGTTATACACCTTGTAAACACATGAAACTGGGTCATTCGCAGGAGCATATGCGAATGAGACTCAGTCGTACGACTGAGTCATGCTAATGGTCCAGTCGTGCGACTGAGAGATGCGATTGGGGCATTCGTAAGACTGAGCCATAAGAATGGTCCAGTCGTGCGATTGAACCATACGCATGGTCCAATCGTGCGAATGGGCCCAGTCGCATCTAATATGGGCCGAGGCCTATATATACCAGTTTCAATGTGTAGAAATTGAGGGGTTTTCATAGTGTTCCCGGCGCCCAGGCGCTGCCGGATGAGAGGGGAGATCATGCTCGATCTCCCCTTGCTAAAAGTCTTGATTCTTAAGTTGTAACGAGCTTAAAATCGTTATGTTTTATCAATAAAATCATTCGATTATTGTTTGTACTATTGTTTATCTTTTGGTTTTTATCCTTCCGTCAAGAACATGCTCGGATGTTCATCGATCCAGTGACTTCATAATTGGTATCAGAGCCGGTTACTGCTAGAATGATCTAACAATCATTCTAGCAACCCGAGCTCTTGATTTCTGGATCAAAGTTCAGATCTTGACATTAAACCCACTTCGTGTTCATCTTGTTTTGCTCAAATCTCATTGCGCGTGATGTTTATTTGTTAAAAGCGGACTCGGAATCTTCTTCAGATCATAAAAACGAATCCGGTGGTACAATTATTGTGCTGGTTCTCGTCCAAATCATCGGATTAGGGTTTTTCAGCCTTGTGGCGGTTGCAGATCTGGTTTTCTGCGTTCGGACCCGTTCATGCGATTGGGCCATGCGACTGGGCCTCAATCGCACGACTGAACCACTCGTATGTCCATTCGTACGAATGAACCTTCAGTCGCACGACTGACCCTTTCGTGTACTTCAATCGCCCGACTGACCCATTCGTGTTATCCATTCGTACTACTGAACCATTCGGAGTGTCCATTCGCACGAATCACCCATTCGCATGTATGTCTTCACTCGTCTGTTTCAGTCGCACGAATGAGCTGTGTACCAGACCAAAAAAAAAAAAAAAAAGTCTGGAACAGCTTCTTGCACGAATTTTTCCCTAAACCATTTTTATCAGTCGGGAAGCCTTCCGAAAAAGTTTGGTAAAATAAAATTTTTTAGGGAAAATTATCGGGTCATTTTCGGATCATTTTCGGGTCAATAGTGAAGATTCTTCTGGAGAGTCTATGCAAGAGTTGAGGATGAGCAAAGCACATTCACCCTGAGTTTCTTATGTCAAACAAGTTCGAGGGATACCCCATTATTCATTGGACTTCCAGAATAGGTGAATGTTGTTAGAACACGAAAGAGAGAAGAGAAGATGTCAGGGGTAGTCAGGAGCATCTGACTATTTATGGGCCAATCAAGTTATATTTATCCGCACAGAGAGGATTCTCAATCTTAGGGGAATCCGTGTACAGAGAGATTGAAGACGCAATCAGAAAGTGATGATGTGAGCAGGTTTCTGATGATGAATCTTCGTGCATGCTGATTTGTTTGATATTGTCGGCTGTGGATTGGAACCTTCAACCTTTTGCCCAATACACCGTATGACGACGTTAGGAGAGCACAACGTTTATATATTGGGATATGCTGAATGTGAGGGGGAATTTCTACAGTTGTTAATGTTAAACAGGTTAGACTGTGTGAAGATTGAAGCAATGGAAAACTGGTCATGTCATTATCTGGAAAAATCAGTCATTTGGGGAATCTTATTGCTATGATGGTGTTCTGCAAAGTAAACGAAAGCTATTGTGCCTAAATTCATTTTCAGGGATATTGTGGTAACCTGACTGATCGGCAATGTTGGATAATATGGTTGTTCGTTTGATTCTATTGGAAACCAGAGTAAAGATTAACTGAAGATTGTAAGAGGTGTTATCTACTATTCGCAAGCAACGTCCGAGGGGGAATTTGTTGGAGCATATATAGTCATATATAGTGTGTCCGTCGCTTGGCGAATAGTCTAGGCTTAATGTTATACACCTTGTAAACACATGAAACTGGGTCATTCGCAGGAGCATATGCGAATGAGACTCAGTCGTACGACTGAGTCATGCTAATGGTCCAGTCGTGCGACTGAGAGATGCGATTGGGGCATTCGTAAGACTGAGCCATAAGAATGGTCCAGTCGTGCGATTGAACCATACGCATGGTCCAATCGTGCGAATGGGCCCAGTCGCATCTAATATGGGCCGAGGCCTATATATACCAGTTTCAATGTGTAGAAATTGAGGGGTTTTCATAGTGTTCCTGGCGCCCAGGCGCTGCCGGATGAGAGGGGAGATCATGCTCGATCTCCCCTTGCCAAAAGTCTTGATTCTTAAGTTGTAACGAGCTTAAAATCGTTATGTTTTATCAATAAAATCATTCGATTATTGTTTGTACTATTGTTTATCTTTTGGTTTTTATCCTTCCGTCAAGAACATGCTCGGATGTTCATCGATCCAGTGACTTCACAATAGAACATGCTCGGATGCTCGGACTTCGAATTCTCATAACCCTAGTCGACCCAGAGCACCCTGTTCGTTCATTCCAACTTCATAGAACGTTCCTGGTCATTGCTAATCAATTCTTAACGTTTTCTAATCGTTAGTATTGATCCGGATTACGTTTTCACTGATTGGATCGCCAATCAAATAGGATTCCGCACTATTTGATCTGGTTTAACTTAGAATCAGTTAGTACTCCGTACGTACACGGTCCTAACAAGTGGTATCAGAGCATAGGCTCTTGATTCTTCGTTGATTCAATCGTTTTTGTGAAAAAGTCT
Source organism: Flaveria linearis (assembly GCA_024085815.1). NCBI lineage: Eukaryota > Viridiplantae > Streptophyta > Magnoliopsida > Asterales > Asteraceae > Flaveria > Flaveria linearis. The sequence goes on along the minus strand of CM044016.1, from coordinate 8,608,711 downwards.
ATGTTTTTACGCGAAAAGATCCAATCTTTTTCGTGTTTTTTTCGTGGTATCAGAGCATAGGCTCTTGATTCTTCGGTGTTCTGAAAAATATGTATTTTTCGTGTTTCAGCCGTCTAGGGTGCAAATACTTGCCTTCTAGGTCAAAGTGTTCAAAATCGTGTTTACAGCCGACCCAGTCGCACGATTATCTCAATCGTACGACTGAACCCATTCGCCCAGGTCTTTCAACTTCCTGACTTTTGTGTCTCATGCAAGAAGGGAAAGCAGACCAGGAAATCTCATAAGACCAAGCACGTCAACTCAATTGAGATGCCCCTGGAGTTGCTACACATGGATCTTTTTGGTCCAGTCAACACAAAGAGTATAGCAGGGGACTGGTACTGCTTTGTAGTCACAGATGACTACTCAAGATTCACCTGGGTGATGTTTCTGAAAGCTAAATCAGAAACATTTGAATCATTCAAGGTGCTCGTCACGACTTTGGAGTCACTCTACAAGCTGAAGGTGAGGAAGATCCGTTCTGACAATGGCACAGAGTTCAAAAATCAGTGGATGGATGCTTTCTGCAAGGAAAAGGGAATTGTTCATCAGTTCACTTCCGCATACACGCCACAGATGAATGGAGTTGCAGAACGAAAGAATCGGAGCTTAATTGAGACTGCACGAACCATGTTAGCTGATTCAAAGCTCCCAGTTCAGTTCTGGAATGAGGCGGTTGCAAATGCCTGCTACACGCTTAATCGTGTATTAGTAGTCAAAAGGCATGGCAAGACTTGCTATGAGCTACTTCAGAAGAGAAAGCCAAATTTGGAGTATCTGGAACCATTTGGAGCTCCATGTACATTACTGAAGAAGACTCAGGATGGCAAGTTCAGCGAGAAAGCTGATCAAGGAATATTTTTAGGATACAGCATCCCAGACAAACGAGTTTACAATAACTCGACAGGTCAAGTAGAGGTATGGTGCAACGTGGATGTTCAGAGATACATCACCCCTCCTGCTGGAAAAGGTCCATCATCATTCTTCGATTATAATGGCTTTTTCAAATCCTTTAATCTTCCACAATTTGATTCAGAGGATGAGGTTGCTACCCAGATGATGTATGATGTTCTTAACTCACCAACTCTGGATTCAAGCAACATCACTCCTACTGATGGTGCCTCTAGTTCCTCAACTCCTGCTCATGCTGAGAGTGATGATTCATCAGGTGATGAAGAAGCAATTGATACTAACCCTGACCCTACAGCAAATCAACAAAGTGAGTCATCAGTTGCTGAACCAGCCGTGGGAAATCCGGATACTGAACCAGTAGTCACCAATCTGGATTCTGAGGTTGTGGTTCCTACCACACCAATGACTAGAATCAGTGTGAATCATCCCCCCACGTCTATCATGGGGGACATTCAATCCGGTGTGCAGACAAGAAATCAGCTGTATTCTGCTGATTATGCTGCTGTCATGGAGAAGGGTTATGTAATGACGGGGCTTTCTCATGTTTTGTTTCACAAATCGAGCCTAAATATGTCTGTGACGCCCTGAAAGATGAGGCCTGGGTCAATGCCATGCAAGAAAAGCTACTCCAGTTCAAGAAACTCGGAGTCTGGACTCTAGTTGACAGGCCAAAAGGAATCAAGGTAATTGGTACCAGATGGGTACTAAAGTGCAAGAAGGATGACCAGGGTGTTGTTATCAGAAACAAGGCACGGTTGGTCGTTCAAGGCTTCAGGCAAGTCGAAGGAATCGACTACAATGAAGTCTTTGCTCCCGTAGCCAGAATGGAAGCTATACGTATCTTTCTAGCTTACGCCTCTTACATGAAGATCAAAGTTTATCAACTAGATGTTAAGAGTGCATTCTTGCATGGGGAAATCCGTGAAGAAGTATATGTCAGTCAACCCGAAGGATTCGAAGATCCTTATCATCGGGATAGAGTCTACAAGTTAGACAAGGCTCTGTACGGGCTACATCAGGCTCCTCGAGCTTGGTATGAAAAGCTCTCCACCAATTTGTTGAAACATGGTTTTCGCAGGGGTGTAATTGACTGTACATTATTCATCAAAGAAAAGGATGGTGACTTGCTTATGGTGCAGATATATGTGGATGACATCATCTTTGGATCTAGAAATGAAGCTTTATGCAAAGAGTTCGAATCTGTGATGAAGGCAGAGTTTGAAATGAGTGCAATGGGAGAAATGAAGTTCTTTCTAGGATTACAGGTGGATCAAACATCAACCGGCATTTTCTTACATCAGTCCAAGTATGTCGGCGATATTCTAAGTCGCTTTGACATGGAAAATGCATCTGCTGCCGGTACCCCTCTTGCCACAAATCATGATGTGGCCCCTGATGAGAATGGGGATTTGGTGGATGCCACTATGTATCATGGGATGATCGGATCTCTCATGTATCTTACTGCCTCGCGTCCAGATATCATGTATGCCACATGTTTATGTTCTAGATATCAAGCGAAGCCAAAAGTGAATCACTTGATTGGGGTGAAAAGGATTTTTCGTTATCTGAAGGGTACTCCAACACTGGGATTGTGGTATCCTCATGATGATGACTTCGAGCTTACTGCGTACAGCGATTCAGATTATGGTGGCTGCAAGATGAATTTCAAGTCTACATCTGCAGGGTGTCAGTTCTTTGGAAGACGGTTAGTCACGTGGCAATGCAAAAAGCAGACCTCGGTTGCTCTATCAACCTGTGAAGCTGAATATGTTGCTGCTGCGAGTTGCTGCTCTCAGATCATCTGCATAGCAAATGCGTGACTACGGTTTGAAATTTTCTAACACTCCTATTTATGTTGATAATTCTGCTGCCATAGCCGTCACTAAAAATCCTGTTCAACACCCAAAAACAAAACACATCGGGATTAAATATCATTTCATACGCGATTGCTATGAAAAACAATTAATTGATGTGATTAAAATTAACACGGATTTTCAGCGCGCTGACCTTTACACCAAACCGTTTGATAAACCAAGATTTTTATATCTGCTAGAGGTCAACGGCGTTAAAAAGAAAAGTGATGTGATTGCTGAAGAAGCAGATACATAGTCCGACTCGTGTCTATTCGTTTATTTTCTTTTTCCTTCATTTTTTATTTTATTTTTTATTTTTTAATTCCCTTGTCGTATAAAATCCAAAAACACAAAAAGATTTTTTGTTTTAGAATTTTAGGGGGAGATTTATTTCAGTATGCATTTACTTAAAAAAAACAAAAAAAAAATATGGGGGAAGGTGAGTAAAGCTGAAAAGGCAAAGACAACAAAAAAAAAGGAAATGTGACTCGACATTTTGGAAGATGATAGTACACAGGCATCGAGTTATTTGGAACAGCAAAATGAGTTTGAGTTCAAAAATGTTAATTAGTTTACTGAAAATGTAAAACATCAGAGAAGTCTAAGTCTAACAAAATGGGAAAATGATAGTACGTTTGATTGTTACTGTAATTACACGGAGAAAGTTGATCTAGGGAGGTGCTAGTTCATTATATGATGTGTCAGTAGATTCAACATAGTAGACAAGTAGACTTCATTGGTAAACTTAATCTAAACTAAAAGGTTCAATCAACTGTGGGTTCCCATCTTATCACTGGTTAACACAATCAGTTCTTCCGATAAGGGATAACGAGCAAATAAATGCCACCAAAGGTGTGCAAATGACCACAAAAAGAGCAAAAGCACGAAAAAAATGAATACTAGCGTAATCAAGCTAATAACTTATGTTGTTGGTGCGCTATGTGCAAAAGAAAATATGAAATGCTCTAACAAGGAGATAGGTTGTGTGCCTCTCTGCTGTGCGATGGCACTGACCTGAGGATAAGCATAACCTATATATTCTAGACTTCATTGTTGTTTGCCGCCTCTCTGTTGTGCGATGGTACTGACCTGAGGATTGGCTTCTCTTTGAAAGATCTAAGAATAGTCTCTTCTTGCAAAAATACCTAAAGACCGCTCGAAAGTTCTTTAAGGAATGCTGATTACCATATAGGTGCGGGACACGCAAATGTTGTTTGAAATAACATAACATAATTCATTACCAATGTATGTCAAAAGTCCGTGCTTGAATTTAAGTGGACAAGTATACTGACAGTCGTCTTGATAGCACCAACTAAAGTTGACGATCAAAGTGTGTTACGTTTCATATCAAACATGATTCCCAGTTAGTACTTGGAAGTCTTAGATCAGAACAAACTGCGATATGTAATCATGAAAAATGAAATCAACTCACAATGTTCCAAGTAATGGTATATATGCTTGTCTGATTCCAAATGAGTCTGTTCCTGATATAATGTCAATGCTTATAGGCTACACAAACCTGCCTATCAAAAATCACAAAAAGATGTTCAGTTTTCATTCGTAGTTTAAATTTTATTTATTTCTTAGCATAATGAGTCATGTCGGACTGTGTACACTGTTATCTGCTAAATGTCACTGAATGAGCTTAATGTTTAACTAAACAGATTGTTTCTGAAAGGATAAAAGGATCACGTCTGAGGTGATCGGGTGGATAAATGGATCACGTCTGAGGTGATCGGGTGGTTAAATGGATCATGTCTGAGATGATCAATTGCACATAATGTTTTATCAATTGGTAAATAAACTAAGTGTTGGTTCATATCTTGACAAAAATGGCACAAGTATAGCCCAATCGCTCGACTGAATCTGATATGACCCAGTCGTACGAATGGGGTATACGATTGAATACAATCGTAAGATTGGACCATGCGAATGAACCCAATCGGCCGATTGAATGTGCCCGACTAGGTTAAACGTGCGAATGAGGTGTGCGAATGAATCACATCGAACGATTGGAGGTGACCGACTGTAATTGTCGTTTGGATGAACTTCAATCGCCCGATTGGAGATGAACGATTGGGTAGATTGCACGACTGAGACTCAGTCGGCCGACTAACCAAGGCGACTAGACTCAGTCGGCCGACTAACCAAGGCGACTAGACTCAGTCGCCCGACTGGAATTTGCCCTAGTATAAAAACAGACCAAATCAGAATCAGTCGTTCACTCTCCCAAATCGCCCCCTCTATTCGCCCGACCTAAATAACCTCTGTCCAAATTTCATTTGATCCATATTTGCCTTTGTTTTGCGTGTTCTAACATTCATTGGTGACTATACAGGTAATACTCGAGGTGTTTCATAGATAAAACATATAAATGATGTCCAAAACCTCTCGAATTCGGACCAAACAGTAACCGAAAACATGATGAACAAATAGGCTGTCCAAACTAAACTAAACGTTCAAATAAAAGTTAAAACATGCTTAATCGGTAGTTTTGGAGTGTAATGAGCCTAATTTCGACGTTTAACTTCAAGTATAGCTCAAAACACGAATTTGAATGGACAAACTGTTGAGTAGGCGACTGGACACGCTGATGAACTCCAATCGCCCGACTGAGAAGACGATTAGTCTCAGTCGCCCGACTGAGATGGACGAATGAATCAAACGCACGACTATGCTCATTCGCTTGACTTAGTCGCCCGTATGAATAAATTCACCTTTAAAAACTCATTCGTTCCACTCAGTCGCACGGTTATGTTCATTCGGCTGCTCAGTCGCCCGACTAACCAAAGTGGGAAATTCCTTGATTTGAATAAGCTATCTTCTACATGTACTGATGTTTACTTATATTGTGACAGATGGCTAGTCGTTGGATTCTAAGCACAAAGCACAACATCTGTGCTCATCTTGATCTGACCTCAAGGAATGCATCGGAGTTTGTGGGAATAATCTCATTTTTACGGAGATCAAGGATCTACAGGGCGATATCCACACCCTGCACTCCGTACCGTTCATTACAGCAGGCATTCTGGGAGAATGCTACTGTAGATAGATCAGTTGAGCCATATAGGATCAGGAGCTCTATTCTTGGTAACGCTATAGAGATAACCGAGGAGGACTTAAGGACAGTCCTAGAGTTAGGAGATGATGGTGACTGTCCTATTCGTTTACATCCGATGAAAGTTAGAGGGTGCTTCCTGAGGGCGAAGTACACTGGGGACATCAACTCAGGGATGCTCAACAAGAGCAATCTCTGCCCCCAGTTCAAATACCTAGCCCACGTCTTGCTAAGGTGTATTGCCTCATGAAAAGGAGGCTTTGACGAGCTCTCTGAGCAAATGCAGAATGCCTATGTTGCATTAGTGCTGAACCACCCGTTCAGCTTCTCCAGGATGATCTTCACTTACCTAGTGGAGAACATAGAAGTGAAGGGAAGAGAAGGCTTCTGCATGTATCCTCGCTTCTTGCAAATGATCTTTGACCAGAAGTTACCTAACTTACCAAAGCAGAAGGAGGATGCAGTTGTGCTCGAGGTGATGGATGATACCACCTTGGGCAGGATGAAGGTATACCGAGGCAAGCAGGTCAAGCCCCCGGTAAGACGTTTGTTTGGGCATCTGGCCCGTGAGGAGTATGTGGCGCCAACTAGGAGAAAGTGGCGTCACGAAGATAGTGATTCTGATGTAGAGCAGGTGGCTCTACCCTCCGATGACTCCGATGATGATGACAACGGAACGGATCAGGGAGGAGATGGTCAAGGAAGACCTGAGCCAGCTCTAATCCACCCTGACTTCATGCAGGAGGAGGAGGATTAAGATGAGGCACCACTAACCCGGACTGTGGGAAGTCGGGTAGTGGCAACCGAGGAAGGTTTACGGGCGGTTGGTGGACGCTCAGGAGAGTCTGGGAGCTCTGTAGCAGACCCATCATACACCCCAGCCTCTCCCAGCAGCCAAGGGGGAGCCTCCGGGTCAAAGGGGACTCGGAGGAAACATATGGCTCGTCCTCATGGGATGAAGTCCAAGCGCAGGAGGATCACGCTTATCACTACCTCCTCTACACCTACCACTTCCACCACACCTAGCCAAATCACCCAAACCACACAAACCACCCAATACACCACATCCCAAACACCCCAAATCACCACCACCACTATACCTCCACTTCATACCTCCATATCTTCCCCCACCAACACCACTGTACCACCCACTACAGCCATCCCATCTCCTCCCATCTACACCACAGCCACCACTACAACCACCATTCACCAAACCCAAACCTCATTTGCCCCTTCTAGCTCAGTTCTACCACCTGTCTCGGTGGTTGAGCAACTTGCTGCTCTAAACAGCATGGTGCTCCAATTGCTAGCCTCTGATAAGGCTAAGACAGCTCAGATTCTCCAGCTGCAAGAGCAAAGTTCATCGCAAGCAGCTGAGATTGAGAGATTGAGGGAGTTGACATCCTCACAAGCCCAAGTGATCACTTCACAGACTGATCATATCACAGGCTTGTTACAACACGAGGCTGAGACTGATGAGAGGATGGGAAAGCTAGAGGCGGCTCATAAGACTCTAGTGCTAAAACTGAAAGGCACTCAGAGTGAGCCCCTCAAGATTGGAGAAGGTGATGATGATGATGATGATGATGGTGAGGATGAGGACGACGATGATGAAGATGATAAGGATGATGACGATGATGATGATAGTAGTGATGAGAGTAATGATGGTGATGAGAAGAAGGAAGATGATGAAGGTAAAGGAGGAGAAACTGCCGGAGATCAAAGTGATAATGTAGCAGGCGAAAGGCGTTCTAAACGCCGACATGATCAAGGACCCTCTTCGTCTGCTCCAACTGAAGAAACTCCGGAAATTCAAGACAAAAGTACTGTTTAGTTAGTCATGTTTATGTAGTTAACAGACTTTTGTATTTGAAATTATGTTACATTTATTTAATGAATGTTTATATCTTAAGTTAATGACTGTGTTTGATTCTTTACTAACAAGTATTGTGTTGCGTGTTTAAATCGAACAGATCCTAACTTTCAGAGAGACGAACATGATGTTGCTCCCCTCCAACAGGTCAAGTCTCAACTAACAATGATTCTTGATCTGCAGGGGATCGTCAGAAGGTCGGTGAGTTATACTCCTGAAGAAGGAGAAATTATTCACGACCTCACTGATGAGCAACTGGATGAAATGTTTCGTCTGAATCCAGACGAAATCGTTAAAGATGCTCCAGTTTTTGATGATGCTGATGATGACGAACTTAAAGATGTTGAAGAAATTGAAATTGAAGACATCACAGATCAGCATTATCCAGAATACACTGATCAAGAGGGAAACGCGTTTCCTGATCTGGTGAACAACCTTGATAGTGATATTCTGGATAAACTCCATGATAAAGAAAAGGGAGCTGAAGCCTCAACAAGCCAAGCTCAAGCCACGGACGCCGAAGTTGACATTCGAAAGGCTGAATGGGCGGCTTGCTTCGCCGAGGTCCGAGCACAACGTCCTACAACAACTCAGAGTACCTACACCAAGTTATACAAAGTAAAGAAGAATATGAAGGTGTCAGGGAAGATTATAGCGTGGGCTCATTTTGATGACCTCGGAGTATATGCAGTGAAGAGGGAGAGGGGAATCGAGTACTTTAGATTCCCTCATGATCTGAAGACTCTCCCAGGTTTTGAACTCAACCAGTTGGCACGCCTAAAGCTTCTTTATGCTGATCCGAAGAAGATGTCTGGCTGGTTTGAGGCTACATTGAAGAAGGAATATAGGACCAGATGGGTAAACTTCAAACCTCAGCAGGCTACGAGGTACCTCAGAAGGTCTGAGGTAAGTCCCATCACTGGTCAGCCTAAGATAGTTCTGAAGTGGCGACCTCCGCGCACAATGTCCAGAATTCCACTGAGGGAGATGCCACAGGACTTTACCCCACACTTTAAGTGGTGGTACTATGACTGGCGCTCGGGTGAGGCAGTCATTGTTTTGGAAAAGGACGGGTCAATGGAAGCTTTAAGGGTGTTCGACCCCATGTGGCTTATCAACTTGTCAGCGTCTGATGTGTATACGCTGTACAAGTGGCCACTGTTTTTCGATACGCAGGATATTGTGCAAGCTCTACAGTTTCAGCACATAATACGTCTATGCTTTGCGCTAAATATCCATGCGGGGGTTTCCAAAGAAGAGAGATTAAAAAGGTTTGAAGAGTTCAAGAAAGAAGTAAAGGTCTAGATAGAACTAGGTCCAAGGGGGAGTTTGTTGGTACACATGTCCCCAGTTCTAGTCTAGTGAGCTCAAATGTAATAGACTTCTATCTTGTAACGCATATGTAATGTTCAATCAAACGAATGAGAATCTCTTCTTTATATGGTTGTTGATTATATAATGTTGTATCTAATTATATTATTAGTTGTTACACGCATAATATGACCATGTTATATAGGTTTACAGTTGTGAGACACAGTTCTGAATCGTTAAATGTTCAAGAATGTGTTTGACTAAGAATCTTTTTCAGTCGCACGACTGAACCATGCGAATGGTTCAATCGCACGGTTGAACTAGGAGATTGAGTCAATCGCCCGTTTGAGTCATGAGACTGACTCAAGCGTTCGAATGAATCAATCGTATTACTCAATCGCACGACTGAGCCAGTCGCAAGGCTCAGTCGCACGAATGAGATCTGTAACCTATAAATACCACTTAATTCGTGGAAAAACTTGGACTTCGAATTCTCATAACCCTAGTCGACCCAGAGCACCCTGTTCGTTCATTCCAACTTCATAGAACGTTCCTGGTCATTGCTAATCAATTCTTAACGTTTTCTAATCGTTAGTATTGATCCGGATTACGTTTTCACTGATTGGATCGCCAATCAAATAGGATTCCGCACTATTTGATCTGGTTTAACTTAGAATCAGTTAGTACTCCGTACGTACACGGTCCTAACACTTCTGCGGATGCAGAAATTTCACTGTTACTTCTACGGATGAGAAGTATTACTGAAACTTCTACGGAACTTAAAGTTCTGTTAAAAACTTTAAATGTATGATGTCTACTGAGTAGAATCAATTGTTGATGTTGGACATTGTTGACTTTATTTGCATAGCAATGAAGTACAAGAAAGCAAGTGTCCTGTATCCTGCATTCAGGTTAGTGCTCAAGTTCCAATTCCTTCAGAGTAAATTAAATCAATTAACAGCTTTTTATTGTTTTTCATGCATGAACTACTCCCCCTAAATTTGTGATTAATGTTAAACTGTTGCATTCATCATAAATTTAAGTTGTGAACAGGCATGACAGGCATATGACAGTCTAAGTGAGAGAGAATCAGTTACTAGGACAAAGTAAACATCTTTCTTACACAATTACATGCATGCATATATATATAGAGGGATCATACTATGACTTGGCTTCTGCTGATGTTGATTAGTTGATTCATTACACACTTGATTGTAAGTATATAGATCCACTTAAATTCATACATGAGTAATGTATCAACTAGGCATGCTATTTATCATGTTTTGAAGTTTGTTAATCAGTAACTATCATGAGTTCCACATTCAATTTTCATTAGAGAATGTCCTCCGTAGGTGAGGCAAATCACTACTTTTCACACTTAATGACTATGTACATTAAGTTATAAGTTCTATCTTGAGACATATTACAGTCTCGTGAATGCTTTGATGTTGAAGCTCTTTGAATTGATGTACAATTGATCACAAGTGATGCTTGTTAGAGCTGAGATATGATCTTCATAGTCACCAGGTCTTTACTTTCGTAAAACAGAGGTGAACTTAACCCAGGTCTTTGTTGATACAAAACAGAGGGAGAATGAAGATCACACTCTTTTATCAAATTCCCAGGTCTTTGTTCACACAAAACAGAGGGAAAATGACTTTGCAAAGATAGAAGATTATAAAGTATTTTACATAGTGTGCTTGTGTAAGTGATTTGATCACATCAGGAGATAACATACCTTCCTATTCTCAAATGGAATTCCCACAGACAGTTACCTGTATCTTATAGTTTGGCATGCTCTTAGCTTAGTTTCCACTCAAGATGAACCTACTCACATATCAGAATGATACAAGTCTGTTTGAGTTTTTGTTTAAAAAAAAACAAGCATAGTCTACTATCATTTCCCAAACATAATGCATGCACAGATGTTCTATCAGACACTTAAATCATCCCTAACTGTTGGTCTACACAAAATCAGTCATATGCTTTTGATGTTTTACTCTAAGTTAATCATCCCCAAAGATTCAATCAGAAAATTAAATCTAACAGAATCAAATGCTTTAGTGAACAAATCAGCAAGCTGATTTGTTGTGTCTACTTTGACTAACTTGATTAGACCCTTTTCTGAACAGTCTCTCAGAAAATGGTATCTGATTTCAATATGTTTTGTTTTACTATGTTGAACTGGGTTAGCAGTTATAAACATAGCAGCTGAATTATCAATATGAATTGGTGTTTGAAGGAAAATGTAACCATAATCAAGTAATTGGTTTTGCAACCAAAGTACTTGTGAGCAACCAGCTGAAGCAGCTATGTACTTAGCTTCAGCTGTGGATACAGATACATTTGTTTGCTTCTTGCAAACGCCAAGAAACAAGTCTTGGTCCCAAAAACTGACATCCACCTGTTGTGGATTTTTTGTTGTTATTACACCCTCCATAGTCACTATCTGAATATGAGAATAGACTGAAATCTCCATCTTTTGGATACCATAGTCCTAGTGCTGGTTTGCCTTTCAGATATCTGAATATTCTCTTCACAGCATTCAGATGAGACTCTTTTGGGTCTGATTGGTACCTGGCACAAACACAAACAACAAACATTATGTCAGGTCTACTGGCAGTTAAATACATTAAAGAACCGATCATTAATCTAAACAATCTTTGATCTACTGATTTTCCAGCAGGGTCAAGCACAATCTTGTCTATTGTAGAGGCAGGTGTCTTGCATGTAGTTGAATCAGCAAGATTGTACTTTTTCAGAATTTGATGAATGTACTTTTCTTGATTGATAAAAATTCCATCTGTTTTCTGATGGACTTGTAAGCCAAGGAAGAATGTCAATTCTCCCATGGAGCTCATCTGAAATTCAGACTTCATTAATTCTTCAAAGCTTTGACACAGCTTCTTGTTGGTTGATCCAAATATTATATCATCAACATATATTTGAACCACCAAAAGATCTTGATGTTCATGTTTGATCAATTGTTCCTCTTTTGTATCCATTCTTTAGCAAGAAAGATGACAATGTGTCATACCACTTTCTGGGTACTTGATGAAGACCATACAAAGCTTTGTCAAGCTTGTATACTCTATGTGGATAATCAGGATCTTCAAATCCAGGGGGTTGAGCCACATAGACTTCTTCATCAATTTTCCCATAGAGGAAGGCACACTTCACATCCATTTGATAGACTGTGAACTTCTTGAATGAGGCATAAGCTAGGATGACTCTTATAGCTTCAATTCTTGCAACTGGTGCAAAAACTTCATCATAGTCTATCCCTTCTTCTTGAGTATATCCTTGAGCAATAAGCCTTGCTTTGTTTCTCACGATTATACCCCAGTCATCCAACTTGTTTTTGAATAGGCACCTTGTTCCAATTGGATGTTGACCTTGAGGCAGATCTACAAGATTCCACACCTTCTGTTTTCTGAATTGTTGTAGTTCTTCTTGCATGGCCTCAATCCAACTATTGTCCTTTAGAGCAGCTGTAATGTTGGCAGGAACTGTTTGAGACAAAAAGCAGGTGAACAAGAAAATGTTAGCCACTCCTCCTTTGCTCCTTGTAGTTCTTGCATTCAGGTCTCCAATGATATATTTGTTGGATGAGACTTGTGAATTCTGCTTGATGAGACACCATCAACCGGAATTGTGAATTCTAAGTTTGAGAAACCCATTGAAGCAGATGGATTCAGCTGAGAAGTTGAGTCTATGAAATAATCAAATGGCTCATGTTCATTAGGATCAACTTGAGCATCAGTTGCTACTGGGTTTTCTTTCGCAGGAAGTTCTACGGAAGCATTTTGTTCTTCCACAGGAGTAACTGCAACATCTACGGAGGCATTTTGTACTTCCGTAGGAGTTACAGAAACGTCTACAGATGAACATTGTTGATTTGCTGGCATCGTTTGTTGATGCAGCACATCCCCTCCATGCCTTTGATCAGTGGTTGAAGTAGGACTTACATCTGCGGATACTGGTGCATCTGCGGATGTATTTACATGAGCTGCGGATGAAAGATTTGCTTCTCTAGATGTAACTTCATGCTGCTGACTTGATTCTTGCTGAAGTGCAGTTGAAGGTTGTGCTCTTGGTGGGTCAGCTGTCAGGGGCACTTCATTCAAACTTGGAGGCACAAATGGATAGCATGTATCCGCAGAACCTGCATTGATCAAATAACCAGTGTTAAATGATTCAGTTAATGCATCTATATCGAATAACCAAGATGATCCTTTTACATTTGTTGTAAACATGGATTCATCAAAAGAAACATTGGGAGTCTCTTCAACTATATTATGTTCTGGAATATAGACTCTATATGATTTAGAAGTGGATCAATATCCAACAAAGAAACCATCATAGGCTTTTTCAGAAAATTTTCCCAATTGTTCTTTAGTATTTAATACGGACACATGACACCCAAAAGCTCTAAGATATCCTATAAAAGGTTTTCTTTTAAATAAGAGCTCATAAGGAGTTTTATTATGTTCTTTGACAATTAATGTCCTATTTTGAACATTGCAAGCTGTATTCACAGCTTCTGCCCAAAAAGTTATGGGCAACTGAGAATCAGCTAGCATTGTTCTGGCTGCTTCTATGAGAGTTCTATTTCTTCTTTCAGCCACTCCATTTTGTTGTGGAGTTCTTGGTGCACTGAATTGTCTTGCTATCCCTTTGTTCCTACAAAAAGAATCCAGATCAGCATTAACAAATTCAGTTCCATTATCACTCCTAAAAATTTTAACTTTTAAATCAAGTTGATTCTCAATCTTGATCACAAAGTCCATTAATGTTTCAGATGTTTCACTCTTATGTTTTAAGAAAAAGACCCATGTGAATCTAGTGAAATCATCTACTATCACCAAACAATATTGACTTTTTCCAATGCTCATCACATTGGTTGGACCAAATAGATCCATGTGAAGCAATTTGAGTGGTGTAGTGTTAGTGTTGATTATCTTGGATTTATGTGTCACTCTATGTTGTTTTCCTTTGTAACATGAAGAACAATGATTAGAACAATGAAATTCTTTCTTTGGTAAACCAATGACCAAGTCATTTTTCACCAATTTATTCATGTTCTTCATGTTGGAATGAACAAGCCTTCTATGCCACAATTGTGATTCATCTTCTGAAGACTTAGACAGCATGCATGTCTCATGGCTTGTGAGTGATGTGTTGTTCATATCCAAAATGTATGTGTTTCCTTTTCTTGATGCTTTAAGAAGGATCCAGTCTTCTGGAACTGCAAAACCTGGCTTAAGAATGTAACAATTAGAGTTATCAAATAGTGTTGTATAATTTTGATCCCAAATTTGAGAAACACAAAGTAAGTTATACTGCAAATTTTCACAGTAATTAACTTTTTCAAATGTTAAAACTCCATTTGTTACCATTCCCTCACCAACTATTTTACCTCCCTTCTTATCCCCACCAAATGCCATATAAGAGGCATGTTTATGCTTGAAGTCATGGAGAAGTGCACAGTTTCCTGTCATATGTCTTGAACAACCACTGTCAACATAGCACTTGTTGTCAGCTCTCCATGATTGTTCCTCTCTGGCCATAGGAGGAACTTTGTTTTCCATATGTGCCATCAGTGCTTGATTCTCTTCCAAAACTTCCTTCTCATACATACTCCAGTCACATGTTCCATCTTGAAGTATGATCAGCCCTGACTCCTTGGAATTGCTCGGTCCTGCTGATGCATTTGTGGCTGGTGGGGATGTTAGCTGAGGTTGTCTGTGCAGAGATCTTTGAGAGGTTGATTGCTGATTATGATATTGCTGTTGCTGCTGATGTTGATGCTGCTGATGCTGCTGAGATGATTGTTGGTTGCATTCTCTAGAGAAGTGTCCATAGAGATTGCACTTGAAACTTCTGACTTTTAACTTGTCAACACCAATCTTTGATGTTTTACTAGTTGCAGCCAGATTCTTGTTTCTCCTCAGGTATTGCTTAGCTCTGTAAGCAATCATAGCCATCTACCATTGTAGATCCATCTCTTCTACTACATCAGGAGGCAGTTCCTCCAAATCTTGCTGGCAGTTATTAGTTCTGACTGTTTGTTTTGTTGAGAAGGGTTTGCAGTTACTGTAGTATCTCTTTTCTCAGCAGATCTACCCTTTTCCTTTTGGTTCTTACTTTGAGATGATTTCTTAGTTGGTTTAGAGGCATAGAAACTAACTTCCTCTTCATCATCACTCAAAGTGCAAGAGTTATCACCTTCATTATTTGAGATAAATGCACTTCCTACATTTTTGGGTTCTTTGAAATGATAAGGTGAGACATGAGTTCTCACACTCTTGTTTCTTGATTGTTCATCCAGTTCAAGAGCTTCTACCTTTGCAACCAATGTATCTAGACCGGTTGTCTTAAGATCTATTGTGTTCTTGAACATGGACACAGTCTGCTTCCAACTTTCAGGCAAAGTGTGGAGCATTTTCTTGTTGAGTTCCTCAGTGGTATATTTCAACTCCAAGATGTTCATCTCAGTAATAAGTTGCATAAATCTATAGAGTTGTTGAGGAATTGATTCACCCTCAATATGATGAAAGGTTTCATATTGTGATCTGAGGGTGTCTTTCCTTATGCTTCGGAACTTATCACTCCCTTCACAGAGAGTGTGGAGAATCTTCCACAAGGAATTTGCTATTTTATAGTTCTCGCACCTGACTAAGATCTCTTCTGGCAAAGCCATACTAAGCAAACTGTATGCTTTAATATCGACTTTGACCTTCTTGACATCATCAGGTGACAAGTCTTTAGTGCTGATAGGCTGATTCTTGTCATTATAATCCGGCCCAAGAGTGGGTGGAATATAAGGACCCTCAGTGATGGACTCCCACAAGTCAGAATCTGTGTAGTTTACATGATTCCTGAACTTGATCTTCTAGGATTTGAAATCAGCTTTGGTTTCCAACTTCGGCGGTTGATAAGAACCTCCACCAAAAGTACTCATGATTAATTCAAAGTTATGAATCAAAACTTGAATGTTAAAATAGACAAATCTATCAAAGACTCAGATCTAGTATTCAATTGTTTTGAATATAAATCTAAATCAAACAAGCAATGAGAGAATGCTTGCTGAACGATAAGTCTCTGATTTAATTGTTTGAAAATCAATTAAACAATTTTAATACTGATAGATCAATTGATCTAGATCAATGAGCACCTTGCTCTGATACCACCTGTGAATCCAAGGATCTCAATTCAGGGATTATCAGTATTAAAATAAATCAATTCAATGATCATGGAATTATCATTAATTGACGTTTAATTGTATTTATGATTATCGATGAACACAACCACAGAAACCCAGTAAATACAGACTCAATAATTATTCAAACGTATTTCATTAATTATCATGTAATGATTACAAAAGAATAATTAAGAATGACTATGAACAATGATTTCTGTGAATCGAATAATGTTTGATGTTGATGTGACGGCGGCTAGGGTTGCACGATGATGTAACTCTTGACAGTCGTGATATTGCTTGATTGTGTTCGCCGAGATGTGAAACCTAGGACTCGTATTTATAGATGGTTGGAGTCAGTTAGGAAACACCGGATCTCTTGGGATTTGATATTGATTGGTTTGACTTGTTTGACTTGATGATATTTGAAATCTCACAAGTATGCTGTTCTTCCGCAGGAGTCTGGTAGTCCGCAGAACTTTTGTTCTTCCGTAGATGACTTGTTCTTCCGTAGAAGTGTTGTTCTTCCGTAGGAAATCCTTCTTCCGTAGGGGTTCACTTCATGGTCCTTGATCATCCGCAGGAATATTCACTTGGTGATTTGGTCTTGTAAGAAACATATCTACGGATTAACAATAATGTTCATCCGTAGATGTTTCTTACACTTGTTCAATTTCATGAATCCTTCCAAGTATATTGTTTCTCCCTGTCAACAGTCACAAATCAACACACATATATATGAGTTAACCTATAGATTCAATGCACATATATATATATATTGACTGTTACAAGTATTAATTACAAGACTTGATTCAAGTACTAAGCCTATACAAAATGATCTAGTCCTATACACTCTAGATCCAACAGCCTTTTCATAGATACAGACTGTTTTAGTGATTTCAATGGTTTTTCAAAATCATCATCTAAAACAGTCTGCTCTGATATCATAATAGCTGTATATAGTTTATACCACTAGCAATTGCATCACTGTTTTTGTAAATAATATAGTACATGTGCAACACAGAAATCTAACCTATAACATTAAAACCTAAAATGATACTACATATCTGTTGAAATACATCATAAGATAACAAGATATATGCATGAAATTTTAAAATATAGTACATATCTGTTAAAATGCATCACAACATGTGCATATATTGTTATAAATCCATGTTCATACTTTGTACTATCTGGAAACATAATAACACAACCTCAATATATATCAATGTTATAATGCATATAGTACATATAACATGATATATGCATGAGATTTTTAGAATATAGTACATATCTGTTGAAATGCAACACAAAATATGATGTACAAGTACATAATGGTGTTCATGCATGTATAGGTACAACTAATTTTAAAATACCAAGAATACAACACATTTATGATAAATCTATGTTCATACTTATAAAATTACAAATCAAGTTTAGAATACAGTACCTATATTAAAATCCATTTGAAATTTATAATGCAGTACATTAATGATAGATGCATCGACTTGGAAATATAATAACCCAATTTCAATATATATTAATGTTATAATGAAGGATAAAATGCAGTACATATATGAATATCACAACACATCTACTTGATTTCGTTTGAAAACACTACATTAAATCAAGCTTTAGAATACAATACATATATAAAAATAGACTTTGTAACTAAACTAATCATCTTATATAAACAAATAATGCAACGAATCAAGTTTAGAATGCAGTACATATATGAATCTCGGTTTGAAATTTAGTATTCACTACACATATTAATCGAATTTGTAACTAAATTCAAGGAACTTACTGTCGTTATGAATTGTCGATTTCTTCTTCATTTTTGGTCGTTTTGATTCTGTAACGCCCGGTTATTTTCTTTTAAAGTAAAGAAAGAAGAAGAAGAAAGAAAAAGAAAGAAAAAGAAAGAAAAGAAATAAAGCCCAAAGTCGAGGGATCAAACTTGCCAAAATAGGAGAAAGTTTGGAAGAGTGGGGGATTAAGAGGGGAGGGCAGCCCACACCCTCCCCCACACTTGTGAAAATCAGCCAAAGAGAGAAGAGATGAGAAAAGAACCAAAAACTCCAGGTTTTCTTGCGAATCAAGGTGCAAGAGTCGAAGTCAAGTGGGTTAGATTAAAGCTCTACTTGATGATGTTGTTTGTGTGAGTTCTGGGACCCCTCTTTTACTTGTTTTCAACTGATTTGGGGCTGGAACACATAGTGAAACCCGTTTTTGAGGTGTGTGTGTGTGTTGAACCGTGTGTATGTGTTGTGTGTGATATGATTGGGTTTTGATTTCGAGCTTGTGTGTGCTTGTATGGTGTGGTGGTATGTGTTTCTAAGGTTTAGGAAGGTTGATTTAAGCTTAGAATAGGTTTGGGAGGGCTTGGAGGCCGAAAATGGCAGATTGGGTTCGGGGAAGAACCGCATTCTGCATCAGTTAGGGCTACGCGACCGAATGGCATGCGACTGGAGGTCATGCGACCGAAAGTAACACGACTGAGGGTCATTCGCATGTGAGTCGTGCGACTGAGGGTCATTCGCATGTGAGTCGTGCGACTGAGGGTCATTTGCATGTGAGTCGTGCGACTCAGGGTCATTCGCATGTGAGTCGTGCGACTGAAGTTCAATCGCGTGGGAGTCATACGACTGAGGTCCATACGCCTGAGTGCTCATTCGTATAGTGTTCATTCGCCCATAGCATTCATCCGTATAGGTCCATCCGCATAGGGTCCATTCGCCTGATGTCCATTCGCCTAAGTATTCAGTCGCCTGGGGGGTCATGCGTCTGAAAGGTGTCCATACGTCCAAATAGGGCTTGGGTACCCGAGAGAACATAGTTCAACCTTCTGACTTTCGGGGAGATGTGTAGAGTTAAGCTTTAACTTTGGAGGTTCCAGGGGGTTCATGTAAGTTGACTTTTGAGGTCATAGACGTTATGATGGTCATGATGATGATGTATGATTGATGTTTATGCATGATGGTATTCATGATGTATGTTATGTATGTATGATGGTGCCGTGTATGGTGAT
Source organism: Flaveria linearis (assembly GCA_024085815.1). NCBI lineage: Eukaryota > Viridiplantae > Streptophyta > Magnoliopsida > Asterales > Asteraceae > Flaveria > Flaveria linearis. The sequence goes on along the minus strand of CM044016.1, from coordinate 8,589,433 downwards.
ATTTGTATGCTTATTTTGATGCTCCTTAATATGTATGATTATTTTCCCCCTGGCTTTACGTTGAATATTAATGAATGAAACGAAAGTATTATGCAACGTAAAGTGGAAGATAATGAAAAGAGGAACATGATGAACGAATGCATGCATTAACGAACAAAGGAAGGTAAAGTAAGTCTTGCAAGCCTTGTAAGTGGGAACACGCCTAATGAAGGGTGTTAATCCAACGCTGTGTGGTTAGCTACCCTAGAAGGATGCACATCGGGATCTTTCTTTGTGATTGACCATTTATATAGAACCTTTGTCGCTTACCCTAGGTACTGTGGCCAGGCTGCTGTGCGCCATGAAGGAAGGTCTATGATAGACTTCGGCCCAGTATCCGCTTTATGTATGACGGTGGGTATAGCACATGACAATGGTATGCCTGAATTTACCCTTAGGTACTGTGGCCAGGCTGCTGTAGGCCATGACGGAAGGTCTATGATAGACTTCGGCACAGTACCCGCTTTATGCATGACGGTGTGGTAAAGTTCATGGTTTTGATGGAATGAAAAGAAGTAATGAAGAACGTATGAATGGAAGTAAGAAAGTATGAACGAATGAAGTTAATGAACGAATGATGAAGAGAATAATGATATTATCTATGTGTACGTATGATGTGTGATTACATGCAAAAGTAAAGAATGGTTTTTAAATGAAAGTAAAGTATGTTTTATTATAAAACTAGAACTCACTCAGCAATGCTGACTTTTATGTGTTTTCTGTTGGCAGGTAACGTTGCTGGGGATGGCACGGGCGGCTACTCGGCTCTTTTGGATGGTATTCTTTTGATTAATGTTTTTTCATTGTAATGCGAACAAACGACGTTTTGTAATGAATATTGTATTAACTTGCAAAAGCATTTACATATAAATGAAAGGTTATTTTAATGTTGCGCTGCGATGTTTTATGAAATTTGAATGTAATTATACGTTTTATGTGCGATGATTGACCAGCTGTAAGTGTCTCGGGAACGGGGCCTTACAAGTTGGTATCAGAGTTAAAGTTTAAGTGAAATGGGTAAATTTTCAATATAAACCTAAACTTAAAATGAAAATTGGACGGAAAGGGAAGGGATGCCACTTTGAGTAGTTGCGTGCCATCAGGTATTTTCTAAATGTTAACTAGTATTACGTGCGCATGTTATGTGGTTTATGTGCTTCTTGTAGATTTAGATACTGATATAGTCCGGATGGGTAATGCTTGGGGTATGGAGAGTAAAGTAAGTGGCTATTCATAACTGGCCATTATAATTAGGGACTTACTATACTTGACATAAACTGAGCTATTCCCTTGAATGACCGTGTTGGTGTTTGATCTTTAAGTGTGTGTTAGAGGATGGCCGGTGGTAGATCATCTAAGGCTTTACGGGATGGACTTGGTGCTGCACCTTGACCCAAAAGAGGAAGGCCTAGAGTTGAAAATATGGTTCATGAAGGACCCGAGACCCTCATCCGAGGATGGAGATGAGAGCGCCAATTTGAGAGCCTCAGTAAAGGAGGCTGTTATGGAAGAAGTTCATCAGGTCATGCAGAAGATATTACCTTCTGTGGTGACTGAAGTAATTAAGGCTGTAAGGGAAGGAGAAAGAAGGGAAGGAAACCGGTCCTCGGGAGGATGGGAGCAACCGGAGACTAAGATGATTCCCTCCGATGATGAAGAGGAGGAGGAAGAGCCTGTGCAGGAGCCAGCTTGAGGCTGTAACTACGGGGCATTTCAAAGGTGTAAGCTCCCTACCTTTGATGGAAATGGCACTGCTGCTACTGCTCACCGATGGGTGAGGGAAATAGAAGCTGTTCTAAATATCAGCGAGTGCCGAGAAGACCGGAAGGTGAAGTTTGCTGCCCACTTGTTTGTGGACTCGACTCTATATTGGTAAGGCAATATTGTCCAAGCCGAGGGTGGTCGGGCAATTGGAAAGATGAAGTGGGCAGAGCTGAAAAGGTTGGTGATTGAGGAGTTCTGTTCGCACAGGGAGATGGACAAGGTGGAAAGGGAATTTCTGCAGCTGGAGGCGGGAACAATCACGCATCAGCAATACACCACCAAGTTCAATGATGCCCCTGTCACCAAAGATTAAGAGGTACATCCAGGGCTTGCTGCCGGATATCCGTAGGCACATGATCGCTGCCCGACGGAGCACGTTTAGGTCGGTGGTTGACCTGGAAGGGAGACTGTATGATGACCGGGAAGTGGTGGTTGCTGAGGCGAGTAAGAAAGGTGGAGGTGACCGGAACGAGAATGGGAAAATGTTTGGTCGGGGTGGTGCCTCGACGAGTAACAAGAAGGCCGGGTAGATGACCGTCGTGTGGTCACATCCGGTTCAGGATCGAAGAAGTGTGGCAAATGTGGAAAGGAGCATATTGGAGAATGTAGGCTGGGATCGAACTTGTGCTTCAAGTGTGGGAGGATGGGACACATAGCAAAGGACTGTCGTGCGGGCAGATGTTTTAATTATGGCGCGGAGGGCCACATGAGTAGAGACTGTAAGAAGCCGAGGGCTGAGGGTTCTGGGGGGTGAAAGACCAAAGGCGAGCACCAAAACGTTCACGATGATGCAGGAGGAGGCTAGGACGGACCCTGATGTGGTGTCGGGTACGTTTCTAGTGAACCAAACATTAGCTTCTGTGTTATTCGATTCTGGTGCTAGTAAAAGTTTTATTTCTACTACTTCTGTGCTAAGCTGCCTGGTAGTCGTAGACGTGTTGGTGCGCCCTTTGATGTAGAAACTGCCATAGGAGAGTCTACCAGGATTTCTGAGATGATAGAGGGTTATGACGTGGAATTAAAAGGTCATAAATTTCCGGTTAGACAATTCGTGATGACCTTAGGTGCTTTCAATTTGGTTCTTGGGATGGATTGGTTAGTGGACTTTGAGGCGAACATTGTGTGTCGCAAGAAGATGATTTGTTTGACAGCGCCCGACGGTAGTTCGGTGATGGTTTATGGTGATTAGGTAACTACGATTCCGAAGGTGGTTTCAATGGTGGTGGCGGGAAGGTGCATGAGGCGTGGATGTAATGCTTATCTGGCTTATGTAAAGGACGTGCATAGACCAACACCACTACTGTCCGATGTACCAGTTGTACGTGACTTTCCAGATGTATTTCTTGAAGACTTACCAGGAGTGCCACCTGACCAAGAGATCGAGTTTCAGATTGATTTGACACTAGGTGCTCAACCTGTTGCCAAGGCACCGTATCGGTTAGCTCCGACTGAGATGAAAGAGTTGATGGAGCAATTGTAAGAGTTGCTTGATAAGGGGTTCATTCGACCGAGTATCTCTCCTTGGGGTGCTCCGGCCTTATTCGTAAAGAAGAAAGACGGTAGTATGAGGATGTGTATAGACTTCCGTGAGCTGAACAAGTTGACGGTGAAGAATCGGTACCTGTTACCGAGGATTGATGATTTGTTTGATCAGATTCAAGGTGCCAGTTGGTTTTCAAGGATAGATCTTCAATTTGGCTACCATCAGCTAAAGGTGAAAGAGCATGATATTCCTAAAACAGCTTTTTGCACGCGTTATGATCACTATGAGTTCCTCGTTATGTCATTTGGGTTGACCAACGCGCAGCTGCTTTTATGGACTTGATGAATCGAGTGTGTCGACCGATGTTGGATAAATCAGTGATTGTGTTTATTGATGATATCCTGATTTATTCGAAGAGCGAGATAGAGCATGCCGGTCATATTCGAGAGGTGTTGGATACGTTGAGAAGGGAGAAGTTGTATGCCAAGTTCTCCAAATACGCGTTTTGTTTGCGCAGGGTTCAATTCTTGGGTCACGTGGTGAATCCGGAGGGGATTATGATGGATCCGGAAAAGGTGGAAGCGGTGATGCAATGGAAGTCTCCAAAGACGCCATCCGAGATTTGTAGTTTCTTGGGTTTGTCGGGCTACTACCGAAGGTTTATTCAAGACTTCTCTAAGATCACTTCTCCACTAACCAAGTAGACCTGGAAAGATGTAAAGTTTGTGTGGGGTCAAGCTCAGGAGCAGGTATTTGAAGAATTAAAGGCGAGGTTGACTTAAGCTCCTGTATTGTCATTACCCGATGGAAGTGAAGATCTGGTGGTTTATTCTGATGCTTCCTACTCGGGGTTGGGGTGTGTGTTAATACAGAGAGGAAAGGTTATAGCTTCCACATCTCGATAGTTGAAGGTTCATGAGATTAACTATCCCACTCATGATTTGGAGCTAGCAGCCGTGGTCTTTGCGTTAAAGATTTGGAGGCACTACCTGTATGGGAGGAAGTGCACCATATTCACTGACCACAAGAGTTTGAAGTACTTCTTCAAGCAAAAAGATTTGAATATGAGACAAAGAAGATGGTTGGAGCTAATAAAAGATTATGATTGTGAGATCCATTATCATCCGGGCAAAGCCAACATGGTGGCGGATGCCCTTAGCCGAAAGGAAAGACCCAAGTCGATTCGGGTGAAAGCGTAACAGCCGATTATGACCTCTGATGTGATGGAGCAAGTCAAAGAGTTTCAAGATAAGGAATTGAAAGAAGATCATCTTAACTCCGAAAGAATGAGAGGTCTGGTTGTAGAATTGGGTGAAAACACACTCGGTGTTAAAACCAGATTCGGGCGAATATGGATTCCTCGTTTTAGGGATCTACGCGTGAAAATTATGGATGAAGCTCATAAGACTCGATACTCTATTCATCCTGGTGCCACAAAGACGTATCAAGACATGAAGAAGGACTATTGGTGGCCGGGTATGAAGCGTGATGTGGTAGAGTATGTGAGTAAATGCCTTACTTGTTTACAAGTGAAGGCCGGGCACCAAAAGCCGTATGGGAAGATTCAACCGTTGGATATATCGGAATGGAAGTGGGAACACACCACCATGGATTTTATTACGAACCTACCGCGTACCATGAAAGGGTATGATGCTATATGGGTGATTGTTGATCATTTGACGAAGAGTGCTCACTTCCTACCGATTCGCAAGACATATCTATCTGAGAGGTTGGCGGATCTATTCATTAAAGAGATCGTAACTCGTCATGGTGTGCCGGTGTCAATTGTGTCCGATCGTGACGCCCGGTTTACATCTAAATTTTGGAAGAAATTCCACGACACAATAGGGACGAGGCTACATATCAGCACAGCTTATCATCCTCAGACGGATGGTCAGTCAGAAAGGATGATTCAGACACTGGAAGATATGCTTCGGGCATGCTTCATTGATTTTGGAGGGAGTTGGGATGACCACTTACCGTTAGCTGAGTTCTCATATAATAACAATTATCATGCTAGTATTGGTATGCCACCTTATGAGATGCTATACGGTAGGAGATATAGAACACCTGTTTGTTGGGGTGATATCGGCCATAAAGAGTTAGGGAGCGTCAAAGTGGTCGAGGCTACGACTGAGAAGCTAGAAAGGATCAAGGCCTTCATGAAGGCAGCCAAAGACAAACAGAAGTCGTATGCTGATAAACGAAGTAGACCGATTGAGTTCCAGGTGGGTGATAGAGTTATGTTGAAAGTCTCACCTTGGAAGGGCATCATTCGGTTCATGAAGCGGGGCAAGCTGAGCTCAAGATACATAGAGCCTTTCCGAATCATTGCTTGAGTATGAGAGGTGGCATATAGACTGGAGTTACCAGAAGAGTTAAGTGGAATTCATCCGACATTCCACGTATCTCATCTGAGGAAATGCTTGACAGACGAGGACATGGTTGTACCGCTGGAAGATATCGAAGTAGATGAACAGCTCAATTATGTGGAGCAACCAGTGGCAATCATTGACCGCAAGGTGAAAAGGTTGAGGAATAAAGTGGTTCCACTTGTGCGCGTACAGTGGAAGCACAGAAAGGGATCCGAGTCTACGTGGGAGATAGAAGAAGAGATGAGACAGCATTACCCGCACTTGTTCGAGGAATAACAGGTTTCGGGGACGAACCTATATAAGGGGGGTGGACTTGTAACACCCGGTTATTTTCTTTTAAACCCAAAGAAAGAAGAAGATGAAAGAAAAAGAAAGAAAAGAAATAAAGCACAAAGTCGAGGGGACCAAACTTGCCAAAACGGGAGAAAGTTTGGAGGGGAGGGGCAGCCCACACCCTCCCCCATACTTGTGAAAACCAGCCAAAGAGAGAAGAGAGGAGAAAAGAGCCAGAAACTCTGGGTTTTTTTACGAATCAAGGTGCAAGAGTCGAAGTCAAGTGGGTTAGTGTAACATCTTGTAATTTTGAATTAATTTAAAGTTAGTTTTGCTAATAATAAATAATAAATTAATAATAATAATAATAATAATAATAATAATAATAATAGCTAATTACAAAATAATAATAATAATAATAATAACTAATAGTAATAATAATAATAACTAATAATAACAGTAATAATAATACTAATTTAATTATAAAAATAATAACCATAATGTTAATGGAAATAATAATAATATTAATAATAATAATAATAATAATAATAATAATAATAATAATAATAATAATAATAATAATAATAATAATAATAATAAAACTAAAACTTAGAATTAAAGTGTAGGGGGTCGTTTTGACATTTTAAAAACTTTGAATAAATATTTATTACATAAAATAACAAAGTTTAAAAGTACAGGGACCAGTTGTGTAATTATTTCAAACACCCAACCCCACCCCCCTTTTTCCCCGTCGGACACTCGCCGCCGGCCAACGGCTCCGGCGAGCCCACAGCGACCGGATTACTCAATTTTTAATCAAAACAAACACCCCGACACATTCACGTGGGGGATTCGAACGCATGCCTCAAGTTTAATTTAAAAATCTGAGTGCGATTCGTCCCTGTTCTCTCCACGCGTTGTCGGCCTCTTTTGCAGGCCACAGATCGCACTACGAACTTTAATAATTGAATTAACATCGCACTAACACACTTTAGATCGGTTATAACGCTCCTGTGACTTCAATTTCGTTCAAAACAATTAAAAACATCCCATTCGAATACACCTAAAACCGCGACCTGCAACTCGAATTAAAAGCCCATCTCCGACCAATTTTAACAATAATTGATAAGGGGCTTTTGTTTGTGATCATCATACGAAGCTACCTACAAAAATAATTTGATTATTATCATCGTTTGCATCTCGAATCAAACACCCTCTCGTCGCGGCGGTTCTTCGTTCAGTTAGTCTTCAATCCATCACCATTCGGGTAAGTAAAATCGCCTTTATACTCGATTCCATATGAGGATCAAAAGCCCTAACCCCTCGATCGATTACAATGTTCGAATGGGGTTCAATTTGATCGAACAAATTTCTAGGGTTTACGGGTTTGGGGGAGGTTTGTACTCAAGGGTTTTAAGATTTAAAACCCGGTACCAACCGCGGCTTAGGCCTTGGTCTGCTGGTACCTCGTGCACATTCTACACTTGAGTTCCCGGGTTCGAACCCGGGCACCTTCAAGTCATTTTTTTAGACTTTTCAGCGACATATTTTATTGTAGAAATTTTTTTAATAAATATAAAATAATTTTTATAAACTTTAAATATTTTTTTTTACATCAAACCAATTTCTGAAAATTTATTTCTTATAAATATCTTAACATTATATACTATTTTATTAAAACAAATAATATAGCTAGTTAAATAACTTATAAAATAGACTTTAAAATTTGTTTATCTTAACAAAACATTTCAATTGGATTATTTTATTGTTTTAGCTTATTAAATTCTTACACAAATAATAAATAATAAAACATTTGATCCAAATGTTATTCTTTTGTATATCTAACCTTTATACTTAAATTGTTTCCTTCTAAAAAAATAATTAAATGATTATTGGACTGGAAATAACAAATCTTTATAATAGTAAACAAACAAACAAACAAACCCAGTATGTCCCACTCAAGAGCAGGGTCTGGGAAAATCTTTATAATAGTATGAGATATTATATTAATTAAGGCTTTGTCATGATAAGTATAGAAATCATATAATTTATAATTTCACGAATTAGTTACAAATATTATTAAAAAAAATATACTAACTAAAGGTTTAGATTAATAATTTATTATTAATCAAAACGTTATTCCTATTAATTTTAAATGATTATAAAGCTTGATTAAAAGTGAACCATACCAATGGTTTATACTTAAAGTCAATTCTAAAATAATAACCTAAATAACTCTTTTAATAAACTAAAAATGTAAATAATTACATTATAAACTTATTTTTATTAAAAACCTTAAATATTGAAAGCCAACTCTTATTTGAACGTAAAATTATAATATTAACCTTAATCTTCATCTCGTAAATTACATATTTAGGTGACTTGTGACGATTCACGTTGGAACGACGCCTATTATTATTCTTATTAATCATCATTACATACTTATTTGACAAGTGAGTTTTCCTTGCCCCTTTTTACTTTATTTCACACCATTTGGGGTGAAACATGATACTTATACATTATACACTTATAAACGTTTGAGACTTATAAAGCACTTGCAATTCATCTTTATATTTTGTCATGGTTATTTGTGTGTTGTAAGTGATTATATGAGATACATAGTTTGTTACAATCATTAACTATTGCTAGCCTGGCGACGTCTTAGATCTTTGGGCCTGACAAGCCTATTTGGCGCTAAAGTCGATGAACTGCCGACTCCTAGGAGCCGTATGCTTGTGCACTAGGGAACCAAATACACTTAGCCAATCTTATATACTTGTAATCAAGTTGATGTTTGATTGTAAAGATATGTGTTCTATAACCTTACTAGCTTATAACCTATGACACGAATTGCAACTTATAATCTTTTCATATTATGTATGAAAACCTTGGAAACTCACCAACTATTTTTAGTTGACCTTTTATTTTTATCATGTTTCAGGTAACCCCCAAGTTTAAAGTGGTCTTTTGAAGCTTGCAATAAAACTAGGACGTGGACCTAGTTAAATAAATGAAATGTTATGTTATGTTTTGACATTTTCTTGAATGTATTTCATGGTTGAGACTTATGTTTGTAATTCCTGTTGAAACTGTTAATTTGAATATTTATATTTAAACATAGCGTTATGTGGCTGTGAACAATCTTATCCCTCACACCTCGACGATTCTGCCGTCAAGGTTGGGGTGTGACAGTTAGATTAAAGCTCTACTTGATGGTGTTGTTTGTGTGAGTTCTAGGACCCCTCTTTTACTTGTTTTCTACTGATTTGGGGCTGGAACATATAGTGAAACCCGTATTTGAGGTGTGTGTGTGTTGACCCGTATGTATATGTTGTGTGTGATATGATTGGGTTTTGTTTTTGAGCTTGTGTGTGCTTGTATGGTGTGGTGGAATGTGTTTATAAGGTTTAGGATGGTTGATTTAAGCTTAGAATAGGTTTGGGAGGGCTTGGAGGCCGAAAGTAACACGACTGAGGGTCATTCGCATTAGTTAGGGCTACGCGACCGAATGGCATGCGACTGGAGGTTATGCGACCGAAAGTAACACGACTGAGGGTCATTCGCATGTGAGTCGTGCGACTGAGGGTCATTCGCATGTGAGTCGTGCGACTGAAGTTCAATCGCATGGGAGTCATACGACTGAGGTCCATATGCCTGAGTGCTCATTTGTATAGTGTTCATTCGCCCATAGCATTCATCCGCATAGGTCCATCCGCATAGGGTCCATTCGCCTGCTGTCCATTCGCCTAAATATTCAGTCGCCTGGGGGGTCATGCGTCTGAAGGGTGTCCATACGCCCAAATAGGGCTCGGTTGCCCGAGAGAACATAGTTCAACCTTCCGACTTTCGGGAAGATGTGTAGAGGTAAGCTTTAACTTTGGAGGTTCCCGAGGGTTCATGTAAGTTGACTTTCAAGGTCATAGACGTTATGATGGTCATGATGATGATGTATGATTGATGTTTATGCATGATGGTATGCATGATGTATGTTATGTATGTATGATGGTGCCGTGTATGGCGATGTTTGTATGCTTATGTTGATGTTCCTTAATATGTATGATTATTTTCCCCCTGGCTTTACGTTGAATTTTAATGAATGAAACGAAAGTATTATACAACGTAAAGTGGAAGATAATGAAAAGAGGAACATGATAAGGAATGCATGCATTAATGAACGAAGGAAGGTAAAGTATGTCTTGCAAGCCTTGTAAGTGGGAACATGCCCAATCAAGGGTGTTAGTTCAACGCTGTGTGGGTTAGCTACCCCAGAAGGATGCATATCGGGGTCTTTCTTTGTGATTGACCATTTGTATAGAACCTTTGTCGCTTACCCTAGGTACTGTGGCTAGGCTACTGTGCGTCATGAAGGAAGGTCTATGATAGACTTCGGCCCAGTATCCGCTTTATGCATGACGGTGGGTATAGCACATGACAATGGTCGCCTGAATTTACCCTTAGGTACTGTGGCCAGGCTGTTGTGCGCCATGACGGAAGGTCTGTGATAGACTTCGGCCCAGTACCCGCTTTATGCATGACGGTGGGGTAAAGTTCATGGTTTTGATGGAATGAAAAGAAGTAATGAAGAACGTATGAATGGAAGTAAGAAAGTATGAACGAATGAAAGTTAATGAACGAATGATGAAGATAATAATGATATTATCTATGTGTACGTATGATGTGTGCTCACATGCAAAAGTAAAGAATGGTTTTAAATGAAAGTAAAGTATGTTTTATTATAAAACTAGAACTCACTCATCAACGCTGACTTTTATGTGTTTCTAGTTGCCAGCTAACGTTGCTGGGGATGGCACGGGCGGCTACTCGGCTCTTTTGGATGGCATTCTTTTGATTAATGTTTTTGTACTGTAATGCGAACAAACGACGTTTTGTAATGAATATTGTATTAACTTGCAAAAGCATTCACATATAAATGAAAGGTTATTTTAATGTTCGCTGCGATGTTTTATGAAATATGAATGTAATTATACGTTTTATGTGCGATGATTGACCAGCTATAAGTGTCCCGGGAACGGGGCCTTACAGATTCTGTTTTTCAGCAAAAAACATAGAATCGGTACTATAACTTCAATAATTGAATGGATTTCACAAATAATTTAAAGAACTTACTTGATTTCGATTGTTGAATGACGGTAAAGGAGATGAATAGACAAGACGATGGGTTTTGAAACAGTAATTTTGTGTTTTTCTATTTTATATTGTCAAATTACCAAAATGCCTTTTTATTCCTTTATTTGATTTAATTACTGGAAATACCCTTAAACATGTAATTAGTGGCTATAAATGCTTCTTAGATTTCTTAGGGAAAAAAATATTCTTAGGTGAACTTTCCCATATATATATATATATATATATATATATATATATATATATATATATATATATATATATATATATATATATATATATAGGTTCCTTTGTTAACCCTTGTTTATTGCGATAACCCATTAACTCTAATGTAGCGAACACTTACACCAGTGTAACTAACTTTTACACCGCGTTACACCACTGATGTAACGATTTTTTCTCAATTTTCAAATTTTCTCTCCATTTTTAAAAAACCTCCACCCGTTTTTTAAAATCTTTTTAACTTTTTTGTATAATGTTATTTTTTAAATAAATTATATCATTAAATAGATCATTTTAATATCTTTAATTTGTGTATAGTCTTGCTATATTTTTTAAATAAAATTTTAAAATTCGTTTTGAATCACTAGTTTTACCACTGTAACTCTAAGTTACAGTGGTGACGTGACTTGCTGTGGATCACTAGTTGGGTTAATGGATTATCACAAAAATTAAGGGTTAGCATTTGATCCCTATCCTATATATATATATATATATATATATATATATATATATATATATATATATATATATAGAGAGAGAGAGAGAGAGAGAGAGAGAGAGAGAGAGAGAGAGAGAGGGAGGTTCCCCTAAAAAATAAGTTTTCCCTAAGAATACTAAGAAGTAATCTTAGCATTCTAATTATCTAACTAAGGGCTAGGATCAATGTGTAGGAAAAATAAGTAATCAAGGGTAGTTTGAGTATTTTATAATATTACCCACAATTGTTGACTTTTTAAAATTTCCCCCTATTTTTTAAATGCTAGTAAAATTTTCATACGACATTATTTTTTAAATAAATTACACCATAAAATCAAGCATTTTTTTCTCTTTAAATTGAGTATAGAATTGCTATATTTTTTATAAAAAAATCAAATTATGTGAAATTGTGCTACATTTTTAACATTTTTGTGCCGTATTTCATAAAACAGCACAAAGTTGAGCTGTATTTCATAAAACAGCACAAAGTTGAGCTGTACTTCATAAAACAGCACAAAGTTGTGCTGTACTTCATAAAACAGAACAAAGTTGTGCTGTATTTCATAAAACAGCACAAAGTTGTGCTGTATTTCATAAAACAGCACAATTTTATGCTGTATTTCATAAAACAGCACAATTTTGTGCCGTATTTCATAAAAAATAGCATAATTTTGTGTAGTTTTACGTCAAACAACACAGTTTTGTGATGTATTTCATGAAAACAACACAAAATTATGTTATATTTCATGAAAACATCACAGATTTGTGCTGTTTTGCGTTAAACAGCACAGTTTTGTGCTGTTTTTGTCAAATAACACAGTTTTGTGTGGTTTTTAGTAACATGTTCTATGTTGTTTTACTTTAAAATAATAAGGTCTCATGTGTTGTTTTTGTGGTACATTATGACAAAATATCAAACAACATATAAGCAACACTTTCTTTACTATTTAATGTTCACTATTTTGCGTTAATATAACACGTTTTGTGTTGTATTGCTTTAATACAACAATCTATGTATTGTTTCGTTTCATTCTTAACAAAGAAGACGTTGTGTGTTGTATTAACTCAAATATTTGTGTTTTCAAACGTGTTGTTTTATGACAAAATAACATGAATTCTGTTAATTTACCACACAATCTAACGCTTCAAAAAATTCAACACAATCTAACATTTAAAATAATTCAGCACAATCTAGCACGTTAAAAAATATAACACAATATAGCATATTAAAAAATCTAGTATATTACATTCGAATTTGTGCTGCATTTTGATAAAATACAAAAGGGACTAATGAGTGTGTTTTAGGATCATAATGCCCTTTAATCCTAATTTAAAGAGTGCCACATGTAATCTTCTTATTCCTCCTTAGCCTACTTAGGGAAAACTTATTTTTTATTTGAACCTCTACATATATATATATATATATATCTATCTATATGTGTGTGTGTGTATATATATATATATATATATATATATATAAACGGCATAAACATGACCCTGCGTAATCTGATTTGTATAAATTTCGGACAGATTTTACCGACGAACAATTTAGCAATGGAAATACCAAAGGAATTTAAAACACAAAGAATATAAATTACCAACGGATTTTACAAAAGTAAATAATATATTTTCTTGTAGACGGATGTTTTGTCATAAATCAGCTGCTTAAAATTATGCAAAATCTATATATATATATATATATATATATATATATATATATATATATATATATATATATATATATATATATATATATATATATATATATATATATATATATATATATATATATATATATATATATATATATATATATATATATATATATATATATATATATATATATATAGGGGAGAGTTCCTAAGAAAACCTCTTTTTATAAGAAAACCAAGAAAACCACTTTTAAACCATTGATCAAAATTGATCAATGGTTGATATTAATCAATGGCAAATTTGTAAATATTTAATAGATAGTTGCTTTAATTAAATGATTAAAGGGTGTTTTAGGTAGATTATAATTTTTATATTTTTAAAAATAACTAAAATCCCTTAAATCTCTCTCTCTCTCTCTCTCTCTCTCTCTCTCTCTTTAAAAACAAACACAATATTAGTTTAATTTAAAATCAAATTAGTTTATTTAATATCATTGTAAAATATTTCAGAATACCAAAAGTTTTTTTACTGCAGATCTATATTATATGCATACATGCTTACATATACGTAAACATGTTCACATATATGTTCAAAATATATTTGCTCCCTACAACATACTTACTTATATATAAACAAGCATAAAACAAACAAAGATGAGAATAAAGTATATGTATCAGCTAAAATGATATACAAATCAGAAAACTGCTATTACAAATAAGCATAAAGGATGACAATTGTTATTATATTAAAATAATAAAACTTATGTATATGTATCACTCACTAAAATGATATACAAATCAGAAAATTCAAATAAATTACTATAAGAATTGATAATCAACTAAAAATAATATAAAAAAACTATAACTATAACACACAACTAGTATAGAACAATATTTTAAACTTAAAAAATTGCACATACGTAGACATGATTTCGTATATGTAATTTGATTACATATACGTAACAATCATCTTCATATTAATCAAAAAATGTCTTCATCTCCATTTTCTTAAATAACCAACGGCGAATGGATGCATCATATGTAACCTGCTTACGTATATGTAAACATAACCAAATTAACAATTAGCAAACAAAGAAAAAACAATATGCATACTATCACGTTAAAATAGTGAAACTTACGTGTATGTAAGGAATTAGAAAACAAATAAAGAAGACTTGTTGGTGAAACTTACGTATATGTAAACACCCTTGCGTGATTAGATCCTCAAACATAGACGTGGTTACGTATATGTAACTTGATTTGTAAGTATTAGGGTTATGTGTAACTTGATAAGTTACATATACGTAACACTAAAAAGTACCCTGGTATCTATAAAAAAACTACAGTTATGATATGCAGCCATATGTTAACCTACTTACGTATATGTTACTAGTGAAGAAGAGGACGAACAAAAAACTAAAATGTAATATAACAGAAAACACATATCTTTATCTTCTTCTTTTTCATAACATATATGAAATACTACATCTTCTCAGAGGTTATTAAAAGTACTTTCTCATCTTAACTTCATTAGCTAATTTATTTGGAATGTACAAAATCATATATAACATCTAACATATATAAAAAGCATACCTTTAAGTGGTGAAATTCCTTTCTCTATAAGCGTTTGGACATGATAAAGACCTATGAAGCCACAAGCAGCAAACGTCCAGTACAGCATCACAGGGATTCCGAGCTTTCGACCCTCATCAGCCGTGAAAACCGACATGCAACCATCAGAGATGATACAAGTAGGAGCAGTTTCAAGTCTGGTAGCAAGATCAAGAAAAGGAGTCAATAATGTGGTTTTAATATGCTGCAGCAGTGGTTCTGACCCATCTTCGTCTTCGGATTCGCGAGGAATGCTATCAAGTATCGTTTCGAATCTGAAACCAGATGAACCATCGAGGCAATGGAGACCACTAGATTTGAGCAAACCCTTGTGGATGTACTCTGTGTTAACAAAGGTTATTTGGAGTCCCTTATGGTGAAGAATCACTGCTAGTTTAAGCATCACCTTAATGGAATGAATATATCCCAATAATTGTGCATATTAGTTCGGTTATGGGGAGAAATAATAGAGATTTAACATTAATTAAGAATAAATTATGTATAAAATTACTTAAATACCCTTTGAATTAATAAATCTGAATAATTAAAGAAAAAATTTGATTGGATGAATTTGGTTTTCATGGTTTTCTCAAAATATGTTGGTTTTCTTAGGATCTCTCCCCTATATATATATATATATATATATATATAT
Source organism: Flaveria linearis (assembly GCA_024085815.1). Taxonomy (NCBI): domain Eukaryota; kingdom Viridiplantae; phylum Streptophyta; class Magnoliopsida; order Asterales; family Asteraceae; genus Flaveria; species Flaveria linearis. The sequence continues at coordinate 8,573,740 of CM044016.1, read as the reverse complement.
ATATCTTTTCAAGTTCATTCTTTTTCATCTGAAGACCTTTAAATATAACTAAAAAATTCCTACAAAGTTACAAAACTTGTGTAAAGTAGGATTGCAACCCAGCGGCGGGGCTTGAACATTCTTGTAGGGGAGCGGGGGCAAAATTAAATTTTTTAAGGGGGGCGAATTCGAGTTTTATATAAAAATTTACACTACCGGGCAAAAATTTACACTAGCGGACTAAAGTTCAACAGTGCCGATGAAAAAAAGAGGTGCGGCGGCACCCCCCCTCTCAATCCTCCGCCAATGTTGCAACCTGCCTGTTGTTGCAGGGGTATTCTCGTGCCATGAAAATGATATTGATTTTGTGAGGATTGTAAGAACTCTTTTCTTTACATGGCTAAAGATTAGATTATGAGCAACCGTCAAGCACATTTAACTAGGGGTCATGGTTGGGTCAAACTAGCGTGTATACGAGTTGACCTGTTTAATCAACTTATTTTTTTATTTTATAATTTGTATCTTATGTCATAAACCTATTGTAAAGTATTGTTATGCCAAAATTTAGAAGTTAAAAAGAAAATTTGAGATTAGGTTTTATAATTTATGTATAAATGTTTTATGCATCTAAGTATATTGTTTTTGATTATTAAAATGCAAAATTGTAATAAAAAATAATAATCAGGTTAAATATGTTGTGTTCTTGTTAGTACGTGAATATTGTTGTCGTATTTGGATTCATGTCTGTTACATGATTTTAGGTTCACGTCTTGTTCGGGTTGTGTCACATAGTTAGGTTCATGTCAGGTTGAACCCATCATCAACGAACACGGCCCATTTAACACCCATAGTGTAAGGCCCCGTTCCCGAGACGCTTACAGCTGGCCAATCATCGCATATAAAACATATAATTACATTAACTTTAATAAACATTGTAGCGGAAACAGTAAAATAACTTTTCATTTCAATATAAATGCTTTTACAAGTTAATACAACATTCGTTACAAAACATCGTTTGTTCGCATTATAGCGCAAAAACATTATGCAAAAGAATGCCATCCAAAATGAGCCAAGTAGCCGCCCCGTGACATCCTCAGCAATCATTATCTGCCAACTGGAAAATGCATAAAAATTCAGCGTTGCTGAGTGAGTTCTAGTTTTATAATTAAAATACTTTACTTTTCGTTTAAAACCGTTCTTTACTTTCATGTGTGCTCACACATCATACGTACAAATAGATACTCTTATTATTATCTTTATCATCGTTCATCGTACGTTACTCGTTATCATTCATTATCATCATTCGTTCATTTTCTTTCGTATCGTTCATTCCTTACATACATCATTAATCTTTACTTTCATTCAGACCAATGCCATGTGCTTTACCCCACCATCATGCATAAAGCAGGTACTGGGCCAAAGTCTATAAATAGACTCCCATACATTATGCCCGGTGGCCTGACCACAGTACCGGGGTAAGTGGCAAGGATCCCATACGTATGGTCAATCGCACGGATTAGACCCTAGTGTGCATCCTTCCGGGGTAGTTAACCCGCACACAGTTGAGCTAACACCCTTCGTTGGGTATGAACCTCCATACATTTGCTTAATCGCACTGATTAAGCCCCAGTGTGCATCCTTCCAGGGTAGCTAACCCGCACACGGTTGAGCTAACACCCTTTATTAGGTGTGAACCTCCATACATTGCTTGCAAGACTTTTCTTACCTTCGTTCATTCATTATTGCATGCATTCATCTTTCTTTACGTTCTACTTAACATTATTATTAACTTCCGCTTTATGTTACATACTACTTCTTATTCATTTCATAATCATAACACGTAAGTCACGGAATAATACATAATAGGAACGTAAGGAAACACATCATAACATACATAGCACCACATAAGCATCATATCAATCATCACACATTATCATAAACATCATGCATCATCCATTCCCATACACACACATATACATGGCAAGCATAAGTCATCATAAAACATAGCCGACCCTCCGCGGGACAATGGGGGTTCGGGGGCGGCAGCCCCTGACAGCAGGGTCCTAGGGGCAGCAGCCCCTAGTGGGGACTAAGGGGCAACGCCCCTGGCTGGGGTCGCGCTGAGTAGCTTCTAAATGAAGCTTTAAAAGAAAGGGTTGCACTACACTGCCTGCAAATAAGTTAACACTCAAAGGAGTTAATTTCTACCTAATTTCTCTGCTAATTTCGCTGCATGATCAGCAGTTTCGCTGCTAATTTCGCTAGCAGTTTCACTGACAGTTTTGCTGGCATCTTCGCTGCCAGTTTCGCTGCCAGTTTCGCTGCCAGTTTCGCCCAACTTTCGTTGGATAACAATGTCTGCGAAACTACCTGCGAAACCATAGTTTCGAAGGAAGACCCATAGTTTCACTGGACGAATACATAATTTCGCTGGATGAACACCCAGTTTCGCAGATCGGGCAGAAAATTTCAAACCACCCCATTTTGACCCAAAACTTCAAATTTTACATCCAAGACCTTTGTTTATCATCCAATAAGCTATATCTAAGCTTCTTATATGTTTTCTTACATAAAAACGTGAGTTTTGGGTGAATCTTTGTCCCTTTCAAAAACCCAAGCCCTAGAATCCGGGTTTACATCAAAAGGAACGATTAAATGATGTTTCTTACCTGGATTCTTGGTCTTTTCTTGTTGTTTGGATGCCCACGAACACCGATCTTCAATCCCAAGCTCAACCGAGCCTTGAATCTTCAATTCTCTCTACTTTCTCTCTCCACTCTCTCTCTAGAACTAGAGTGTTGAGTTGCAAATGAGAGCTGCTCAAGCTGATCCGTTTATATATACCAGGCGTTCCCGGGACCTTAAACTCGTCAAACTCATAACCCGAAGAGTTAACTCGATCTATAACCCATAACCATCTTATTTTCATTAAATGGTCTCGTCTAAGCCCATTATTATTATTTGGCTTGCTTAGACATTATTCCGGGCGTTACACATAGATTGTGAAGTTTGTGAAAAGTACTTGGTACACTTTTATTCGTGAAACATAGAACTCAAATAGCCATTAAATAGATAGTTAAATTTGAATTTTGTAATTACTCTCAATTCCATACGTAAATCTTAACCTCGTATGAGGTTTTAAATTTTATGTTAACTTGTTTTAAACAACTAAAATGGTACCCGCGCAATGCGGCGGGGCAATATTTTACACCCGACACGTGTTTTTATATTTTATTATTCTTGTAGTAGTTTTACAAAAGTCTATTATTTTTTAAGTTAAAATTTGAAACACCAAATAAATAGGTTCTGTATGACTAATTATACATTTATGTGTTAACTTATTATACTCAACAAAATATAGATCGGTTCAGTTGTAACACCAGGATATTTTCCTTGAAGCCGACGAAAGAAGAAAAAGAAATAAAGTCCAAAGTCAGGGGACCAAACTCGCCAACGTGAGAAAGTCGGGTAAGTGGGGGTATTTAAAGGGAGAGGGCAGCCCTTACCCTCTCCCCACACCCACAAACATCAGCCATAGAGAGAAAGAAGAGAGAAAAGGGAGAAGAGAAGAAGAAAGCTTGGTTCGAGCGGGTTCGAGTGTGCAAAATCGTCATGTAGCGGGTGTAAACGAAGCCCTTCTTCTTGGTGTAGTTTGTGTGAGTTCTAGGACCCATATTTTACTCATTTTCAACTGATTTGAGGCTGGAACACATAGTAAACCCGTTTTTGTATGTGTGTGTGTTTGACCCATTTGGGTGTGTTTGCATGTGATGCGTTTGGAGTATGTTTTTAGGCTTGTGTGTGCTTAGATGGTGTTGTAGTATGCATTCCTAAGGTTTAGGATGGTTGATTTAGGCTTAGAATGGGCTTGGATGAGCTTGGAGGTCGAAAATGGCAGATTGGGTTCGGGATGAACTGCATTCTGCATCAGTTAGGGCTAGCGACCGACTGGAGGCCATTCGGCCGATTAAAGTGCGATTGGAGTCCATTCGCGCGATTCAGGTTCAGTCGCACGACTGGAGGGCCAGTCGCATGGGGAGTCATGCGACTGAGAGCCCATTCGCATAGTGAACATCCGCATAAGGTCCATTCGCATAGAGTCCATCCACATGAGGTCAATTCGCATGACTGGGTGTTCATCCGCATTGGTGTTCATCCGCATAGGTCCATTCGCATGATGTTCAGTCGCATGGAGGCCAGGCGACTGAAGGGTGCCCATACGCCCAAATAGGGCTGTTGTACCCGAGGAGGAGCATAGTTAAGGGTGCCCATACGCCTAAATACTGACTTTCGGGGGAAAGTGCAGATGTAAGTTTTGACGTAAAAGTTCCCGTAAGTTCATGTAAGATGATTGTTAAGGCCTTAGAGGATATGTTGGGCATGATGATGTTGCATGTTTATGCATGATGTATGTTATTTATGTATGATAATGCCTTGTATGATGATGCTACTGTGTATGTTGATGTTCCTTATTATAATGTATGTTTATCTTTCCTGTGACTTTACGTTTTATGTTAAAGAATGAAACAAAAGTATTATGTAACGTAAAGTGAAAGATAATAAAAAAGGAACATGAAGAACGAGTGCATGCATTAATAAAGAATAAGAGTAAGAAAGGCTTGCAAGCAAATATATGAGGTGAGCCACTTTGCTGTCGCAACAGACTCGAAATGGAATCCTTGTCTTTCGACCTCAGTAATCGTGGCTGTGTGCTGTGAAGAGGGTAAAGCTTGACACTGGGCTCAACCATTGTATAGAACCATTGCTGTATATCCTAGGTACTGTGGCCAGAAGGTGCGATGCACCGTTATAGAAGGTCTATGATAGGCCTAGCTCCAGTATCACGATACAGAAGGATAATGCATATGGTAATAGTACACCTAAACTATACCTTAGGTACTGTGGCCAAGAGGTGCGATGCACCGTTATATAAGGTCTTGATAGGCCTAGGTCCAGTACCAGGAACAGAAAGGTATTGTATATAGTAATGGTACACCTAAACTTTACCTTAGGTACTGTGGCCAGGAGGTGCAATGCACCGTTATAGAAGGTCTATGATAGGCCTAGGTCCAGTACCACAAAACAGAAAGGTAAGCTTTATGGTGATGGAAAGAAAAGAGGTAAAGATGAAAGAGTAAGAGAGTTAAAGACGTATGATGAGTGAATGAAAGTTAAAGAATGAACGAATGAAAGTAATGAACGGAAGAAATATAATGATAAAGTATGAAACGGGATCCTTTTCGCTCGACCTCAGTAATCATGACTGCGTGCCATGAAGAGGGTAAAGTTTGACAGGATCTACATAGAAGTAAAAGATAAAGAATGAATGATGAGGATAATAATGTTATTATCTAAGTGCACGTATGATGTGTGATAGCATGGAAGTAAAGAAACGGTTTAACAAAAGTAAAGTATTTTATTTATAAAACTAGAACTCACTCAGCAACGCTGACTTTTTATGTGTTTCCAGTTGGTAGGTAGTGTTGTTGAGGATGACACGGGGTGGCTACTCAGCTCTTTTGGATGTCATTCTTTTGTATAATGTTTTTGCACTATAATATGAACAAACGATGTTTTGTAATGAATGTTGTATTAACTTGCAAAAGCATTTATATTGAAATGAAAAGTTATTTCACAGATTCCGCTGCAATGTTTATTAAAGTTAATAAAATTATATGTTTTAAGAGCGATGAACGACCAGCTGTAAGCGTCCCGGGAACGGGGCCTTACATCAGTCAATAGTTTACAACAAAACATTTAAAAAACACAGGTTACAAATTACTTTATTCACAAAATATATTCTCAAAAAGTTTTTAAGCATGATATTTTAAAAGATATAGCTGAAATGTTAAAAGAAATTAAGTTTTCTTGATTTATGGGGTAGATAATGTAAAATTTTATGTAAGTGTTAGAAAGTGTAAGGTTATTATGTAAATAATTGTAAGGGATAATCTGTAAATAATGTTATAAATATTTATTTTTTTAAAAGTAGATGTATCTTATGCATTGAATAAAGAAATTGTTTTTAATTTTATGTGATTTTAAAATACTCCTATCATATGCTTTATATATAGTACACATAAACATATTCTTTATTTGCGTGTTTTGTTAAATGTTAGGTTTTTGTGTCTCCTTGTATTTTTTGTGTTTTATAAACTGAAATACTCTATAATTAAGAAGACATGCTTTATAAACCATCATTCTATACTATTTAATTTAGGATCGAAAGTATAGTAGTCGTTTAAAAACTTTTTAAATGGTTTTTGATTAGTAAAGTTATTGGAGTTAAATTAACTTTTTCTCATTGTGATTTGCTTAGATATGTCATGTCACACCCCAACCTTGACGGCGGAAACGTCGAGGTGTGAGAGTTAAGATCGTTCACAGCCACATAACGCTAGCCTTAAATGTAAATATTATTATTATAAGTTGCAAATGCAATTACAATCATAAGTTTCAACATGAAATAAGTCAAAACATAAAACAAAAGTAATCCAAAGCTTTTCATTCTTTAATCTAGGTACAAATCCTAGATTTATGCAAACTTCAAATGATGACTTCAAACTTGGCATTTCCTGAAACATGTTAAAAATAACGGGTCAACTATAAAGTTGGTGAGTTTCCAAGGGTTTCATATACATAATATCCCATGGGTTTTCAAGTAGCAATTCATGTCATAGGTTATGAGTTAGCAAGTTTATAAAGCACATATAGTACAATCAAACCTCGACTAGATTATATGTTTATATGAGTGGCTAAGTGTACTTGGTTCCCTAGTGCACAGCATACGGCTCCTAGGAGTCGGCAATACATCGACTTTAGCACCAAATAGGCTTGTCAGGCCCAAAGATCTAAGACGTCGCCAGGCTAGCAATAGTTAATGATTGTAAACAATATATGTAACTCATATAAGACTTACAATAACACAAATAACCATGACAAAATAAAAGTATGAATTGCATGTGCTTTTATAAGATCTAAACGTTTATAAGTGTATGTTGAATAATGTAACATGTTTCACCCCAAAACGGTGTGAAATAGCATAAAAAGGGGCAAGGAAACTCACCTGGCAAATAAGTATAAGTAGAACGACTAATAAGAATAATAATAGGTGTCGTTCCAACGTGAATAGTCACAAGGCACCTATATATGTATATATAATCACAAGGTTAACGTTTAATAATAAGTTTAACAATTTAACGAGAATTAGGGTTATAGGTGGAATTTGGGGATTTTTATAAGTACATTAAATATTTTAAGACCAAAATTTATCATTTATGTGTTTTAATAGAAATTAACTAAAATATACTAAGTGTACATTTTTTGTATATAGAAATACAAAAGAAATAATATTTGTAATAAAATTTAGTTATAAGTTGGAATAATCATCATTTATATATGTATATAGATATTGTTGAACAAATAATTTCGTGATTTAAACCACTATCAAAAATCCATTTTATAAGAAAATAAACTAAATATATTATTTATTTAAACCGTTTAATAAAAATATTAACATATTTTATTTAAATAAATTATAGAAAATAATATGATGTCTTAAAAATCTAATAAGTTTATAAATCATTTTTTTTTATAAATAAATATATTTAGTTATAACATTTGTAAATAAATTTATAATAAAATGATAAAAGATTTTACAAAAATAAATTTACAGAAAATATTTAGGTGATTTTAAGTATATTAAAAGTTTGTAAAATTATTTTTATGTTTATTAAATTTTTTCTAAAATTAAAATTAAGCTAAGAAGGCTTTTAAAAAAATGCATGAGGGTGCCCGGGTTTGAACCCGGGACCTCATGCTCAATGCACAATATCTTAACCAGTGAACCAGGGCCGAGGCCTTGGTTCATTTTGGTTTCCAAATCTTATAACTCCGATTAAAGAGTTTCCCCCAAATCTCAAGAACCCTAGAACCATGGATCGATCAAATTGAAGTTTAATTTGATAATATTTACTGAAATAAACATGGGGCTTTGATTCCCCATGTGATTTCGAGTATGTTGATGTGTATAACTTACATGATTTGTTACGAATTGATGGAGATGAGCACGATACTGCTTCGGTCCACTTGCGAAGAAACAGAAGGTTCGTAATCGAAGATTGTGAGAAGTTTTAGAGAAATTGAGGTTACGTAGAGTTGAAAGGGGCCGAAGGGAGCATTTGCCCTCTATTAAATAATTTCGATTTGGCCGTTTTCGACCCGAATGGGTTTCGACTTTGATTCGAGTATTTCGGTTATAATTAAGTGATTAAATGGTTGTTTAAATCGAATTGAACTACATATTTAGCTTCACAATGATTATACAAACGTTTCTGATAGATCAAACGACTTAATTTAGTAGAATTTCAGGTGTTGAATCGATTAAGATAAACCGATGCTTTCGGTTTCGATTAAGGCTTTAATCATGCACTTTAAACGAATTAAATGGGGTATCAAGTTCGAATAACACCACCGAAAGTGTTAGAGCGGTTTAATTACGTTAAAAACGCCTGATTTGGAGGTTTAGATGTTGCCGGAGATGTGGCCGGAAATTGGCCGGAAAATCGTGGGCCGGCGAAGGGGAAAAGAATTTGATTTTTGGTTATTTACACATAGGGCCCCTATGGTTTCATATTGTTATCATTTTAGATATAAAGTTTTGTTTAAGTTTTAAATAAATTACAGTTTAGTCCCTCAAGTTTTAGAGCTTTATTATTTCATGTAAAAACTAATTAATTACAAGCTTTCACATAATAAAACTTATATTATTTTTATTTATTACAAGATTAACACTTATTAGGTACTTGTTATTGGTGTTATTATTATTATAATTATTATTATTATTATTATTATTATTATTATTATTATTACTACTACTACTATTAGCATTATTATTATTAACATTATTATTATTAATAATAATATCATTATCATTATAATCACAATCATTTTTAAGATTAAAGTCACTTTAAATCAAGTTTTATAATATTAACCAATGTTTTAACATTAATAATATTATTTCTGTTATTTAATTAATTTGTTAATCTCCAAATTAAGTATAATAAATCTCCAAAGTTTCAAAAATAACATAAAAGGTCCTTTTAAGATTTAACAAAGGTAACTTTTAAGTTAACGAAAATACGAGATGTTACAGTCTCCTCAACTTAAAAGAATTTCGTCCCGAAATTAAGAATGAACTTAAATGAGCAAATGAGCTAAAACGGAAGATAAGTGTACAAACTAACAGTGGTTGACGTATAATTACAGATGAAACGTTTCACTTTATGGAATCTTACAAGATTCTTGGCATAATGCGTGCCAATTCGAACCCTCTCAGTGAAATGTGAGACGTTTTGAGATGAAATGTTAGAAAACGATGACGAGTTACCGTGGCATGTTAGACTTGTAATCCACAACTTCTAGAATATAATTTCGTAGTAAAATGATGTCTAGAAATCAATAAAAGACCAACAATGATAAGAAAGGTTAACCGTCAGAAATTAAGAATCCCAAACGTCACCATATGAAACGACCTTAACGCATATCTTGTGAATATGTATTTCTCCTTTGACCAACCATCGGTCTAAGAATAATACGCTATGCGAAGATCTTGGAATGAGTTCACGACGATGGTTAAGAATATTATTAAAACAGAAATGAATAAATCATTCAAAATAACGATCGATGTTTTAATGCCATACCACGGTATACGAATATTTGAAACAGATACAGGTCAATTTCTCGACCCGTCATCCCATATAAATCAAATTAAATTTTTAGCCAATCGGTCTATAATGCACCAATTGTCATCATGACATAAGAAGCATTTAGTGAATGAAAAGTTAAACAGGAGATTCACGGGAACACGGAGGTTAGGTTTTGTCATATGTAAAGGTAAGACACTTGGACACATGCCAAGTTATGTCTTTTCTTTTATGCCAAACCCATGACTACAAGTTACGAAGGTTTATGAACCATTATATCCATATCGCAATGAGGATAATATTGAGTCTTGTTGATCGAAATCAAGATGGAATTTTAGAGATTTCCAAGTTTAAGGAAAAAAAACAATGCAAGGAGTGACGTAAACAATAAGAAATGCATTTGTGACCATGTTTTGCAAGGTATAAAATTTCCAGATATAGATTGCATACGTAATTCATCAAACAATAGGATAGGTATTTGATAATACCTTTATTTAACAAAAGATTATTTAGGAAGACTATACTTATGGGTTTGATGACATCTCAAAATGAAAGTTGATAAGTAAGGAATAAATGGTTCCATATAGCTAGATCAAATCAAAACATGAAGATAAAGGAAAAGAACTCAATTTAAGAATTTACATACTCCAAGCTCGGAATCAAAATCAACCTAGAGTGATCGGGTCCCCTTTCAAGTTCAGAGATCATGCTTTGGCTTGCTAGGTCGAAACACTAATCATTGTTTCACCCTTCAAGTTACTACATGTTTCTCGTCACTTGATTACAACCTTGATAAGTTGATGATCAAGAAATGTGAATAGTAATCAAGGTGTGGTTTTCACTCCTAACTTGATGGTGTACTCCCAAGGTATGACCACTAACTTACCAATCAAAAAGTTCGATCCCCAACTCATTGTTAAGGATCCATAGAAATAAGACGAGTTAACTCACCATTAAGGTAAGGGAAATCACTCCTATCTTAACGGTGAAGTTTTACAGAAATAAAATATAACAAGACGAACTTCCTCATCAAAATACAGAATTCACTCCTACTTTAATGAGGTCGTTTTATTTGAGAAATACAATCCATGAAAATAAAATTATTCTCAAGGTATGGAACTCACGCCTATCTTGATGATTGAATTTCATAATAACAAGAAAACAATCGGAAATTGACAATTGTCACCAAAGTACGGGTTTCAACCCTATTTTGGTGAGATCATGTCATTCGTGAAATGCAAGTTCCAATGAGAATAATTGAAGTCAATCCTCAAGATAAGGAATCACCCCGATCCAGAGAATGAAATCTCCTAACACACACAATTGGAAACCATTTATCGAAACAAATAGAGAACCATCAAAGTAAGGGAATCACCCCTGTTTTGATGAGTTAGATTCATTTAGGAGGTACGAATGTTCTTAGTCATAGCTTGATTACAAACTCTTGCATCTCCCATGGTGCAAACGGTACGAAGTTTGACTTAACAGCGAAAGGAAAAGAATATCAATTAGAAGTTCAGGAAATTTCAAGTTTCATCAATGTAACAAAAGAGAAAATCATGCTTACAAGCTTAAGATCAAAGTTCGAGACAATAGAATTTGTTATGGTGTTCAAATCTTGGATGGCTTAAATCGGGAAGACGAAATCAAGGACAAGAATGATTCAATCATCATAGTGAGATGTGAACATTCGATTCACAATCGAAAGGAATACATGGACTTCTCAAGATATAAGGTCAGCCATAACCTTGTTGAAGACACGTGTACTTATAAGTGGTAACAAAGTTATAATTAGTTTATTCGATCATTGAGGTGAGTGACCACTTATAATATTTGAGTTAACAAAATTAACATTCAATTAGCAAAGTATCCCGAGATGTAGGAATTCCACCTACAACATTGAATGTATTTAGTTATGGGACACACCCTTATGAAGATTTGAAAACCATAAGTAATGATTTAAAGTTTTAGAGATCTTTCGGTTTAGATTCCCAATATCTTCGGGTATAACAAGAGTCATGTACACGTTGATCAAGGTATAGAAATAGCTACATGAAACGCCTAACGTGTAACGATGTTTAAACGTAGGAGTTGAAAGGTAAGACGAGTTCAATATCACAGGAACATTATGTATGATAGGAATGAGAAGAAACCAGTTCAAGGAATCAAAGATTTTTAAGATATAAAGAGGATGGTTCCATTTAGTAACGCATTACCATTTGAAATCGTTGACACGTCAAGGTAAATTGACCCACTTGCCTTAGAGACTTGTGTATGTTGACCATAGTTTATCACTCATCCCAGAAATCCCCAGGTAAGCATAACTGGTCTCGCAATGAGATTTATACGATATGCTTGCCTTAGCCCGAAGGCCTTTTGCCAGGAAATCCAGAATACAGGTGTCTATGGTCACACAAATTTCTTAGGTTCATGAAATCAAAACCTTGATGAGATTTTTAATGATTAGACATAGAGTCTAAGGAATTAAACCCACGATAGGTAGTGTAGATTCCACACGTCGTCGAGAATAAGTTTAGGAAGTTTCATTTGTCGGGGAGAGTCAAAGGGTTAAAGTTAAGTTTAGGGAGACAAGTAACTAAGTTTTAAGCACACATAAGGCAATCCTATGCTAAGACATCAAGTTGCATAAAAGGCATAGCATTATGTAGCACGCAAACAATAAGTAAGCACAAAAGTATAATGATCTTTCTATGAGGTTCATGCATAAGCTATAGTCTAGGTCACCATTTCTAATAACCTAAATCCCTATAGTTATGGGCTCTGATACCAATCTGTCACACCCCAACCTTGACGGCGGAAACGTCGAGGTGTGAGAGTTAAGATCGTTCACAGCCACATAACGCTAGCCTTAAATGTAAATATTATTATTATAAGTTGCAAATGCAATTACAATCATAAGTTTCAACATGAAATAAGTCAAAACATAAAACAAAAGTAATCCAAAGCTTTTCATTCTTTAATCTAGGTCCAAATCCTAGATTTATGCAAACTTCAAATGATGACTTCAAACTTGGCATTTCCTGAAACATGTTAAAAATAACGGGTCAACTATAAAGTTGGTGAGTTTCCAAGGGTTTCATATACATAATATCCCATGGGTTTTCAAGTAGCAATTCATGTCATAGGTTATGAGTTAGCAAGTTTATAAAGCACATATAGTACAATCAAACCTCGACTAGATTATATGTTTATATGAGTGGCTAAGTGTACTTGGTTCCCTAGTGCACAGCATACGGCTCCTAGGAGTCGGCAATACATCGACTTTAGCACCAAATAGGCTTGTCAGGCCCAAAGATCTAAGACGTCGTCAGGCTAGCAATAGTTAATGATTGTAAACAATATATGTAACTCATATAAGACTTACAATAACACAAATAACCATGACAAAATAAAAGTATGAATTGCATGTGCTTTTATAAGATCTAAACGTTTATAAGTGTATGTTGAATAATGTAACATGTTTCACCCCAAAACGGTGTGAAATAGCATAAAAAGGGGCAAGGAAACTCACCTGGCAAATAAGTATAAGTAGAACGACTAATAAGAATAATAATAGGTGTCGTTCCAACGTGAATAGTCACAAGGCACCTATATATGTATATATAATCACAAGGTTAACGTTTAATAATAAGTTTAACAATTTAACGAGAATTAGGGTTATAGGTGGAATTTGGGGATTTTTATAAGTACATTAAATATTTTAAGACCAAAATTTATCATTTATGTGTTTTAATAGAAATTAA
>CM044016.1:8550293-8555293 GCA_024085815.1 Flaveria linearis | reverse complement strand
GTTAACCCCAAAGTTGAGGAACCAAAAGTGTTAAAAAGCACAAAACACAATAAAGTTGGTGAAAAAGGTGGTATGGCCACCCATTATGTCTGCCAAACACTTTCATTCGACATTTTAGAGAGAGAGAGCAGAAGCTCTCGGACATTTGAAGAACAAGAAGAAAAATTCGGATTTAAGGTGTTAAAATTGTAGCTTTTCAAATGATTTTGGGGCTGGAAAATACATGTATTCATGTTTTTATAAGGTTGGGTATTATACCCGTATGTTCATATGCATGTGTATGTGGGTCGGGTATGTTTTGGGAAGATGTATGGTTATGAATATGTTAAGTTCATGCTTAGAACCGTATGTGAATGTTTAGAATTAAGTGATATGATTCTTGGGACTGGAAAACGACTTAGAAACATGAACAGGCTGCTAATACGCCTATACAAGGCTCATAAGTCTGAACAGTCCTCATACTCCCAAAATTATGACAGAAATTTTAAGTGTTGGGGCTTATGCTCCCAAACAGTGCTCATGAGTCTGGAATTTAGAACTTAGAAAATTAAGTACAGGGTCATAAGTCCAAATAGTTCTCATATGCCCAAACAGTACCTAATACGCCTAAGGCTCATAAGCCTCAACAGTGCTCATATGCTTGAAAATGACTTAGAAAAAGTTAAGTGTAAGGTGATATGCCCAAACAGTGCTTATGAGTCTGAACAGTGGTCATATGCCTAGAAAAGTTAGCCGGATGACTAAGTGTAGGGTCATGAGTCTCAACAGTGCTCATGCGCCCAAATAGCTTATACGCCCAAAGTGAAAATATTTCTAAGTGTAGGCTGGTGAGCCTACATAGTGATGAAAAGTCTGAACAGTGCTCATGAGTCCCAACAGTGCTCATGCGCCCAAATAGTTCTCATGTGCCCAGAATTTTTATACTTAGAAATTTTTACAGGATTTTTCCGGGAAGCTGGGTTTTAGGGTTTTGACCGAGGTTGACCAAGGGTTATTTAATGATGATGTTTTATGCATGCAATGATGATTAATGGTTAACCCTCGTTATTATTACTGATATTATTATCAGTAGTTTATTATTATTAGCAATATTATTATTATTATTATTTTAATATTGTTAAGTATGAAATGGCATGATGAAAGATGATTAAAATTTAACGAAGAGTATAATCATTAATAAGTAAAATATTAATGATGAAGAAAATGGAACGTAAATGAATAAGTAAAGGCTTGCAAGCAAATGTATGGAGGTGCACACCCCTGGCAGGTGTTAGCTCAACTGTGATGCGGGTTCGCTACCCCGAAGGATGCACACAGGGTCAATCTTTGAGATTGGCATAGAGGTGAGCGACTTGGTGTCGCAAAAGACTCACAGGATAAGTGCAATCCTTGAGATTGCCATAGAGGTAAGCGACTCAGTGTCGCAAAAGACTCACAGGAACAAAAAGGGCAATCATTAAGATTGCTAACAAGGTGAGTGACTCTGTGTCGCAAAAGACTCAGAAGGATAATGATAAAAGTACTAATTGAACGATGATGAAGATAATAATGATATTACCTACGTGTACGTACGATGTGTGATCACATATGAATAATGAACGGTTTGAAATGAAAAGTAAAGTATTTTAATTACAAAACTAGAACTCACTCAGCAACGCTGACTTTTATGTATTTTCCAGTTGGCAGGTAACAGGTTGCTGATGATGGCACACGGGGATGGCTATTTGGCGGGCGAGACTGACATCCATTTATGTTTTGACAATACTGTTGTTTTGTAATTCATCCGACTAATCATTTTGTGACCCATGAACTAGAATGTATTGCTTAACAACAGTGTTTATAATGAGTGAATGGGTTTTTGTCAAATTGATTCCGCTGCTTAAATTTATATTATGTATGTTTTATGCTGTGAATGACCAACTGTGAGGTGCCCGGGAACGGGGCCTTACATAATTTTTTCATAGAATTACAATTATACCACTAATCAATCCTAACCAATGATCAATTAAATCAAATGTTATAAAGTGGTTTTTTTAGTTTTCATTTATAACGTAGTTTTCATTGGATCCCTCCTAGACACACACACACACACACACACACACTAGCGTTAGACCCACGCTTCGCCGCGGTTTGATTTGGAGCGTATAAAATAACGTCATAATTATAGTTTTTGGGATTATCATGATTTCGGTGAGTTCAACTATATATGCACTCTGATTGTCACCACACATGTTTTAGTGATTCATATTTTATTGTCATGATAGAATTATCGAATATTAAATTGTTATAGATACAATAACATGTCAGATACATGATATTATATTATAACTAATATAATAACATGAATATTATAGTTGTTGTTGTTATTGTTATTAACCTTATAATAATAACTAGTAGTAGTAGTAGTAGTATTAATATGATAATATTTATTATTATTGTAATTATTTTTCAAAACTTATTAAATAATATGTCATTAACTAACATATTTTACATAAATATTTAAATTATTAAATTCATAATTTGCCCCTAGAAAATTATAGTATTATTGTTATTATAAATATGAAGATATATGTTAGTTGTATACTTAAATATTTAAACAAAATAATAGTTAATTTAAATAGTAAGTAGTTATAAAAATATAATTAGTAAATATAAATTTAAATGCCAATTTACAGTATCATAAATAAAATAAAATAAAATAAAATTTAATGAAAATTAAATAATATCATATTATAAAATAATGTATTAATAATTGTATTAAATAATATATTAATTAGAAGAAGTTAATTAAATAGGGGGCAAAAGTTAAGCTATTACATAAAGCACTTGTATTCTATGCTTAAAATGTTGTATTAGGTGTCTTGAATTAAATTACTATCTTGTCATTTTAAGATATATTTATCATATAGTGGTTTGCCTTGCGCGATACGATGGGTGTCACCGAGTCTCACTTCAAAAGCGCAACCTAACTTGACCTGGCTTAAATATTAATTATATTTTGGTGTTATTATTATTATTATTATTATTATTATTATTATTATCATTATATATTATATATTATTATTATTATTATTATTATTATTATTATTATTATTATTATTATTATATAACTATGTAATATTTAGTAATTATATACTTATGCATATAAATAAGATAATACTTAATTTTTTTTGAAAGATAAATTTCATTCAACACAAAATGCACAAGCGGTCCTCAAAGCAAGGACCACCGGGCAAACTTAATTTTAGATAATACTTAATTTTAATAAGATGTAGTTATAAATATATAAATAAAAAATGTAAATTTAATTATTATTTAAAAGCATTATTAATAAGATAGTACTTAATTTAGTGAGTTAAGTAACATATTAATTAGAAAAAGTATACTTAATAAGGGTAATTTATGAATTAATGCATAACACACTTGTATATTGTGCTTAAAAAGTTGTCTTAGTGTCTTACGTTTTGAATAAAATTACAATTGTATTATTCGTAAATACTTTATACAGTAGTATAGATATGTATATAAATAAAATAATACTTAATTTTAATAAAATATAGTTATAAATATATAAATAGTAAATGTAAATTTAATTATTATTTTAAAAAGCATATTTAATAAGATAGTACTTAATTTAGTGAATTAAATAATGTATTAATAAGAAGAAATATACTTAATGAGGGCAATTTAGGAATTAATGCATAACACACTTGTATATATATATGTATATACATATATACATATATATACATATGTATGTACATATATATATATATATATACATATATATACATATATTGTGACATCCGTCACCGAAAAATCCGTCATTTAACGTGACTTCCATTAATATTTCTGTGATCATACATTCTTTATCTCCATAAACTATTCGTGTGGTTCTTATCTTTGCCTTATCATCATTATGCTTATGTCCTCATCGTTAGCATTGCCATCATTAAGAACTTTTACAATCGTCGTTATCATTATTATTAAACCCATCTTTATTATTTGTGATTATTGTTATTATTAAGACCATTTTTAAGTTATTAATACCATTATTTACATTTCATCATTAATATAACTAACCGATTTAAGGTCGTTTTTAACTGAAAACAAGCTTGGGAACTCGGGGGTTAAGTGCAGGGACCAAATGTGACATTTTGCCAAACTAGGGCTGGGTATATATACCCCATTTCCAGCCCTAGCCCCCATTTCATCATCTTCTTCATCTTCTTATTCTTCCACTTTTCTCCTCCTCCTTGCACCAAAACCACCCCTTTCTTCACGTTTTCACCGGCAAGGCCTCAGCTACAGCTGAGTCTACTCCATTCTTGCAGGTAAACGACCTTGGTCGTACCTTTTCTTGCTCGTTTTTCTACTGTCCTTGAAGGGTTTCGGGTGCTCGGGGCCAACCCGAGCACATGAGGTCGTGTGGGTGCGTGTGATGTTTTTCTGTGCATGCTTCTTGTTTGTGTGTGTGTGAAATGTGTTTCTGGAAGTGTTGGTGGTGTAGATCTTGTGCACGCGGCAGCCGAAGGTTGCTCTGCACCTCTGCAGTCGCGATTCTACTGTTCTGGCGACTGGGTTTGCCGTGCGACTGAGCCGTGCGACTGGGTGTGTCGTGCGACTGGGTGTGTCGTGCGACTGAGTCGTGCGATTGTGTCTATCGTGCGACTGAGTTGTGCGACTGGGTGTGTCGTGCGACTGAGTCGTACGACTGTGTCTATGCGTGCGATTGAGTCCTGCGGATGAATGAATGCGTGCGATTGAGTTAGTGCGACCGAATGGATGCATGCGATTTAATCCTGCGGATGAATGTGTGCGATTGTGTGTGTGTCGCACGACTGAATGCCGAGTCGCACGAATGAAGGTTCAATCGTACGAATGAAGCTGATTCGTGCATATGGAGGTAGAGTCGTGCGATTGGGTGCTGTGTGGTACGACTGAATGCTGAGTCGCACGAATGAAGGTTCAATTGTACGAATGAAGCCGATTCGTACGAA
>CM044016.1:8282793-8542793 GCA_024085815.1 Flaveria linearis | reverse complement strand
TTTGCTTTTTGGCCCCTTCTCAAACATGTTTATAGAGAGGAAAAGGGGAGGAGACTTGTAGTTTTCCTCTCTGGTTCGTTTGTAGAGAGAAAAAAAAGTAACCCACCATCGCCTTCGCTTGCCGTCTACCGCCTACCGTCTCTGCCAGTTACGGTTGATTTGATGTTGTCACGATGACTATGGTGGTAGGGACCTTTCATTTTCCTGCTAGATCGGCGAGATGAAGGCGGTCGCGCTCCGACAGATCTCGATTTTAAGCCTCCTGTGTCGGGTTCCTCCATTTTCGGTTGACCTAGAGTCGGCTGTGGCGATGGCTGATGGTCGTCGACACTTGTGATGGCGGTGGTGGGATTGGAGACTGTTGCAGTTTGGCCTCCAGTTTCCGGTTGATGTAGGGCTGGCAACCGTATTCTCGTTAATCAGGTGTCGGCGGTGATGGTTGGACAACCGTCACGACCTTCTTCCCCTGTCTCTTTTTGATTTTCTTTATTTTCTAGGTGAAATACTCGAGTTTTAAGATCCAAGGGTTTTATCCACTGATGCAACTGAGACTTTGTGGTTGGGTGTTTCGTTATATTGATGGTGATAGTAATTATAATACTTTGTTGTTTGATGATTTGTTACGTCAATGATGATGGGATTACCTCATCTAAGTGTAAGGCCCCGACCCCGGGAACCTCACAGTTGGTCATTCATTGCACTTAACATACATAATTTACTATAATTTATTTAAACCATGCAGCGGAAACTCTGAGATAGACTTTCATTTTACCATTTAATACAACGTACGTCAATTACAAAACATCTGATGTTGCATTACATCACAAAAGCATTATACAAAAGATTTCATCATAAAGGAGATTTCCTAAATAATCCTGTTTATCAGGATCCTCAAGAAATCTCGCACTTGCAAGCAACATAATGTGTTGCGTGCATTATGGGCCCATAACACATGACGTTGCAGCATTATCAAAAGGAGAATGCCGTCCCAAAAGAGCTGAGTAGCCGCCTCGTGCCATCCCCAGCAACCCTACCTACCAACTGGAAGCACATAAAAAGTCAGCGTTGCTGAGTGAGTTCTAGTTTTATATGTGGTAAAACACTTTCTATATGTAGTATATAAAAATAATCTTTTCTGTAAAATACTATACTGTACTGTATATGCGAGCACGCATCAACTGTGTGAACAAAGAACGTTCGCTCTTTGTACTATATGCCTTGTCTGTAAACTTTATTTTTATGTTTCACTTTCTGTATGGACCAGTGAGGGATACCCCAACTATGCGCGCGATGGGAAAGCGGATGACGGGCCATCTATATACCCCGAAGGGTCAACTGTATTCCCCCGAAAGGGCTATGTGTATCCCCTGAAGGGTCAACTGTATTCCCCCGAAAGGGCTATGTGTATCCCCCGAAGGGTCAACTGTATTCCCCCGAAAGGGCTATGTGTACTGTGTACAAGGCCGACCCGATCATCCGGGGCACGCCACAAAGGTCCTGCCAATCTCAATTGATTGACCCTGTGTGCGTCAATGGGTAGCTAGCCCGCAACACAGTTGAGCTAACGACACATAGTTGTGTAACTCCTATAAGCTTGCAAGACTTGTTAACTTTTATTAATGTTCCTTCACTTTCTTTATTACTCTTTCACTATACTATACATAATACTTTCATTTCAACTATTAGTGATAACATGTAAAACTGTGGAAAGATAAGCATGCATCAAATCGAGGAACATCGGTATTTACAAATCATCAGTCCGTACTATCATATAAGGCTACATCATACTTAGCCTACATACATCATACATACTCTTCCCTCCACGTTCACATCAGCCCTATTAGGGCGATTGAACATACTCCAGTCGCATGGCCTCCATGCGACTGGGTCATGCGAATGGGCATACAGTCGTGCGGATGGACTTCTATTGTACGAATGAACCCTATGCGGATGGGCATATATGCGACTGAATCCTCAGTCGTGCGTCTGTACTACTATGCGAATGGATCTATGCGACTGAACCCTCAGTCGCAGGGCCTGTCATGCGACCGAGACCCAATCGTACGACTGAGGCTCAATCGTACGATTGAACATCAGTCGTTCCTCAGTCATGCGACTGGCCCTTCAGTCGCATAACCCTAACTGGGCAGCGACTGAAGTTCATCACGAACAGCAGTCGCGACACTCGGCTGATAAACCCTCTAAACTCCATTCAAGCCCAGATTAACCCTCCCAAACCTTAGGGAATCATACTAGGACATCCTGTAAACATATGTAAGTCCTAAATCATACTTTAAACACATTACCCAAGATTTCACCCAAATAGGTCAAACATACACTTTTACAAAACTAGGGTTTAGATGTGATCCAGCCCCAAAATCGTTTGAAAACATGTAAATGAGGGGTCCTAGAACTCACCTTATCACGGAGAATATGAAGAGCTTCGATTTGAATAGCCTCTCGAAAAATCTCGAGCCCGAATCACCCTGTTCTCTTTTTTCTTTCTCTGCTCAGTCGCTCTTTGCTCTTTCCCCGACTGAAACGTGTGAGTGTTGGGGGAAGAAGAGAGCCGCTCCTCTTTTATAGGTACAGCTCAGTCGCCCGAAGTCCAGGGGCGACTGGACCTTCAGTCGCATGAACACCATGCGACTGGACCTCCAGTCGCATGAGTTCCATGCGGTTGAACCTTCAGTCGTGCGATTGAACTCCAGTCGTACGGTTGAGCTTCAATCGTCCGAGCATCATGCGATTGAACCCCCAGTCGCATGAATTCCATGCGACTGAGACTCAGTCGCATATCACTTCAAAAAGTCAAACTTCCGGGTGTTACAAGTCCACCCCCCTTATTTAGGTTTCGTCCCCGAAACCTGTTATTCCTCGAACAATCGTGGGTAAAGCTGTCTCATTTCTTCCTCAGTTTCCCACGTTGATTCGGATCCCTTCCTGTGCCGCCACTGTACACGCACAAGGGGAACCACTTTATTTCTTAACCTCTTCTCTTTGCGATCGACGATAGCCACTGGTTGCTCTACATATTTGAGCCGTTCGTCTACTTCGATATCTTCCAGTGGAACGATCAGATCCTCATCGGCCAAACATTTTCTCAGATGAGATACGTGGAAGGTCGGGTGAATTCCACTTAACTCATCTGGTAGATCCAACCTATAGGCCACCTCCCCTACTCGAGCAACAATTCGGAAAGGGCCTATATACCGCGGACTCAACTTACCCCGCTTTCAGAATCGAATGATTCCTTTCCAAGGCGAGACCTTTAACATAACCCGGTCTCCCACCTGGAACTCAATCGGTCTGCGTCGTTTGTCAGCATACGACTTCTGTCTGTCTTTGGCTGCCTTCATATAGGCTTTGATCCTTTCGTGCTTTTCAGTCGTAGCCTCGATCACTTCGACGCTCCCCAATTCTTTCTGACCAATATCACCCCAACAAACGGGTGTCCTGCATCTCCTGCCGTATAGCATCTCATAGGGTGGCATGCCAATACTGGCATGATAGCTGTTGTTGTACGAGAATTCAGCTAACGGTAGGTGGTCATCCCAACTTCCTCCAAAATCGATCACACACGCCCGAAGCATGTCTTCGAGTGTCTGGATCATCCCCTCAGACTGACCGTCCGCCTGAGGGTGATATGCCATACTAATGTGTAGCCTCGTCCCCACTGCATCATGAAATCTCTTCCAAAACTTGGAGGTAAACCGGGTGTCACGATCAGACACAATAGACACCGGTACACCATGACGAGCTACAATTTCTTTGATGAACAAATCCACCAATCTTTCGGATGAATACGTTTCGCGGATTGGTAGGAAGTGGGCGCTTTTCGTCAAGCGATCAACTATCACCTATATCGCATCATACCCTTTCGGGGTATGTGGTAGTTTCGTGATGAAATCCATGGTGATGTGCTACCACTTCCACTCAGGTATATCCAACGGTTGGATCTTCCCGTACGATTTCTAGTGCTCTGCCTTTACTTGTAAACAAGTCAGGCACTTACTCACATATTCCACCACATCACGCTTCATGCCCGGCCACCAATAGTCTTTCTTCATGTCTTGGTACATCTTGGTAGCACCGGGGTGAATGGAATATCGAGTCTTATGGGCCTCATCCATGATCTTTCCACGTAGATCCCCGTACCGAGGAATCCACATTCGCCCAGATCGGGTCTTAACACCAAGAGTGTTCTCACCCAGTTCTGTAAGTAGACCTCTCATCCTTTCAGAGTTAAGACGATCTTATTTCAAAGCCTCGTCTTGGAACTCCTTAACCTGTGTCATCACATCAGAGGTCATAATTAGCTGATAAGCCTTCACCCGAATTGGCTCGGGCCTTTCCTTTCGGCTAAGGGCATCAGCCACCACATTGGCCTTGCCGGGTGGTAATGGATTTCACAATCATAATCTTTTATCAGTTCTAACCACCGTCTCTGCCTCATATTTAAATCCTTTTGCTCGAAGAAGTACTTCAAGCTCTTGTGGTCCGTGAAGATGGTGCACTACGCGAAAACCACCGCAGCTAGTTCTAGATCGTGCGTGGGATAGTTGAGTTCGTGGGTCTTCAGTTGTCGAGATGCATAGGCTATTACCTTTCCCGTTGCATCAATACGCAACCTAGCCCAGAATAGGAGGCATCCGAATAGACCACTAAGTCCTTATTTCCCTCGGGCAATGTCAAGACAGGAGCTTGTGTTAGTCTCGTCTTCAACTCCTCAAAAGCATTCTCCTGTTCTCGACCCTACACGAACTTTACGTCCTTGCGAGTCAATTTTGTCAAAGGTGAGGCTATCTTTGAAAAGTCTTGAATAAATCTTCTATAGTAGCCCGCCAACCCCAAGAAGCTGCGAATCTCGGATGACGTCTTTGGTGACTTCCATTGCATCACGGCCTCCACCTTTGCTGGGTCCACCATTATTCCCTGAGCATTTACCACGTGACCCAGAAATTGCACCTCGCGTAACCAGAAAGCACACTTGGAGAACTTAGCATATAGTTTCTCCTTCCTCAAGGTCTCCAACACCTCCCGAATATGACCGGCATGCTCTTCTTCGCTCCTTGAATAAATCAGTATATCATCGATAAACACAATTACTGATTTATCCAACATTGGCCGACACACACGATTCATCAAATCCATAAAAGCAGCCGGCGCATTGGTCAAACCAAAAGACATGACAAGAAACTCGTAGTGACCATAACACGTTCGAAAGGCTGTTTTAAGGATATCCTGCTCCTTCACCTTCAGTTGATGGTAGTCCGATCGAAGATCTATTTGTGAAAACCAGCTAGCACCTTGAAGTTGGTCAAACAAGTCATCGATTCTCGGCAAGGGGTATCTGTTCTTCACCGTCAAGTTATTCAGCTCGCGGTAGTCAATGCACATTCTCATACTACCATCCTTCTTCTTTACGAACAGAACCGAAGCACCCTAAGGTGAGATACTCGGTCTGATGAACCCCTTATCTAGCAGTTCTTGCAGTTGCTCCATCAACTCTTTCATTTCCGTCGGAGCCAAGCGATACGGTGCTTTTGCGACAGGTTGGGCACCCGGTATCAGGTCGATCTGAAATTCGATCTCTCGGTCAGGTGGCAATCCAGATAAGTCTTCGGGAAACACGTCTGGAAAGTCACACACCACAGGGACATCAGATAGTTGTGGTGTTGGCGTTTCCACATCCTTTACGTAACATAAGAAGGCGCTACATCCACGCCTCATACATTTCCCCACCACCGCCATTGAGATCACCTTCGGAATCATAGTAACCCGATCGCCATAAACTGTCACTGAACTACCGTCGGGCGCTGTCAAATTGATCATCTTCTTGCGACACACAATTTTTGCCTCGAAATCCGACAACCAATCCATTCCAAGCACCAAATCGAAACCACCCAACGTCATTGCAAACGGCCTAACCGGAAATTTGTGGCCCTCTAATTCTACGTCACAACCCTCTATTACCTCGGAAATTCTGGTAGTTTTACCTATAGCAGTCTCTACATCAAACGGTACATCCACACGTCTACTACTAACAGACAATTTGGCACGAAAAGCAGCAGAAATAAAACTCCTACTGGCACCCGAATCGAATAATACAGAGGCCAAAGTTTGGTTCACCAGAAACGTACCGGACACTACATCGGGGTCCGTCCTAGCCTCTTCTTACGTCATTGTGAATGCCCTGGCGCTTGCTCTCGGACCTTCACTTCCTGTCTTCTTTACCCCTGAAGCCTCAGCCCTAGGCTTCTTACAGTCTCTAGCGATGTGGCCAGGTTGACCACACCTGAAGCATACGTTCATCCCCAATCTGCATTCCCCACCATGTTCTCTCCCGCATTTACCACACTTCTTTCCTCCTGAACCGACGTGACCACCCGGCGGTCATCCACCCGCGTCTTCTTATTACTCGTCGAAGTATCACCTCGACCAAACCTCTTCCCCTGCCAGTTTCTCTCTCCACCTCCCTTCTTACTACCCTCAGCCTTTACTAACGCAGCGCGTTCATCGTATAACCTTCCCGCCAAATCCTCTGCCGACCTGAAAGTGCTCGGTCGAGCAGAAATCAAATGCCAACGAATTTCAGCTGGCAGCCCCTGAATATACCGGTTGATCTTTCGAGACACCGGCGTCACCTGCTCTGGCACCAACCGCGCCATTTCGTTAAACTTGGTGGTGTATTGTTGGTGGGTCTCGTCCCCGCCTCCAACTGCAGGAACTCTCTCTCAACTCTATCCATTTCTCGACGAGGACTGAACTCCTCGATCACCATCCTTTTTAACTCAGCCCACTTCATCTTCCCTATGGCCCTGCTACCCTCGGCTTGGACTATTTTGTCCCACCAGCACAAAGCCGACCCTGTGAAAGAGTGGGTATCAAACTTCACCTTCTTGTCCTCCTGGCAATCACTAATATCGAGGACAGCCTCCATTTCTCTCACCCATTGGTGAGCATCAGCGGCAGTACCAGAACCATCAAAAGTCGGGGGCTTGCACCTCATAAATGCCCCGTAGTTACAACCCCGTGTTGTCTCTCGTACCGGCTCCTCCTCCTCTTCCTCTTTATTATCAGATAGAACCGTTTTCGGCTCTTGTTGCCCCTGTCTTCCTGAGGACCTGTTCCTCTCCTTTCTTTCGCCTTCCCTGACAGCCTTAATTACCTCGGTCACCACAGACGGTAAGATCGTCTAGATGACCTGATGTACCTCCTCGACCACTGCCTCTTTTACCGAGGCTCTCAAGTTAGCGCTCTCATCTACCCCCTCCTGATGAGGGGTCTCAGTTTCCTCGTGAACCACTTTCTCTACTCTAGGTCTTTCCCTTGTGGCTCGTGGTTCAGCACCACGTCCGCCACCGCCTCCACCCCGGGAAGCTTTGGAAGATCTACCATCAGCCATTCTCTACCTCACACTGAAAGATTCAAACACCAACACGGTCATTCAAGGAAATAGCTCAGTTTATGTTAAGTATAGTAAGTCCCTAATTACAGTGGCCAGTTGTGATTAGCCACTTACTTTACTCTTCGCACCCCGAGCATTACCTGTCCTGACTACATTAGTATCTAAGTCTAACAGTACACATAAACACATATCATGCGCACATAATCATGATTAACTTTAAGAAAATACCTGATGGCACGCAGCTACTCAGATGGCATTCTTCCCTTTTTCTGTCCCATTTTCAGTTTAAGTTTAGGTTTATTTTGAAAATTTACCCGTTTCACTTAAACTTTGGCTCTGATACCAACTTGTAAGGCCCCGACCCCGGGAACCTCACAGTTGGTCATTCATTGCACTTAACATACATAATTTACTATAATTTATTTAAACCATGCAGCGGAAACTCTGAGATAGACTTTCATTTTACTATAAACACTTTTGCATTTAATACAACGTACGTCAATTACAAAACATCTAATGTTGCATTACATCACAAAAGCATTATACAAAAGATTTCATCATAAAGGAGATTTCTTAAATAATCCTGTTTATCAGGATCCTCAAGAAATCTCGCACTTGCAAGCAACATAATGTGTTGCGTGCATTATGGGCCCACAACACATGACGTTGCAGCATTATCAAAAGGAGAATGCCGTCCCAAAAGAGCTGAGTAGCCGCCTCGTGCCATCGCCAGCAACCCTACCTGCCAACTGGAAGCACATAAAAAGTCAACATTGCTGAGTGAGTTCTAGTTTTATATGTGGTAAAACACTCTCTATATGTAGTATATAAAAATACTCTTTTCTGTAAAATACTATACTGTACTGTATATGCGAGCACGCATCAACTGTGTGAACAAATAACGTTCGTTCTTTGTACTATATGCCTTGTCTGTAAACTTTATCTTTATGTTTCACTTTCTGTATGGACCAGTGAGCGATACCCCAACTATGTGCGCGATGGGAAAGCGGATGACGGGCCATCTATATACCCCGAAGGGTCAACTGTATTCCCCCGAAAGGGCTATGTGTATCCCCCGAAGGGTCAACTGTATTCCCCCGAAAGGGCTATGTGTATCCCCCGAAGGGTCAACTGTATTCCCCCGAAAGGGCTATGTGTACTGTGTACAAGGCCAACCCGATCATCCGGGGCGCGCCACAAAGGTCCTGCCAATCTCAATTGATTGACCCTGTGTGCGTCAATGGGTAGCTAGCGCGCAACACAGTTAAGCTAACGACACATAGTCGTGTAACTCCTATAAGCTTGCAAGACTTGTTAACTTTTATTAATGTTCCTTCACTTTCTTTATTACTCTTTCACTGTACTGTACATAATACTTTCATTTCATCTATTAGTGATAACATGTAAAACTGTGGAAAGATAAGCATGCATCAAATCGAGGAACATCGGTATTTACAAATCATCAGTCCGTACTATCATATAAGGCTACATCATACTTAGCCTACATACATCATACATACTCTTCCCTCCACATTCACATCAGCCCTATTAGGGCGATTGAACATACTCCAGTCGCATGGCCTCCATGCGACTGGGTCATGCGAATGGGCATACAGTCGTGCGGATGGACTTCTATCGTACGAATGAACCCTATGCGGATGGGCATCTATGCGACTGAATCCTCAGTCGTGCGTCTGTACTACTATGCGAATGGATCTATGCGACTGAACCCTCAGTCGCAGGGCCTGTCATGCGACCGAGACCCAATCGTACGACTGAGGCTCAATCGTACGATTGAACATCAGTCGTTCCTCAGTCATGCGACTGGCCCTTCAGTCGCATAACCCTAACTGGGCAGCGACTGAAGTTCATCACGAACAGCAGCCGCGACACTCGGCTAATAAACCCTTCTAAACTCCATTCAAGCCCAGATTAACCCTCCCAAACCTTAGGGAATCATACTAGGACATCCTGTAAACATATGTAAGTCCTAAATCATACTTTAAACACATTACCAAGATTTCACCCAAATGGGTCAAACATACACTTTTACAAAACTAGGGTTTAGATGTGATCCAGCCCCAAAATCGTTTGAAAACATGTAAATGAGGGGTCCTAGAACTCACCTTATCACGGAGAATATGAAGAGCTTCGATTTGAATAGCTTCGATTTGAATAGCCTCTCGAAAAATCTCGAGCCCGAATCACCCTGTTCTCTTTTTTCTTTCTCTGCTCAGTCGCTCTTTGCTCTTTCCCCGACTGAAACGTGTGAGTGTTGGGGGAAGAAGAGAGTTGCTCCTCTTTTATAGGTACAGCTCAGTCGCCCGAAGTCCAGGGGCGACTGGACCTTCAGTCGCATGAACACCATGCGACTGGACCTCCAGTCGCATGAGTTCCATGCGGTTGAACCTTCAGTCGTGCGATTGAACTCCAGTCGTACGGTTGAGCTTCAATCGTCCGAGCATCATGCGATTGAACCCCCAGTCGCATGAATTCCATGCGACTGAGACTCAGTCGCATATCATTTCAAAAAGTCAAACTTCGGGTGTTACAAGTCCACCCCCCTTATAGGTTTCGTCCCCGAAACCTGTTATTCCTCGAACAATCGTGGGTAATGCTGTCTCATTTCTTCCTCAGTTTCCCACGTTGATTCGGATCCCTTCCTGTGCCGCCACTGTACACGCACAAGGGGAACCACTTTATTTCTTAACCTCTTCTCTTTGCGATCGACGATCGCCACTGGTTGTTCTACATAGTTGAGCCGTTCGTCTACTTCGATATCTTCCAGTGGAACAATCTGGTAGATCCAACCTATAGGCCACCTCCCCTACTCGAGCAACTATTCGAAAAGGGCCTATATAGGGTTATGTTTATAATTATCGGCCAAACATTTTCTCAGATGAGATATGTTGGGTTCATGTTGACGATGATGACACTAGTTCATCTGAGACCAAGCTTGAGCTTAAGTAGGTTGTTTCTTCATTCTATTGTCAGGAGATTTTTATGTCGATGATGGTTAAAAACAAACCTACACATTTGACGTTTGGTTTTACCATGTTGGGTAGACACTATTGTAGTGAAGATCGATTTGTTGAGGTATTGTTATGATGTTGTTGTCAGCAATATTGTTTTCTCATTAGTGATGTCACTTCTATTTCAGGTCTATGGTGATAAACATTTGTTCATCTGAGACCTGCAAGTTTTATGATGTTGTTTGTTTCATTACTCAACTGACATGTGATATAATGACAGGTTGTGACGATAGCTAACAATGGTGTCCTGTTGCTTTGGCTTGCCAACCGTTTTTGGTTAGCAGTCGTAGCTAAAAGCCTAACCTGAGCCCGATCCATACATACCAATAGTTATCATTTATGTTTTAAGTTCATTATAAATTATGTAATTTTCTGGTTAAATTTTTTTAACCATTTTTTGTTATCGCTAAAGATGAAATATGGCGTTTTTATAACTTTTTTAATATTTCTTTTTCCTTTTTTTTGTTGTTAATTACTTATGTTTAAACTTTGTTACGTACTTACGTATTATGTTCTTTGTACTAACTTACATTAGAAATTCGGTTACCTTTCTTTAGACATTACAAATTTTATCCTTTAAATATGTTTATAATTATCGATCTTGTACATAAACTTTGAAAATTACACCGAACATATTTTATTTGAAAACTTATTACACTTTATGTCTTTATACTTACAAAAGTTAATTTTTTTAGTTAGTTTTGTTTGAATGAACCATTTTACTATTACCTCTTGAAGGACGAAATTTGCAATTGTCACTAATCTTTTAATTTTTTTACTTTGTTTTATTTTATTTACTTATCTTTTTTAATCACTTTTTATTTTATAAATTCATCTGAATTACTGTTACCTATTATTTTTATTTTTATAATATATATACTTATATTTATAGGTTTTTAATTTATTATATTTTTTTTTTCCTTAAAAAACTAGTTATCTACCATTTTCATCGTACAAGAATAAATTAGAGTTCAAAAACTATCTTTTAATGTTATAAGATTTAAAATAGTAATTGATTTTGTTTCACCGTTGCTTATTTATTATCTTTTTGGCATAAAAAATTTCAACTACGTTAAAAAACTTGGCTTATTGTTTATATTAAAAACCTATTAGAGACTGTATGATTTTGGGATGTGACTTTTTATATTTTACTTGGTTATAATCATTCTAAGTTGGGCTATACGTATAACTAAGCTTTGATTAATATATGGAGTATTTAGGTGTTTTACTGTAAGGTTTAATAAGCATAATCGTAAAACCAAAACGAAGCAAAATTCTTAGTAATTGTTTGATTCGGTTTTTTTTTTAATTTTAAGTGGTTTGGTTTGATTTACATTAATAAAAACTTATTATTAATAGTTTAAATAAAATCCTAAATATAAGTGCATTTAGTTAAAAAATTTTGAATAATTTATTTATTTAAAAACTTCCGAGTAGTTGTTTAGAAACCTTTTAATTAATATATTTTATTTTAAATTAAAATTACAAGCTATCACATTATATTATATTATATTTATATTTAAAAACAAATCACTTGATTGAATACAAAAAATTAAAAAAATCATACTATAAATCAAAATCTTTCTATCTCCAACTTGTTTCGAATACAACATCAACAATAACAACATACTCAGTATATCCCATTAGAAGTAGGGTCTGAGAGTGTTAAATAGTGACAAATCTTACCTCCAACTTGTTTCGAATATAAACCTTAAACCAAATAATTTGAAACGACTAAAAATCTTGTACCAAAAAAGTTAAGAAACCAAGTTGTGTAATTTCTATTGGTTTTTGGTAATAAACATAGTGAACAAATGAAAATAATTTTGTAAAATAATAAAAATCTATAAATAAAATTACATTTCATAAAAAATTAAAACTAAAGTGTTACTAATATTACGATATTTTTCAAACGAAAGTGCTTAAAATAAATAAAAGTAAAAAATAAAATAAAAAACAAAAAAAAAAATAAAAGATTAATAATAACACGTTTAATCATTTTAAGGGTTAAGAGCAAAGTGGTAATTAAAAAAGTTTATAAAAATAAAAGTAGTTAGAAAAAAGAAAATAAATAAAATAAAAGCAAAAAGGAAAAAGGATAAAAATTAGTGACAGTTACAGGTTTCATCATTTAATAAGTAAGAGTAAAATATTATTTTACACATAATTAACTGAAAAAGTTAACTTTTATTAGTATAAATGACAAAAAACTTGATAAATTTTTAAATAATTAACGCTCAGTGTACTTACTAACTAAAGTTTAAAAAAAATCCATAATATTAGGTATACTTAAAAAATAAAAATTTTAATTTACGCTTAAAGTATTATACTTTTATAGGGGTTCATCTTCTAAATTGATTAGAAAATTAAATAACATTAAGTGAATATGAAGTATACAGTTCGTCTTTAATATATCAGTAATCTTCATAGCTTATTCATAATATTAGGTATACTTTAAAAATACAATCAATACATGCACTTTAGCATTCTTTAATCTTTGCCATTTTATGTTCTTTTAACATTACTGATCTCTGACTTGTATTACTAGTGACAATCATTAACCAATAATGGGTGTTATTGATCAGTAGAAAGTACAAGGCTATGCAAGAGTAATAGGGGAGAACTAGTTTAGGGGACGGACTCTATATTTATTAAATAATTTTCACAATCGAACCAAAAATTTACACTATAGATTAAAAAAATTTACACTATCAGTAAGAGGCTACAGTATCAGGTAAGAGGCTGCAAATTTCTCCCAAGTTTAATATTCTTAAATAGTACGTAATTTCATCTAGGTTTGTAAAACTATTATTAATAATCAAATTAACTAAATAAATAGACTTTTATATCTTTTATATGTATACGTATATGTATTCCTTGCACGAAACGAATCAAACTATTTTACGAAGCCCAACTGATTTAATACTTCAACATCCGTAAAGCTTTTTAATTAACTAGAAAACTTGCACAAAATAAAGAAATAGAAACCAAATTAAAGTAGGAAAGTAAAAAACAGTCGAACCAAATATTTCTTACAACCTACTGGATGTAAGATTGGCCGGTGATATCAACATCCCGATCACCAGAAGACGGCGGCGGTTTATGTTTCGGTTCCGAAAGACCGGTTTCGGACGGTCCATCGGCGCTTTGGGTTTCACTAGCCGGTGCCTCCTTCGGACCCTTGGCGGTGGCTTTTCGTCGTCTTTTCCGTACATTCCACCGCCGTAGGCTTCGTGGGTGAGAGGCTCCATGGTGGAGATCACTGGGTGGCTCAGCCGGTTTGCACCGCCGTCGCCGGTGCCGAAATCCTTCGCCGGAACTCGTGTCTCTTCTTTGTCTCGATCTTTCTGCATTTCTCTCAAAGTTATTACGTGGGGTACGTGCATAAATTTTGGTTTGTTATATTTTAAGAAAGTTTGATTTTTAAGTGCCATGAGTAGATAGTTCCACGTGTTTGTGTGTTGCCACGTGTAGTAAACCAATAGAAGTACGTATTATCCGGAGTAAGACGAATCGCATTTTTTTTAAAGAAAAATGAATTTTATTCGCATGGGATGGGATGATGAGGGTGGGAGTTAAATGATTTTTTTTTTCAGAGTTACATATGACACCGATCGTATCTTTTCTTTACGATTAACACAACTAGGTTTTATATACCCGAAGGCGCGTTATGCGTTTTAAGAACGGGAGAACCCGAGGCTTATACAACCTATCTGTTGAGAATACTGATTATTTTTTTTTATTTATCATTTCCATTCTCAAACTTGTCTTTATTTTTGTTTATTTGCTTTGCAGGTTTATTGGGTGTTTGGGCTTGCTGGGCTTCGCAATTGGGCCAAGCTGTTCGGGTCTTTCTATAAGGGTGAGTGTGTCTTGTGTGTTCCAGATCATTCACACACACACACACTTGAACGAAGCTCTCAACCGATCTGTTGGTTGCATCTTCTAGGGTTTCCTCACATCGTTGAAACCCTGTGCTTTCTTCATCTGTTCTTGGTTTTAGTTTTATCAGATCATTGTGTTAATGATCTGATTGCGTTCTTGTTTCGTTCGATTATTGTTATCTCGCAAGAGGTTTTCATTTGATGTTTGTGGATCTCATCTCTTATGTAAAAACTGGTTGATATTCTTTGATTGATATATTCAGATTGTTGGTTTTTTGACATGGTATCAGAGCCTGAGAGGCTCTGATATGTGCGATGTATCTTCAATTCTGAAGACGTCTCTTCCGCTCGCGTAATCTCGAAAGGATTTAGGGTTTAAAATAAAACCCTAGATCTCGGTGGTGATTGAGGTTCTGGTGCTCTGATTCTTGGATCTGGACTGCTATACCCTATTCTGATTTCTTCCGCAACCCTAAGTGAAGGTTGCGGATCTAAATCGTTTTTGGAAGCTTCGCTGGTTTTCTGGTTCAGGTTACGTAACTCTAAGTGAAGGTTACGAATCTGAATCCTCTGGAAGGATTACCCTAACTTGGGCAAACTCTCGGTGAGATCTTTCCACTCTCTCGTTTTTTATCTTAGTTACTTTGTAGTCTCTGTTCTTGGCTGGGTTAGGGGGACCAGCATCTGGTATTCTACGTGCTTGGATATCTTGTGTCTGTTTCTATATAATTCTTTGTGCATCACTTGTGTGTTCTTTGTGTGTGTCTGCATAATCAACCTTGCTAATCCTTGATCTGCCATCTTGAATGGTGTGAAAACCTGGCGCTGGCTTGGTTGATTCTCTGTGCGTGTGCTTGCTTGCCCTTGCATTCTTGATCTGCTTTGTTCTTGTTTTTTATCTGTGATGGCTGAAGGGACTGTTACCATCCCTGAAACCCTTGTTAGCAAATTGGATGCTAGTGACCCTCTATATCTTCATGCTAGTGACTCAAGTAATCTAAACATAATAACTATAAAGTTGAAGGGAACAGAGAATTACACCATCTG
Source organism: Flaveria linearis (assembly GCA_024085815.1). Classification (NCBI taxonomy): domain Eukaryota; kingdom Viridiplantae; phylum Streptophyta; class Magnoliopsida; order Asterales; family Asteraceae; genus Flaveria; species Flaveria linearis. The sequence continues at coordinate 8,527,419 of CM044016.1, read as the reverse complement.
GGCAAACTCAATGAAATTAGCTTTGCAAGTAAAAAATAAACTAGGTTTTATTGATGGAAAATGTAAAAAATCCACTAGCAATGAATACTTGCAAATCAATGGGAGCGGTGTAATTCTGTTGTTCTCACTTGGCTTTTAAACTCTGTTTCTGAGGAATTATATGTTGGTCAAGTGTATTCTAAATTAGCCTCTGAAGTGTAGGCTGATTTAAAAGAAACCTATGATAAGGTTGATGGGTCTGTTGTGTTTGGTTTATATCAAAAAATTAACTCTGTTACACAAAGTGGATCCACTGTTGCTGAATACTATCATAAGTTAAATACTATGTGGAAACAGTTTGATGCAATGGTGCAATTACCATCTTGTTCATGTAATGCTTCAAAAGGTTTCAATGACTTTAATCAATTAATAAAACTGATGCAATTTCTGATGGGTTTGGATGATATATATCAACCTGTACGAACAAACCTATTAATCCAAGACCCTCTTCCTACTATAAAACTGCTTTCTCTATTATTTCAAGAGAGGAGACTCACAGAGGTACAAATAGTTCCTCAAAAGGACAAAACATGGGTTTTGTCTCAAAACTGTAAATTTTCTGAAAATAAAAAAACAATATAAAGGACCAAACCCTAACTTGAAATGCACACATTGCAACAAATTAGGACACACGGTTGAAAGGTGTTTTGAAATAGTTGGGTATCCACAAGGGAATAAGTCTAAGTCTGGGCAGGGTAGTGGATCTGGGAACAAAACTGGTTATAATAACATAAACTCAAATAAAACTGGTCAATCTTTTGTGGCAAACACTACTGCTGCCTCTCTTACCCCTGATCAGGTTTCAAGACTTCTCTGTCTCCTGAATGAGAAAACTTCTAACCCAAGCTCCAGCAACAACTCCGGATGTAACCCTCCAGTTGTTCATTCTGCTTGTTTCGGCTCAAACACATATTCTAATTTTAATAACATTCAGTCCGGGTGGATTGTTGATTCTGGGGCCAACCAACATATGGTCAGGAACGAATATAACTTGTTTGAACTGGTCGATGTGTCTGATTTACAAATATATGTTAAACATCCTAATGGAAATAATGCTAAAGTCACTAAAATTGGCAGCCGTAAACTAATTGATCAAGTCATCCTCACAGATGTATTTGTTGTTCCTGACTTTTATGTTAACCTTATGTCTGTCTTTAAGTTAGCCTCGGAAAACAAACTGCAAGTTGTGTTTGATGAAAATAAATGTTACATTCAGGATTTATACACAAAGAAGACCCTGGTGACTGGTAATCAAATTGATGGATTATTTTATTTGGTGTGTCTTCAACATGTGATAAGGTGTGTTTTAATTCACATCATATGACAAATTTATGGCACTCAAGATTTGGTCACCCATCACATAAAGTCCTAGAAATTCTTAAAAATGATTTTCATCTTCATTTGAAACCTGATCCCAACCCCTGTGATGTGTGTCACAGGGCCAAACAACATCGTTCTCCGTTTCCCTTAAGTGAACATAAGTCCACTTACATTGGAGAATTAATTCACTTAGATGTTTGGGGTCCTTACAAAGTTCAACGTAGAGAAGGGTACAAATACTTTCTGACAGTTGTGGATGATTTCTCTAGATCTGTTTGGGTGTATCTCGTAAAACACAAAGATGAGGTTTTTCAAAATATTGAAAATTTTTCAAATATGTTAAAAACTCAATTCGATAAAACTGTTAAAACTTTTCGAAGTGATAATGGCACTGAGTTTGTAAATAATCGAATGCATGGTTTTTGTACAAAAAAATGGCATCTTTCATCAGACCTCATGTCCTCACACACCTCAACAAAATGGCATTGCCGAGAGAAAACATAGACATCTGTTAAATGTTGCTCGAGCTCTACTGTTTCAAAGTTGTCTTCCCCTTCCCTATTGGACCTATTGTGTACTAACTACCACTTACCTAATCAACAGGACCCCCTCTTCTGTGCTTGGTGGAAAGACCCCATATGAAATTCTTTTTGGCTTCAAACCCTCTCTTTCTCACCTTAGAGTCTTTGGCTGCCTGTGTTTTAGTACCGTTTTAAATAACACAAATAAGTTTAATTGTCGTGCTGAAAATGTGTTTTTTATAGGATATTCAAATGAGAAAAAAGGTTATAAACTGTTAAATCTAAACACCAAACGAATGTTTTTCTCTACAGATGTCAAGTTTTATGAATCTGTCTTTCCATTCAAAGATAATACCACTGATACTCAAACCGATTTCTCTGACATCTCATCACCAAATTTCACTACTTTTTTTATTGCTATGAACCCAGTCAGTCATGTGATTCTAGTGGTGAAAAACCCGATGATGAGGAGAGGAACAAGAGAACAACCCGTACTAATCAGCTGCCTGATCCAACTGCTGAGACCGATGTTGGCAAGGCTGTTCCCCAGCAGCCTCATCCTCCGAATGATGGCAAGGCTGACTCACAGCAGCCACATTGGACAGAGTCGGATCCTAGTGTGGCCGATAGTTCTGGAGTATTCAATGACTCTACTATCCCTCCTGAGGGTAATACTGGCCCGAATAGTATTGTAAGACGATCCACTAGATCCACTACTCTTCTAAAAAAACTTAAGGATTTCATTGTTGAAGGGAAAGTTAAATATGGTCTTGAAAAGGTTTTAAATTACTCAAAACTATCCTTTGAAAACATGTGCTTCACGTCTGCTTTAAACAAATCTGTTGAACCAACCAGTTTTTGTGAAGCTATACTTGATCCTAATTGGATAACTGCTATGAATAATGAAATGGAGGCCCTTAGTAGAAATCATACGTGGGATATTGTTGACTTACCTAAGGGCAGAAAACCCATTGGGTGCAAATGGATTTACAAAATTAAATATAAAGCAAATGGTGAGATTGATAGATATAAGGCTAGGCTGGTTGCGAAAGGGTATAGTCAAAAAGAGGGTATAGATTTTGAGGAGACCTTCTCTCCTGTTGTAAAAATGGTAACTGTTCGTCTTGTCCTTAGTCTTGCTGTTGAAAATGAGTGGCCTCTCTATCAACTTGATATAAATAATGCGTTTTTATATGGTGACCTAAACGAAGAGGTGTATATGACATTGCCTGAAGGATATTTTTCCAAAAATGACAATAAGGTGTGTCATCTAAAACGGTCTCTCTGTGGTTTGAAACAGGCCCCTCGGATGTGGAATGAAAAACTTGTGGGGGTCTTATGTGATTTTGGTTTTTGTTCAAAGCAAGTGTGATTATTCTTTGTTTGTTAAGTCGTCTGATTCTTCCTTAACTGTCCTCCTTGTTTATGTGGATGATATAATTATTACAGGTAGCTGTGTGGCTGAAATAAATCAAATAAAATTGCTATTACAGTCCAAGTTTCTTATAAAAGATCTTGGACTGCTCAAATATTTTCTTGGTCTAGAGGTTCTTTGGTCAAACTCTGGAATTTGTTTATCCCAAAGAAAATATTGTGTTGAACTTTTACAGGAATTTGGTTTAAGTGGTTGTAAACCTGCACGAACCCCTATAGATCAAAATTATGTTGTCACAAACTTTTGTAACAAAGATACCTCAGTTTTGGAAAATATTTCTGGTTTTCAAAAACTAATAGGCAAGCTGATTTACTTATCCCATACTCGACCTGACATTTCTTATTCAGTTCAGTTCCTTAGTCGGTTTATGCATAAACCAACTAAGGCTCATTTACAATTGGCATTTCGTGTGCTTCGTTACCTTAAATCTGCCACTGGTAAAGGGCTGTTGTTTAAAAGGGTTCATCCCTTGTCTTACAAGGTTATGCTGATTTTGATTGGGGCAAGTGCCTTCAGTCGCGACGGTCTGTTACTGGTTACTGTATACTTTTGGGTGACTCACTTGTATCCTGGAAAAGCAAGAAGCAGGGGACTGTTTCAAGGTCCTCAGCAGAAGCTGAATACAGGGCCATGTGTGCTGCCACCTGTGAGCTTCTGTGGATTCAGAATGTTCTCAGGGAGTTGAGGGTGCATGTTCCTCTCCCAGTTCCCTTATACTGTGATAACTCTGCAGCTAGGTCTATAGCTGCTAACCCGGTCTTTCATGACCGGACCAAACATTTTGAGATTGATCTGTTCTTCTTGCGTGAAAAAGTCTCAGCAGGTTTTCTTAAAACTGTTCCTATTAGATCTTCTGAGCAGCTAGCTGACATTTTCACAAAAGGATTGCCAAACTCTCAGCATGCTGATTTATGTCAGTTGTTGCACATGTTTGACATGTTTGGTAATGGAACTGAGGGGGGGTGTTGAGAATACTGATTATTTTTTTTATTTTTCATTTCCATTCTCAAACTTGTCTTTATTTTTGTTTATTTACTTTGCAGGTTTTTTGGGTGTTTGGGCTTGCTGGGCTTCGCAATTGGGCCAAGCTGTTCGGGTCTTTCTATAAGGGTGAGTGTGTCTTGTGTGTTCCGGATCATTCACACACACACACACACATACTTGAACGAAGCTCTCAACCGATCTGTTGGTTTCATCTTCTAGGGTTTCCTCACATCGTTGAAACCCTGTGCTTTCTTCATCTGTTCTTGGTTTTAGTTTTATCAGATCATTGTGTTAATGATCTGATTGCGTTCTTGTTTCATTCGATTATTGTTATCTCGCAAGAGGTTTTCTATTGATGTTTGTGGATCTCATCTCTTATGTAAAAACTGGTTGATATTCTTTGATTGATATATTCAGATTGTTGGTTTTTTGACACTATCATCATGCCAATCGATCATCTAACACGAGGCAACTAAGAGTCAAAGTGTAGACGCAAAACTAACATTCAGTTGCGGTTGCACACCGGAAATGGCTGCTAAGCCAGGGCAACCAACACCAATTGTGGGGTTTTATCACAGTCGCGGAAACAATCAAATGAACGAACGCATTAAATGTTCATTTTGTAATAAAATACCTCTATACCAACTATCAACAACATTCAGTAGAGTTATTCGGAGGCTTAGAAACGCAACCATGTTGCGGATGCAATCAACCAGATTGCCATGCCTGAACAACATAGTTTTTGTTTGTTTAGCATCATCACCTGTCAAGCTAGGGCTATCAACAACAATTATGGGGTTTTATAATGAACGACCACATTAGAATATGGAAAGTAATGTCCATTTTGTAATCAAATACCTCTTTACCAACCCATAAACAGTAAGTCTCTTTAGAGTCTCAGAAATGCAACCATGTTGCGGCTGCAATCAAGTGGATTGCCACGCCTGAACTCCCAGATGAGGCGTAGATCAAATTCAAAAATGCATGTTAAATTCAAAATGCAGAAGCAGTGAAAGCTCTCAGATGAGGTAAACCTCATCATTATAGAGGCTAAAAAACAAACCGGCCAACCAAATCCATGACAAACCCTATCCACTCAAACATAATTTGAGGTGAAACATTCCTTGGGTTTTACATTTCACTATTCACCAAAACATAATTTTACTTGAAAATTATACTAGTTTCTCAATTCCATTCCATTCCTTCCAACTAAACGCTCCCTAAATAGTGGTTTGTAACCCATTAGCTCTAAGATGCACCAATGGGCATCGTCATCGAGCAAATCTCGAAAAGCAACAAAGAACCCATGTAGAAAATGAGTTCAGTGGAGGACAACGACAGATTCACAAAAAGTTTGTCTCATCACGGGTTGTCACCGCCTCTAGTGTTTCCCACATGCAACCAACAAACAGCTGATGTAGAAACTGAGTTTAGTAAGGAAAACAACGGACCCACGAAAGGTCATCCTCGACGATGGTCGCCACCACATGCATATTTTTTTAAAGACGAAGAGGAAGTGGATATTGCGGAAGAACACGACATAGTGTTTCGTCGAACAGGCGTCGACTCAACTACCACCGATATCAACTTCCAACCCCCTCAAAGTCTCTCTCTCTCTGTATAACAGAAAGATAATACAAAAAACCACAAAAAAAATTATAAGAAATAAGGGAGATTGAACAGAGACCAAGTTCCAGGTGCAAAATTGAGACCTAGCATACAACCGGCGACAACCGTCGCCAATCGAACACCGCGTCCCGGTCCCCGCCCGCCTCCTCTCTTTCAAACCATCAGATCAACAGAAAACGGAGGTCGAATAATGTAACACCCGTAATTCTTGTCAAAAAGAAATAAAAGAATAAAGAGAGAGAAAAAGGAGGAAAAGGGAAGTCAACCCCAAGTTGAAGGACCAAAGGTGTAAAATGAATAAAAAAAATCTTAAAAGTTGGTAAAAGTTGGTAAAAGGAAGTATGGCCGCCTATTGTTCTGCACAACATATCTTCTTCGATATTTTAGAGAGAGAAACAACACAGCCTTCGAGTTTTAGAGATAGAAAGAAGAAGAGTTCAAAGTTTAAGGTAAGATTTAGTGTTTTCAGTAGTTCTTGGTCGATCTAGTCTCGGTTCTATGCTCATATGTGTCATTGCATGTCCGGGTTGTGTGTTTCAGTGTGTTTCAGTGTGTTTTAGGTGTCGAGAACATCTGAGAAGTTCAAGTTTTAGAGTTTGAAGGTTGAGAGCAGCTAAGGTGAGTTCTAGGTCCCCTTTTTACTCGTTTTTTTTAAATGTTTTGGGGCTGGAAATGCATGTAAGTATGTTTTTATAAGTTTGGGTATAATACCCGTATGATATGAATGTATGTATGTTTATGTTTATGTTAGATTTATACCTAGAATCATGTGTATATGTTTAGTACTAGGCAATCTGATGTTTGGGAATTTGAAATATGAATTAGTCATATGAGCAGGTTACTAAAACGACTAACAAGCCCAAATAGTAGTAATATGTCTGAAATTTGGACTTAGAATAAATAAGTATAAGTTGATGAGTCTAATAGTGCTTATACGCCCAGGGACATGCCTTAGTAATACTCTAAGTATGGTCATGAGTCTACGCAGGTAATGTGTCCAATAGTTCTAAAACGACCAGACTCATAAGTCTGAAAAGTTGCTAAGTATGGGGACTTATAAGTCCAACAGGACTCATGAGTCCCACAGTACCCATGAGTCTGAAAACTAAGTAAAAAGGTGAAAAGTCTGAATTCTTGTCGCATGACCAGAAAATATTTCTAAGTATGGGATTGTACGACCAATAGTGCTCATACGCCCAACAGGGTGGTCGTATGACCAGATGATTTTTCTAAGTATAGGATGAAAAGTCCAATAGGACTCATACGCCTAGCAGTGCTCTTCGCCTAACAGGGCTCATACGCCCAAGGGGCTTATACGCCCAACAGGGCTCAAACGTCCAGAACACTTAGAATTTTTACAGAAATTTTCTGGAAATCTGATTTATGGGATTTTGACCAGGGTTGACTAGGGCTAATTAATAATGATGTTTCATGCATGAAATGATGGTAAATGATTAACCCTTGATTTTTGTTACTGATTTTATTATCAGTATTTTATTATTATTAATAATATTATTATTATTTTAATATTGTTAAGTATGTTACTGGCATGATGAAGAATGACTAAGATTTAACGAAGAGCATAATCATTAATAAAGTAAAATATTAATGATAATGAGAAATGGAACGCAAAGTGAAAGATAATGAAAGGGGGAAACATGATGAATGAATGCATGCATTAATAAATGAACGAACGAACGTAAGAAAGGCTTGCAAGCAAATGAATGGAGGTGCACACCCCTGGCAGGTGTTAGCTCAACTGTGATGCCGGTTAGCTACCCCGAAGGATGCACACAGGGTCAATCTTTAAGATTGATAATGAGGTGAGCAACTTTGTGTTGCAACAGACTCGGTTAGCAGGCAATCCGTGGGGTTGCCACTGAGGTGAGCAACTATGTGTTGCAACAGACTTGGCTAACATATTGATAATGAGGTGAGCAACTACGTGTTGCAACAGACTCGGTTAGCAGGCAATCGTGAGATTGCCACTGAGGTGAGCAGCCGTGTGCTGCAACAGACTTGGCTAACATATGATAGAATGAAAGAATGTAATGTGAATGCATGAATGGAATGAATAAACGTACGAAGGAATGTAATGAAGATATGAATGAAAGAAATGATCGTACGTATGCAATGAATGTATGAACGAAATGAACGTATGAATGTATGTAATGTATGAATGAAAGAAAGTAAGATACATACGAATGGAAGAACTAATATGAAAGAAAGAATACGAATGTAAACGATGAACGGCACACTAACGAAAGTTAATGAACGAACGACGAGGATAATAATAATATTATCTGTGTATGTACTTGTGTGACCGCATGTAAGTAAAGAAAGGTTTTTCTTGAGAGGAAAAGCAAAGTATTTTAAACTATAAAACTAGAACTCACTGAGTAACGCTGACTTTTATGTATTTTCTAGTTGTCAGGTAACAGGTTGCCGAGGATGGCACACTGAGATGGCTATTCGGCAAGACAAGTCTGACATCCAAATTATGTTTTGACGATACTGTTGTTTTGTAATTCATTCGACTAATTGTTTTTTGACTTAGAAACTAGAATGTATTGCTTAACAACAGCTTTTTAAAATGAATGAAGGGTTTTGCCAACTTAATTCCGCTGCTTAATTTATTAATATATATGTGTTTTATGCTGTGAATGACCAACTGTGAGGTGCCCGGGAAGGGGGCCTTACAAGTTGGTATCAGAGCTAAAGTTTAAGTGAATTGGGTAAATATTTTCAAAATGAACCTCAACTTAAACTGAGAATGGGACGGAAAGAGGGATGTCAGCCCGAGTAGCCACGTGCCATCAGGTATTGCTTTCTAAAAAAAAAATCAACCAGACTTATGTGCGTGTGCTATATGTGATTTATGTGTTCTTAGTAGATTTAGATACTGATGTAGTCAGGATAGGAAATGCTTGGGGTGTGAAGAGTAAAGTAAGTGGCTAATCACAACTGGCCACTGTAATTAGGGACTTACTATACTTGACATAAACTGAGCTATTACCTTGAATGACTGTTTTAGTGTTTGAATCTTATAGTGCATAGGAAAATGGCTGGGAAGAAACCTTCTAAGGCTGCTAGAGGTAGAGGTCGTCCGCGTACGACTAGGAACAGCACTAAAGCTCCTGAGAGGCTCCCGTGAACCCTGAGGTTCCTGATCGGAATGAAGAAACTGAGAATGCGAGCCTGAATGCCTCAGCTAGGGAAGCGATTGCTGATGAGGTAAACCAAGTCCTACAGGCAGTTATGCCATCTGTAGTGACCGATGTTATTCGTGCTGTGAGGAATGAAGAGAGAAAGGAGAAGGAGGACAGGAGAGGGTCAACTGGGAAGGAAAGCAAGGGAGGAGATGAACGACCGAATCCTGAGGTAGTATCTGATGAAGAGGAAGATGATGTGGTTGGGGTGACAACCAAGGGATGCAACTACGGGGCATTCCAGAGGTGCAGGCCCCCGACTTTTGATGGAAATGGCAATGCTGCGGCTGCCCATCGGTGGGTAAGGGAGATGGAGGCGGTACTCGAGATCAGTGAGTGCCGGGAAGATCAGAAGGTGAAGTTTGCCACCCACTCCTTTACTGACTCAGCACTATGTTGGTGGGACAATATTGTCCAAGCTGAGGGCAGCAGGGCTATAGGCAAAATGAAGTGGCCCGAGTTGAAGAAGCTGGTAATTGAGGAATTTTGTCCTCACAGGGAACTTGATAAGATTGAGAGGGAGTTCCTGCAACTCGAGGCGGGAACCATGAACCACCAGCAATACACTGCCAAGTTCAATGAGATGGCGAGGCTGGTGCCAGATTAGGTGACACCGGTATCTCGCAAGATTAACCGGTATATACAGGGGCTACCAGCCGATATTCGTAGGCATTTGATTGCTGCACGACTAAGCACTTTTAGGTCGGCAGTAGATTTGGCTGGGAGGCTTTATGATGAGAGGGAGGTAGCAGATGCGGAGGTGAAGAAGGCTGGTGGTGGTGACCGAAACTGGAATGGAAACGGTTCGGGCGTGGTGGCTTTACCCCGAACAACAAAAGGATGAGAATGGATAACCGTAGGGTGGGGTCATCAAGCTCGAGGCCCAAAAGGTGTGGCAAGTGCGGGAAGGAGCATACAGGTGAGTGCAGATCGGGGCTCAACGTGTGTTTCAAGTGTGGGAAGCCGGGCCACATCTTGAAAGACTGTAAGGAGCTGAGGTGTTATAACTGCGGCAAGGCGGGCCATATGAGCAAAGACTGCGGGAAGTAGAGGGTGGAGAGTTCCGGGGCAAAGAAGACGGCCGGGACTGAAGGGCAGAAGGCGAGCGCCAGAGCTTTTACCATGACCAGAGAGGAGGCTAGGACGGACCCCGATGTTGTGTCAGGTACGTTTCTAGTAAATCAAACTCTTGCTTCTGTGTTATTTGATTCTGGTGCTAGTAGGAGTTTCATTTCTGCTACTTTCTGTGTTAAATTGTCTGCTAGTAGTAAATACATTGATGAGCCCTTTGATGTAGAAACCGCTATTTGTAAGTCCACTAGAGTTACTGATGTGATAGAGGACTGTACCATAGAGTTAGAAGGCCATAGGTTTGCTGCCAAATTACATGTGATGCCCCTAGGAGGATTTGATGTAGTGTTAGGGATGGATTGGTTAGCAACCTACGAAGCGAATATCGTGTGCCGAAAGAAGATGATTAGGCTGACGGCGACTGACGGAAGTCCGGTGACAATATATGGCGATCGGGTTACGACGATTCCAAAGGTGATCTCGATGGCGGTGGCGGGAAAGTGTATGAGGCGCGGATGTAGCGCCTACTTATGTTATGTAAAGAATGTAGAGACGCCAACACCACAACTATCTGATGTACTAGTTGTGCGTGACTTTCCGGACGTGTTTCCCGAAGACTTATCGGGATTGCCACCTGACCGAGAGATCGAATTCCAGATCGACCTGATACCGGGTGCCCAACCTGTCGCAAAAGCACCGTATCGCTTGGCTCCGACGGAGATGAAAGAGTTGATGGAGCAACTACAGGAGTTGCTTGAAAAGGGCTTTATTAGACCGAGTATCTCTCCTTGGGGTGCTCCGGTCTTGTTTGTGAAGAAGAAGGACGGTAGCATGAGAATGTGTATCGACTACCGTGAATTGAACAAGCTAACGGTAAAGAATCGGTATCCGTTACCGAGGATTGACGACTTGTTCGACCAGCTCCAGGGTGCCAGTTGGTTCTCGAGGATAGATCTTCGATCTGGCTATCACCAGTTGAAGGTGAAGGAGCAGGACATTCCTAAAACAGCTTTCCATACGCGTTATGGACACTATGAGTTTATCGTTATGTCATTTGGTCTAACTAACGCGCCAGCTGCTTTTATGGACTTGATGAACCGAGTGTGTCGGCCAATGTTAGATAAATCAGTGATTGTGTTCATCGATGATATCCTGATTTATTCGAGGAGCGAAGAAGAGCATCCCGGTCATATTCGGGAAGTGTTGGAGACTTTGAGAAGGGAGAAACTGTATGCTAAGTTCTCCAAATGTGCTTTCTGGTTACGCGAGGTGCAATTTCTGGGTCACGTGGTAAATGCAGAGGGAATCATGGTGGACCCAGCAAAGGTTGAGGCTGTGATGCAATGGAAATCACCAAAGACGCCATCCGAGATTCGTAGCTTCTTGGGATTGGCGGGCTATTATAGGAGATTTATTCAAGACTTTTCAAAGATAGCCTCACCTTTGACAAAATTGACTCGTAAGGACGTGAAATTCGTGTGGGGTCGAGAGCAGGAGACGGCTTTTGAGGAGTTGAAGACAAGACTAACACAAGCTCCTGTTTTGACTTTGCCCGAGGGGAATGAAGACTTAGTGGTCTATTCGGATGCATCCTATTCTGGGCTAGGTTGTGTATTGATGCAACGTGGAAAGGTCATAGCCTATGCATCTCGACAGCTGAAAACCCACAAAGTCAACTATCCCACACACGATCTAGAACTAGCTGCGGTGGTTTTTGCGTTGAAGATATGGCGGCACTATCTATACGGGACGAAGTGCACTATCTTCACAGACCACAAAAGCTTGAAGTATTTCTTCGAGCAGAAAGATCTAAACATGAGGCAAAGGCGATGGTTGGAACTCATAAAGGATTATGACTGCGAAATCCATTACCACCGGGCAAGGCCAACGTGGTGGCTGATGCCCTTAGCCGAAAAGAAAGGCCTGAGCCGATCGGGTAAAGGCATATCAGCTAATTATGACCTCAGATGTAATGACTCAGGTTAAGGAGTTTCAAGACGAGGCTTTGAAAGAAGATCGTCTTAACTCCGAAAGGATGAGAGGTCTAGTTACGGAATTGGGTGAGAACACTCTTGGTGTTAAGACTCGATTTGGACGAATGTGGATTCCTCGATACGGGGATCTACGTGGTAGAATTATGGACGAGGCCCATAAGACCCGATACTCCATTCACCCCGGTGCTACCAAAATGTACCACGATATGAAGAAAGACTTTTGGTGGCCGGGTATGAAACGCGACGTAGTGGAGTACGTAAGTAAGTGCTTGACTTGCTTACAAGTGAAGGCGGAACACCAGAAGCCCTACGGGAAGATCCAACCGTTGGATATACCCGAGTGGAAGTGGGAACACATCACCATGGATTTCATCACGAAGTTACCACGTACCCCTAAAGGGTATGATGCCATATGGGTGATAGTGGACCGTTTGACAAAGAGTGCCCACTTCCTACCAATCCGCGAAACGTACTCATCCGAGAGATTGGCGGATCTATTCATCAAAGAAATTGTAGCTCGTCATGGTGTACCGGTGTCTATTGTGTCTGATCGTGACACCCGGTTTACCTCCAAGTTTTGGAAAAGATTTCATGATGCAATGGGGACGAGGCTACACATTAGTACAGCATATCACCCTCAGACAGACGGTCAGTCTGAGAGGACGATCCAAACACTCGAGGACATGCTTCGGGCGTGTGTGATCGATTTTGGAGGAAGTTGGGACAACCACCTGCCGTTAGCAGAATTCTCGTACAACAACAGTTATCACGCCAGCATTGGCATGCCACCTTACGAGATGCTATACGGTAGGAGATGTAGGACGCCCGTATGTTGGGGAGACATTGGGCAGAAGGAACTGGGAGGTGTTGAGGTGATTGAAGCAACAACTGAGAAATTGGAAAAGATCAAAGCCTTCATGAAGGCGGCGAAAGATAGGCAAAAGTCGTATGCTGACAAGAGGCGAAGACCGATAGAGTTCAAGGTTGGTGACCGAGTTATGTTGAAGGTCTCACCTTGGAGAGGAATCATTAGATTCAGGAAAAGAGGTAAGCTAAGCCCGAGATACATAGGACCTTTCCGAATTGTCGCACGAGTAGGAGAGGTGGCCTATCGACTTGAATTGCCAGATGAGTTAAGTGAAATTCATCCCACATTCCATGTATCTCATCTGAGGAAGTGCTTAGCTGATGAAGACATGATTGTACCACTGGAGGATATTGAAGTAGACGAACGGCTCAACTACGTAGAGCAACCAGTGGCAATCATTGATCGTAAGGAGAAGAGGTTAAGGAATAAAGTGGTTCCTCTTGTGCGTGTACAGTGGAAGCACAGGAAGGGATCCGAGTCTACGTGGGAGACTGAAGAAGAAATGAGACAGCACTACCCACAGCTGTTTGAGGAATAACAGGTTTCGGGGACGAAACCTATATAAGGGGGGTGGACTTGTAACACCCGTAATTCTTGTCAAAAAGAAATAAAAGAATAAAGAGAGAGAAAAAGGAGGAAAAGGGAAGTCAACCCCAAGTTGAAGGACCAAAGGTGTAAAATGAATAAAAAAAAATCTTAAAAGTTGGTAAAAGTTGGTAAAAGGAAGTATGGCCGCCTATTGTTCTGCACAACATATCTTCTTCGATATTTTAGAGAGAGAAACAACACAGCCTTCGAGTTTTAGAGATAGAAAGAAGAAGAGTTCGAAGTTTAAGGTAAGATTTAGTGTTTTCAGTCGTTCTTGGTCGATCTAGTCTCGGTTCTATGCTCATATGTGTCATTGCATGTCCGGGTTGTGTGTTTCAGTGTGTTTTAGGTGTCGAGAACATCTGAGAAGTTCAAGTTTTAGAGTTTGAAGGTTGAGAGCAGCTAAGGTGAGTTCTAGGTCCCCTTTTTACTCGTTTTTTTTTAAATGTTTTGGGGCTGGAAATGCATGTAAGTATGTTTTTATAAGTTTGGGTATAATACCCGTATGATATGAATGTATGTATGTTTATGTTTATGTTTATGTTAGATTTATGCCTAGAATCATGTGTATATGTTTAGTACTAGGCAATCTTTATGTTAGATTTATGCCTAGAATCATGTGTATATGTTTAGAACTAGGCAATCTGATGTTTGGGAATTTGAAATATGAATTAGTCATATGAGCAGGTTACTAAAACGACTAACAAGCCCAAATAGTAGTAATATGTCTGAAATTTGGACTTAGAATAAATAAGTATAAGTTGATGAGTCTAATAGTGCTTATACGCCCAGGGACATGCCTTAGTAATACTCTAAGTATGGTCATGAGTCTACGCAGGTAATGTGTCCAATAGTTCTAAAACGACCAGACTTATAAGTCTGAAAAGTTGCTAAGTATGGGGACTTATAAGTCCAACAGGACTCATGAGTCCCACAGTACCCATGAGTCTGAAAACTAAGTAAAAAGGTGAAAAGTCTGAATTCTGGTCGCATGACCAGAAAATATTCTAAGTATGGGATGGTACGACCAATAGTGCTCATACGCCCAACAGGGTGGTCGTATGACCAGATGATTTTTCTAAGTATAGGATGAAAAGTCCAATAGGACTCATACGCCTAGCAGTGCTCTTACGCCTAACAGGGCTCATACGCCCAAGGGGCTTATACGCCCAACAGGGCTCAAACGTCCAGAACACTTAGAATTTTTACAGAAATTTTCTGGAAATCTGATTTATGGGATTTTGACCAGGGTTGACTAGGGCTAATTAATAATGATGTTTCATGCATGAAATGATGGTAAATGATTAACCCTTGATTTCTGTTACTGATTTTATTATCAGTATTTTATTATTATTAACAATATTATTATTATTTTAATATTGTTAAGTATGTTACTGGCATGATGAAGAATGACTAAGATTTAACGAAGAGCATAATCATTAATAAAGTAAAATATTAATGATAATGAGAAATGGAACGCAAAGTGAAAGATAATGAAAGGGGGAAACATGATGAATGAATGCATGCATTAATAAATGAACGAACGAACGTAAGAAAGGCTTGCAAGCAAATGAATGGAGGTGCACACCCCTGGCAGGTGTTAGCTCAACTGTGATGCGGGTTAGCTACCCCGAAGGATGCACACAGGGTCAATCTTTAAGATTGATAATGAGGTGAGCAACTTTGTGTTGCAACAGACTCGGTTAGCAGGCAATCCGTGGGGTTGCCACTGAAGTGAGCAACTATGTGTTGCAACAGACTTGGCTAACATATTGATAATGAGGTGAGCAACTACGTGTTGCAACAGACTCGGTTAGCAGGCAATCGTGAGATTGCCACTGAGGTGAGCAGCCGTGTGCTGCAACAGACTTGGCTAACATATGATAGAATGAAAGAATGTAATGTGAATGCATGAATGGAATGAATAAACGTACGAAGGAATGTAATGAACATATGAATGAAAGAAATGATCGTACGTATGGAATGAATGTATGAATGAAATGAACGTATGAATGTATGTAATGTATGAATGAAAGAAAGTAAGATACATACGAATGGAAGAACTAATATGAAAGAAAGAATACGAATGTAAACGATGAACGGCACACTAACGAAAGTTAATGAACGAACGACGAGGATAATAATAATATTATCTGTGTACGTACTTGTGTGACCGTATGTAAGTAAAGAAAGGTTTTTCTTGAGAGGAAAAGCAAAGTATTTTAAACTATAAAACTAGAACTCACTCAGCAACGCTGACTTTTATGTATTTTCCAGTTGTCAGGTAACAGGTTGCTGAGGATGGCACACTGAGATGGCTATTCGGCAAGACAAGTCTGACATCCAAATTATGTTTTGATGATACTGTTGTTTTGTAATTCTTTCGACTAATTGTTTTGTGACTTAGAAACTAGAATGTATTGCTTAACAACGGCTTTTTAAAATGAATGAAGGGTTTTGCCAACTTAATTCCGCTGCTTAATTTATTAATATATATGTGTTTTATGCTGTGAATGACCAACTGTGAGGTGCCCGGGAAGGGGGCCTTACAAATAAAGACCAGGGTACAGGCCCAAAATTGATGAAGCAGACGATCGACGACAACTGCCACCTACCAGCATTGTCCACCTGGCGTCGGCATCCGCGTCCACCTCCCTCTAAAACCCTTTCTCTCTCTAAACCATAACACGCAACAAAGAAAGCATGTCCATTTAAAGAGACGGTAATGGATGTGGTGGATGCTATAGTTGTACAACCACACAATAAGCACTTGTACGTTGCTTAATAATTTTGAAAGGGTCCTAATATAGAGATACTCACCCAGATAAATCGACACCCCCTATACGCCGCGTATGGGTCAGGGTCGAATACGCTTAAAACGAGGAAAATTCAGGGGGGCTGTAATAGAGCTATACGCCCCATATAGCCCTGTACGTCCCCCCATATACGACACATATAGGACTATACGACGCGTATAGCAAATTTCGACACTGATTACGAAAAAAATTCAGGGGGCTGTCCGAGGGGTTATACGCCCCCGTATAGGGCTATACGACCCCTATACGACGCGTATGAGGCTATACGACCCGTATATAAATTTTGGGGTGTCCAAATAACCAAGCTCTTTTGAAATCAAGTTCACTTGAGGCCTCCATGATTTAATAATTACAATAAAGGTTATATAGGAAGCAAAACCACAAAAAAGGAAATTCAGTGGCCAACATAGATATTCACAAAGTGTACTGCTCATTCTCTTTGAAAATTAATATATAAGGTAATTGTTTTTTGAAAATTTTTTATTATTATTTAGCACCGGTTAAATAACGTTATGTAAGTTTTTTATAAGTTAAATAAGTAATTAAAACATTATATAAATGTTTTAATATATATTAGTTAACTCATATTTTCTACTCAGTTATTAATTAGTTTTACCGACTGCAAAAACATATACTTATTGATCTACCGTTTATTAAAGCTAACATTAGTTGTATTGGCAGCATATCGTTTATTAAGTAGATAGGCCCAATGTAGCTAGAACTATTAAAATACTAGACTAAAAGTAAGAATATTAAACTGTACCATACCATTAATCTAAACTAATGTACCGGTATACATTTTTACTGATACAAAATTGACAATTTATAATGCACAGCCGTATTTAGTTAATTAATTCGTTTATATATAGTTGGCCCAGTGCACTATTAAATTATTAGGCTTAGCGTAAAACTTTTCTGTACAAAATAATCTTAGCTCAATAAGCATAATACACCTTAGGCTCAAATTAAAATTTTTTTTAAAAATGGGTATTTTGGAGAGAGTGATGACAAGAGGATTGAATCTTCTCGGATTTGCACATCAAGGGAACCCGCCCCTGCCATGGGCGGGTTCTATGCCTTGGTCAACGTGCCAGCTTGACTGGTCTGTAGTGTCACATCCGAGGAGAGACCTCGCCCTTGGTAGGGGCGGGTTCTCTTTAAAAGTCACATCGAGGATAGAACTCGCCCTTGGCAGGGACGGGTTCTCCTCAACCTAAATTTTCACCACACATTTAACCTACCCGATCACCTATAAAGCATCAACTTTAATTTCTGATACATTCAACACAACATATTTGTATTCAATTCGTATAAATCACGCGGGTTCGATATTTGATATTCACATTTTCATATTTAATCCCAATATTTGATAAATCACATTTTCATTATCATGTCTCGGCCTTATTTTTACAAATATATTGGGGTGGTGATATTACATTTGAAAATGGAAATATCATATGTGATGTTTCTACAAGAAATTCAATAATTATTATTCGTAATAGAGTGTCATACGAAAAATTCGTTGATTTAATTTATATTCATCTTCAGGTTAAAAAAGAGTATTATAATTTGAAATTAAAATTATATTATTCATATGGTGGTTTCTCTTAAAGCTCTGAAATTTTTAATGACTCAAGTCTAGAAGTCTTGTATTATTTGGGAGAAAATGTTGAAAATTTCGGAGGAAATGTTTACGTTATCATTGAGCCGAAAATGTTTGTACAACAATCCAATTATATGGATCTCGTACGCAGTTTCTCTGTATCAGAAGCACCAGATCCGTCAAGCAATTCTCATCATCAAGGCGATGTAAGATACATGATTATGAAGCCGGTCTGTCAACCAATTCTCATCATCAAATCGATGATGATAACGGAGCTTTTGATAAGTCAGATGATGGTACTTCAGACAGCAGTGAAGATACTGAACTCATTCCATCACAAGACGAATCTAGTGATGATGACAATAACAATTATGGAGTTTCAAACAATTATAATTCTGGTGTTAATCCAGGATCTTACGGGGAGGTGAATTATTCTAAAGATCCTCAGGAGTTAAGAGATTATGAAGCTGCTAATTTTGATGATGAAGACCATATGGATATATGGAATGAAGAGTCAAAAGTAATCCGTGTTGGCATGTACTTCAATCGAAAGATGAAGTGATGCATGCAGTGCGGTTATGGAATCTTGCACGTAACAGAGAGGCTGTAGTAGTTGAAAGTAAACGTATAAGATGGAGAGCAAAGTGCTACAGCACTACCTCTAATTACAACAATAATCTTCATAATGGTCCTCCATGTACATGGTATGTTTATGCTTCCAAGAACCATGATCAACACATGTGGAGAATTTCAAGATGGGTGAATGCACACAACTATTTTGGTACTGTTGTTGGTAACAACAATAGAAGTTTCAAATCCATTTCATTCGTCAAGATATTGCTTTTCCCATCAAGCAAATTCAAGCACATTTAAAAGACACGTTGAATGTTGATGTTTCATATAATAAAGCCTGGTGAGCTAGAAAAGCAAAAGCTACCATTGAGAATATGTATGGTAGCTGGGACAGTAACTTTGAACAATTACCTACGTACAACAATGCATTACAAGAGAAGAACCATGTTATCGTGGAATGGTTACATCATCCGACCAGTACATCTGCTTATTGCACATTTAAATATGTGTTCTGGGTATTCGGTCCAATAATTAACGTATTCAGGTATTGTCAGCCGGTGATATCTGTTGACGGTACTTTCTTGAAAGGTTCCTACCGTGGTAAAATGTTAATTGCAGTTGTAAAAAATACAAACAACTACTTAATACCGGTAGCTTATGCAATTGTAGATGAAGAGACGGTAGAAAGTTGGAGTTGGTTTTTCCAACAATTTTGGTCACACATTGCAGTTCAACACAATTCTATTGGTTTGGGAAAAAAACTATGTGTTATTTCCGATAGGCACAAAGGAATTATTCGTGCTATGAATACTTTTGAAGAATGGAAAAATAATGTTGTGCATCGATTTTGTCTCAGACATGTTCAAAGTAACCTCATGCAAAAGTTCAAGGTTTCTACCTTAAAAATGCTATGTTGGTCTATCGGAAGCACCACCCAACAAAGGAAGTATAACTATTGTGTAAGTCAAATGACAAGCGTCAATCCTGAAGCGTGAGAATATTTAAAAGCTATTAAAGAGAGTAAATGGACGCTTCTACACAATAAAAATCATCGTCGTTGGGGTAACCTGACCACGAACATTTCTGAAAGCTTCAACAATACATTGCGAGGTGTCAGGCTTATGCCAATAAAAGCTATTATTAATTGTACGTTCGAGAAAAACAGTCGAACAGTTCAGAAAGCATACTGACATCGCAGCCAACTACAACACCGCGTTACCCCCTTGCATATTCCGTTTGTTTAATGCACGTGATATTAACTCGCAAGAGCATATCATAACCGAGTTTGATTACAGAGAGGCGAGATATAGAGTTCTGTCAAAGATCCAAACAAATGAAGCTGGTGGAAATGATTATATCATGGAATACAAAAACAGAAGTTGCACGTGTGGTAAATGGCAGATGCAAAAATTCCCGTGCTCACATGCAATTGTAGTTTGTCGCCATAGAGGTGAATCACCTCATAACATTGTTCATCAGGTTTATAGTACTGTTGTTTATCAAGAACAGTATAACGGTCATTTTTACCCGCTTCGTCATATTGATTATTGGACGAACCCGGGTTGAAGGATAAGAGGCAATCCATTAAAAATCACCACGTCACGAGATAGGAGACGCACGAGAAGGATACACAATAAGATGGATGTTCATTATCCAGATGCACCTGTTACACGTAGATGTTCAATATGTAGACAAACAGGTCATAACATGAACACTTGTCCAAACTCATATTAATGAGGAGATTGTTGTATATTAATTTTATTTGATGTTTAGTGGTTATTATTGTTTAATATTATTATATTTGTTTTATATTATAAAATATAAATATTAAATATTTTGTTCCAAAAACACTCCTATAAATACCACCACCCTTCTCCTAAAAAATCATCACATTTCACAACTTTCCTTCCAAAAAACACCACATAACCCACAAAAATGGCACACCGACCCGGTAAAGAACCAGCTCATAAACTCCGATCGACGAGTTTAATTCTACAAATGTTGAGGCGGCCTAAGAAGCAACATGAATCATCTTCGTCAGAAAACAACCCGGTGCATACACCATTTTTAGTTGCAGATGAAGAAGAATCTAAAAACTGGTCAAAAGATGCTATTGACTTCTACAACAACGAGGATGCGCCATATTATGTTTCAGTTCTATTTGGTGGTGAGTGGCTTGGGAAGGATTTTTGGGGTGCTTTATTAGGCTACGAACGCGACGATCATCTTTCTCCATTGGTAAAAATCTTATATATTTTTAGTTAAATAATTTAGTTTTATATAATATTTATTAGATGTTAATACTTTATATCACATCATATAGAAGGTTGGGTAAAACGGATAATGCGGATGAGACGTGAAAAGCTTGCGAAATTTGGACCATCATGGTTGAATTGGAAAATTTTACCACCTCAATTTCGGGATGAATTATGTGTGTGGGAAGATGTCAAGCCTGTCAAATATGGCAACAGAACTGATGAGTTGTACCCTCCATTTTGGGAGGTGCAATATGTTTATATTCCAATACTTATAAAAGCAGTAGAAGATTGGTAACTTATCAGAATTAACTTGCATACAATGGAGATCCTTCAGTATTGATCAAATAACTTATATCGTGAACTATATAATGAGTTACTTCTCCCTATATTAGATTGTATTCCATGTAATTTTTACTGTCTGATGGAACAGATTGGTTACCGGAAAAAAAATTATATTGGACCATTTATTCATCTTGATTAAAGGGATGACATGCCTTTTACAACTACTGAGAAGTACTTGCCTGTCACACCCTCGCTTATAGCGGAAACACGAGGATGCGATGGACGGGATCGTCATAACACTTGGTATAATTACAGAGACATAATACATGCAAAATCCTCATGTCATGACGTCGCCCGACACAATGGTGACTTGTGTCGTGGTTAGTCAGTTCCACGACTATCATAGTCTTATTGATTCTAAATCCAAATACACAGAGTTCACAAATGAATACAAATGATATACATTACTAATGCAAAACTATTGAAATCCTGAGGGTCTCTGCTAAGGCATTAGCTCTAGCTATGCTCTTTGATTATGATCACCTGAAAAGATATGCTCAAAAATGTCAACACATAATGTTGGTGAGTTCCGCAGGTTTAGATTGAAAACATGTAATTGATGCTGTATAGAATTTGATGTGGAATCATACTGCAAGCAAAAACCACATAACATGTGTTTTTAGACAACCAAACCTAATAACGTTATGCATATAAATTAGACGGAATATATTCACCCTTGGCCTGATTGCTGGCAGCTGTGTTAGTAACTCACAAGTTAACCAATCGCCGAATGGTGGGGGGTCAACCCAGTAGTACTACCAATACCTAACCGCGGGTTCCCAAACCGGGAATTAATGGTTGTAAGAATGATCATAGAATAACACCATGTATGTATGCAAAACAGTATCACATTGATTCCAAGTATGATAATAAAATATATGATGTACAGCATTGAAAACGGGTGAGCATACTTTTCCCCCATAAAAAGGGGCACGAAAGGGGCCACGAAACTCACCTTGAATTGATGTAATGCACAAAGACTTCACAGAATAAAGAAATGCACGATCAAACACGATCCATACCTATTATTGATTATAACTAAGCCTTTAAAACATATTCAGCGCGAATAGATATGTTTGATTGAATTCGAGTCGGTTCAGTTTGACTCGTACACGATTAGATATATATATTTGAGTTTGATTATAATTTTGTGATTTATATATTAAATTTAATTAATTAAGTATATTTTATAACTTATGGTTATTTTGTAAATAATACGTGAAATTATATGTTATATAATTTCTATAATTTTCATAGTTATAATACCTACGATTTGGTGTCTATTTTTATAAAAATGATTATTTATAATATTTACAAATAATATTTTATAAATATTTTTAAGGTTTTTAAACAAAATAAATTTTCAGAAAATAATTTTGTAAGATTTAAAATAAGAACAGCTTATAAAATTTATTTTTATGATTTTTAGGAATTTTTGTATAATTTTTAGAAGCTTAAAAAGCTTTTAAAAAAATAATTACAGGTAACCGGGTTCGAACCCGGGACCTCCAGCTTAGACACACCCGCATACCAGTGAACCAAAGGCCTCAGCCGCGTTGATATTTGGTTTTAATTGTTTTTAAACATGGTTAACCCAGTTTCCCCATATTCATATGAACCCTAGATCGAAATTGATCAAATTGAACCCCGAATTGATTCTGTTATTGAATAATTTCATGGGGCTTTTAATCCCCATATAAAAACAAGTATATTAGAGTGTTTAATTACCTGTTTATGTATCGAATTGATGATGGAACAGATAAGAACAGGCCGTGGCAAAGGGAGAATCGGTTCGAGTCGGTTTTGTTGATGATAACCAAATTAATTGCACAGGAAGCTTTCAATGACAATAATGATGAATAGCCCTCTGTCAATTTCGTGTATTGGAGCTTATATGATGGGATTCGAATGAGTTGCAGGTCGAAACAGAGGTGGTGATCGATTTGAATGTTTGTATGTGTTTCAGGTGCGAGTTCAGGTAGTATTCGATTAAGGATTTATATAGGATCGTTCATGTTGAATTAATTTGATTAAAGTGATGTTTTAATGGGTGATTTAGCCGTTGAATGGTCGGTAAATAAAGTGGATAAAGTTATAGCCGTTAATCGACCGTTTCTACGCGTTTGCGGGGTGCATTGGGTTCGAGTCTTGTCCACGAACGAATTGGAACCGGTTTTGTGTTTCAAAATCGAGTATTTTGGGAGATTTTGCCTTCGCCGGAGCTTCGGCCGGAACTTGGCCGGAAAATCGAAAGGGAAATGGGCGGGGGGTTGGTTTTGTAATTTGGAAATTTACATTTTTGGTCCCTGCGGTTTAATATTTATTATTTTATGTTTTTAAACTTCTTTTGAAGTTTTAGAATTGACAAATTGCCCCTGGACTTTATTATGATTATAATTATTCTTATTATTATTATTGTTATTTTTATTATTATTATTATTATTATTATTATTATTATTATTATTATTATTATATTATTAATATTATTAGTATTATTGTTATTATTATTATTATTATTGTTATTATTATTATTATTATTATTACTAATACAAACGTGTATACGAGAGAATTCAACTAAAACGATATATATGTGTATATAAATAATTATTAAGTAAGGATAGGTTAACACACACGGAACGAGTACACGAAGATAATTCGGTTAACACGATAAATAGACTACGAACATATGTGAGGATCGTTAATACACACGGTGAGTTAACGAGCTTAATGTAAATTGACAGACCTACCGGTGACAAATGCTACACACCATCACATTCACCACATGATCTTCATCAAGAAGAATCTTAGGTTTCCTTTCTGATTTGGGACTATCTTGAATGTTTCTAAAACCTTGTTCATCAATCCATTTGTATCATCTGAACTGTCACACTAATGTGAAAGTAGACCCATAATGTTCTTTACTTGATATTGTGAGGTGTCACAGTATCCCCCAGTTGAGGGAATTTCGACCTGAAATTCAACTGGTGCTAGGTCCAAGAGTGTCATCCTCGAATAGATGTGGGTATTTGAGTCTCATCTGATCTTCACGTTCCCATGTAAACTCGGGCCCTCGTTGGGAATTCCATCTCACACGAACAATGGGTATCTTGCTGCGTCTCAACCTCTTGACCTTTCGGTCCATGACCTCAATAGGTTCCTCCACAAAATGGAGGCTTTGATCAATCTTAATGTCCTCAATAGGCATGTGAAGTGATTCGTCAGCTAAACACTTCTTGAGGTTTGATACATGGAAAGTATCATGCACACTGTTAAGCTCTTATGGCAACCTTAATCGGTATGCCACCGGACCTATTCTCTCTGTGATCTCGAATGGTCCAATGTATCTCGGGGCTAACTTCCCCTTCTTTCCAAACCGAACGATCCCTTTCCAAGGAGAGACCTTAAGTAACACCCGATCCCCAACGTTAAACTCTAACGGCTTCCGACGGTTGTCGGCATAGCTCTTTTGGCGATCTCGAGCAGCTTTAAGTCTGTCTTTGATTTGGATGATCTTATCGGTTGTTTCTTGAATGATTTCGGGTCCTGTTAGCTGACTCTCACCAATCTCGGCCCAACATACAGGTGATCTACATTTTCGGCCATACAGCGCTTTGAATGGTGAACACCCAATACTAGTATGGTTGCTGTTATTGTAGGAAAACTCAATCAACGGTAGATGAGTATCCCAACTGCCACTAAAATCAATGACACATGCCCGTAGCATGTCCTCAAGCGTCTGTATTGTGCGTTCACTTTGGTCGTCTGTCTGGGGGTGATAGGCTGTACTCATGTCTAATCGAGTGCCCATCGCTTTCTGCAACGTCTGCCAAAAGCGTGAAGTAAATCGACTGTCTCGGTCGGATATGATTGACACCGGCACTCCTTGCCGTGTCACGACCTCTTTGATGTACAATCTTGCCAGCTTATCCATTTTATAGTCTTCTCGGAAAGGCAAGAAGTGGGCAGATTTTGTTAGTCGATCCACTACGACACATATCGAGTCGTGCCCGCTTGGCGTTCTCGGGAGTTTGGTAAGGAAATCCATAGTGATATTCTCCCATTTCCACTCGGGAATTTCGGGTCGTTGCAATAATCCCGATGGTTTCTGGTGTTCAGCTTTGACCTTTGAACACGTCAGGCATTTGCTCACATATAAAGCAATATCTTTCTTCATACCCGGCCACTAGTACAGATCCTTCAGATCGTGGTACATCTTGTCTACACCGGGATGAACAGAATATCGAGTCTTGTGTGCTTCATCCAAGACTAGTGTACGTACACCTCCCCATTTGGGAACCCATATGCGATCAATGAGATAATGTACGCCGTCATTCTTGCGATTCATTTGTTTATCCAACCCTCGGAATTCTTCTCCCGCAAGGTTTTCTTCTTTTAGAGCCTCACTTTGCGCACTTTGAATTTGAGCTTTCAAGTTCGTTTGAATAGTCAATCCCAAAGCTCTAACACGTAGTGGTTTTACGCGTTCTTTACGACTGAGGGCATCAGCCACCACATTTGCTTTCCCCGGATGATACCGGATTTCGCAATCGTAGTCACTAAGTAGTTCTACCCAACGTCGTTGTCGCATGTTGAGCTCTTTCTGATTCAGGATGTGTTGAAGGCTTTTATGATCGGTATAGATGATGCATTTGGTTCCATACAGATAGTGCCTCCATATTTTAAGTGCAAATACTACAGCGCCTAACTCTAAATCATGAGTTATGTAGTTCTTCTCGTGCACTTTTAGTTGTCGTGAGGCGTATGCAATCACCTTATCTCTCTGCATCAACACACATCCCAATCCTTGATGCGAAGCATCGCAATACACCACGAAGTCGTCTGTTCCGTCCGGAAGGGACAGTATTGGAGCATTGCACAGCTTTTCCTTTAACGTTTGGAAAGCTTGTTCTTGTGCATGTCCCCAATCAAACTTCTTATCCTTCTGGGTTAGCATGGTCAACGGTTGTGTGATTTTTGAAAAGTTCACAATAAACCGTCAATAATACCCGGCCAATCCTAAGAATTGTCGGATTTCTGATGGTGTTTGGGGTGTATCCCAATCTTGCTGGGGTCTACATGGATTCCATCTTTATTAACCACATGGCCCAAAAACTTCACTTCTTGAAGCCAGAATTCACACTTCGAGAACTTGACGAAAAGCTTCTCTTCCCGCAACAATTCTAAAATTGCTCGAAGGTGTTTCTCGTGATCCTCTTTCGATCGAGAATAGATAAGTATATCGTCTATGAACACGATCACGAACTTATCTAAGTATGGTTTGTACACTCGATTCATCAAATCCATGAACACAGCTGGTGCATTAGTCAGTCCGAAGGGCATGACTAAAAACTCATAGTGCCCATAACGAGTCCTAAATGCTGTTTTCGGTATGTCACCTTCATAAACTCTCAGTTGATGATATCCAGAATGAAGATCAATCTTGGAGAAATACGAAGCTCCTTGTAATTGATCAAACAAATCATCAATTCTGGGAAGAGGGTATTGATTTTTCACAGTCAACTTGTTCAACTCGCGATAATCGATACACATACGAAATGACCCGTCTTTCTTCTTGACAAATAGAACCGGTGCTCCCCATGGTGAATGACTCGGCCGAATGAATCCCTTCTCCAATAGCTCTTGTAGTTGGCTGGATAATTCTTGCATCTCAGATGGTGCTAATTGATATGGTGCTTTTGCTACCGGCATAGCTCCAGGAACCAACTCGATACGAAATTTCACCTGTCGTAGAGGAGGTAAACCCGACAAATCATCAGGAAATACTTCCGGGTAATCTCGCACCACAGGAATATCTGCCAACTTGATGCCTTCTTCCTTCTTTTCTACAACATGAGCCAGGAGTACGTAGCACTGCTTCCGTAGACACCGACGCGTCTTCATGCAGGAAATAAGCTTCAGAGTTCTTCCTGGTCGTTCTCCTTGAATCTTGAGTACCTCCCCATTAGGCATGGGGATTCGTACTACTTTCTCCCGACAAACGATCTCGGCTCCGTGCTTCGACAACCAATCCATTCCCACAATCACGTCGAAGCTCCCTAGCTCGAAAGGTATTAAATCTATGTCGAAGGCATGGTCTTCTGATATTATGGAGCACTGTCTAATGATCTTATCTGCTTGTACGAATCTACCGTTGGCCATTTCTACGAAAAGCTAGTTTCTAGCCTATTAGGATTCAAGTCAAGCATGTGTGCAAAATCAGAAGATATGAAGCTATTGTATGCTCCCGTATCAAACAATATAAAGGCGAAGTGGTCGTTGAGAAGGTACGTACCCATGACGACATTGGAATCCTGGCGGGCATCATTGGCTCCAATGATGAAGGCTCGTCCTCTTGCAGCATTTCCTTGATTGCCGTGACCCGGGTTACCAGCTATGGCTAGCAATTGCTGCTGGTTATTGCCTTGTTGACCGGGTGCTCTGTTTAGTCGGGGGCACGAGTTTCGGAAGTGATCGAGACCTCCGCATTCATAGCATGCCCTGGCATTCCCGGTGTGGTTAACCGCATTGATGGGCGCTACCAGGTTTGGCGCAATCCTATAATCCTTCGCCCAGTGACCCAAGCGCCTACAGTTTGTACATTCCCAACACGGCCTTGCTGGGGAATGATGATAGTTACACTTGTTGCACTTGGGGTGCGATCCAGTGTAATCCTTCCTTTCTTGGGTTACAGCCACAAAACTTCAGGCTGTTTTAGCCTTCTTATCGGATCTTCTAGCGTTAGACCCGAACTCCTTTCTCTTCTCGGTTCCCTTCCCCAGCAATCCGGTTCTTACCATTTCATCAGTAAGAGCGCCAGCCTTCAAATTTGTGCTCTGGATTGTAGGAGGAGCAGCTGATGTCACCAGTGCTCGGATTTGAGGCGCGAGTCCCCAAATATACCTCTCAATTCTCTTGGATTCCGGTGTGACTAAATGCGGAACCAATCTTGCCAATTCATGAAATCGATCGATGTACGCTGTGTGCCCAGCCCCCACCATCGCGTGATTCCAGAATTCTTGTTCGAGTTTCTGCATTTCATTGAGAGGACAGTATTCCTCAGAAATCAATGCCTTAAATTCATCCCAGGTCATCTGCATTGCAGACTCCCTTCCTCTAGCCTAAACTTGGGTGTTCCACCAGGTCAATGCCTTGCCTTGCAGTGAGCAGATGGCATATTTGATCCGTTGACTGTCGAGGCATTCACTAATGTCGATTACTGCCTCCATCTTCTCGATCCATCTGGTTAAAGCTATCGCTCCGCCTTTTCCATCGAATTCGTGGGGTTTGCAAGCTACAAATTCCTTATATGAGCATCCCCGTTTGCTATGGTTGACACCAGTTTCGTTTCCATTTGTTCTGCCAACGCCAGTATCATCCACTACCCCTTGGTTGTGTTGGCCATTGGTGTTATGATCACCGTGGAGAGGTTGATTTAGCAGGGTGTCGCTTACTTGGGTTACGATGGTTGGAACCAATGCAGCTAGCTGCTGAGCAATCATAGCAGCTATATCAGGAGTGCCAGTTTCCTGATTATTGCCAGCTGGAGCACCACCAGCTCTTGATGGTCTACCCCTTCTCCTGTTTTGCGGGGCTTCAGCTTCTTGGTTTGTTCTACGGGTGACTCTCTTAGGCACCATCTTCTGATTACAGAAAGATGTGAACTTTAGTCACCGCATAATTTCATTCATCAATTCCTAATAACCTATGCTTCGGTCCATCAAGATCATTATGTAGCCCAGATTAAGCACATTCTTAGTATACCGGTGATGCTTATATATAGGGTTCCCCACAGCGTTCCCACCACATCCACGATATACCTTGAATAATACTTAAACTAGTTACATAACATCTTAATTTTCCTTAGCACCTACTCAAAGAATAACGTTTTGTATAGGTAGAGAGTATCATTACTCCTCTACATTCATGTAATCCACTTTCATTCTAAGCATTAATCAGTAGTTACTGAACGCTAAGTGGAGGAATGTCTCATAAAGTCAGTATCGTGATTGTAAATACCATGAAGGCTCTAAGTAGGACAGGCTTGAGTAAATGTTGATAATGTTTGATTGCCTTCAACAAGGACTTATAATGTTTGATTGCCTTCAACAAGAACTTACTAGAATTTTGACCCTAGCACCCTAGGGTATAGAATAAAAACTTGTGATACTCATGATCGTTACCTTATGGTAAGATTAGTCAGACTTCTCATGCATGGTGAATTGTAATTACGTGTGCACCCGTAATGGTAATTTACCTTGCATGATCACCCTTAGCTTCACTTACCCCAAGTTAACATCATAGTATTATTTAGATTCAACAAGCACAAATTATATGATGTCCTCCTGTCCATGAGCCAATAGTATTCCAGTAGTAGCATGTAATAGCAAGTAAGCATATAAGCACATTATGTCTAATGATAACTGCATATCTATCATACTTTTAGGATTTCAGTCATAACCATGATAGGGTTGGATTTAATATCCGAGATCGACGCTACACGTGATCACCGAAGTTCCCTAATAATATGATGTTGTACGCATACAAGCGTAAAGTTCTAGTATCAAAGTATCCCATGGAGAAAGACTAAGAGTATTAATGTCTTCCTCGGGATGTTCAGATAACACGTGTATGTGTATAAAACCAAGTATGTAGGAACATACCTGCATATTAAGTTCATAGACTTAATATACTTGACCCAATTGCCTTATAGACTTGTGTATTGACCATAGTTTATCACTCATCCCAGAAATCCCCAGGTAGCGTAACTGGTCTCGCAATGAGATTTATACGAATATGCTTGCCTTAGCCCGAAGGCCTTTTGCCAGGAAATCCAGAATACAGGTGTCTATGTGTCACACAAATCATGAAAGACATTTAGGTAAAATCAAATGCACACAATCCCTAGCATGCATTCTATATGAAGGTTCTTAGGTTATAGTCTAGGTCGAATTCTCCACCTAATTCTCTATAACCAAGGCTCTGATACCAATCTCACACCCTCGCTTATAGCGGAAACACGAGGATGCGATGGACGGGATCATCATAACACTTGGTATAATTACAGAGACATAATACATGCAAAATCCTCGTGTCATGACGTCTATCATAGTATTATTGATTCTAAATCCAAATACACAGAGTTCACAAATGAATACAAATGATATACATTACTAATGCAAAACTATTGAAATCCTGAGGGTCTCTGCTAAGGCATCAGCTCTAGCTATCCTCTTTGATTATAATCACCTGAAAAGATATGCTCAAAAATTTCAACACATAATGTTGGTGAGTTCTACAAGTTTAAATTGAAAACATGTAATTGATGCTGTATAGAATTTGATGTGGAATCATACTGCAAACAAAAACCACATAACATGTGTTTTTAGACAACAAAACCTAATGACGTTATGCATATAAATTAGACGGAATATATTCACCCTTGGCCTGATTGCTGGCAGCTGTGTTGGTAACTCACAAGTTAACCAATCGTCGAAGGGTGGGGGTGTCAACCCAGTAGTACTACCAATACCTAACCGTGGGTTCCCAAACCGGGAATTAATGGTTGTAAGAATGATCATAGAATAACACCATGTATGTATGCAAAACAGTATCACATTGATTCCAAGTATGATAATAGAATATATGATGTACAACATTGAAAACGGGTGAGCATACTTTTCCCCTATTGATTGAAAACATTGAAAACTTGTGTAAGCATAAAAAGGGGCCACAAACTCACCTTGAATTGATGTAATGCACAAAGACTTCACAGAATAAAGCAATGCACGATCAAGCACGATCAAACACGATCAATACCTATTATTGATTATAACTAAGCCTTTAAAACATATTCAGCGCGAATAGATATGTTTGATTGAATTCGATTTGGTTCGGTTTGACTCGTACACGATTAGATATATACATTTGAGTTTGATTATAATTTTTTGATTTATATATTAAATTTAATTAATTAAGTATATTTTATAACTTATGGTTATTTTTGTAAATAATACGTGAAATTATATGTTATATAATTTCTATAATTTTCATAGTTATAATTACCTACGATTTGGTGTCTATTTTTATAAAAATTATTATTTATAATATTTACAAATAATATTTTATAAATATTTTTAAGATTTTTAAACAAAATAAATTTTCAGAAAATAATTTTGTAAGATTTAAAATAAGAACAGCTTATAAAATTTATTTTTATGATTTTTAGGAATTTTTGTATAATTTTTAGAAGCTTAAAAAGCTTTTAAAAAAATACTTGCAGGTAACCGGGTTCGAACCCGGGACCTCCAGCTTAGACACACACCCGCATACCAGTGAACCAAAGGCCTCAGCCGCGTTGATATTTGGTTTTAATTGTTTTTAAACATGGTTAACCCAGTTTCCCCATATTCATATGAACCTAGATCGAAATCGATCAAATTGAACCCGAATTGATTCTGTTATTGAATAATTTCATGGGGCTTTTAATCCCCATATAAAAACAAGTAGATTAGAGTGTTTAATTACCTGTTTATGTTTCAAATTGATGATGGAACAGATAAGAACAGGCCGCGGCAAAGGGAGAATCGGTTCGAGTCGGTTTTGTTGATGATAACCAAATTAATTGCACAGGAAGCTTTCAATGACAATAATGATGAATAGCCCTCTGTCAATTTCGTGTATTGGAGCTTATATGATGGGATTCGAATGAGTTGCAGTTCGAAACAGAGGTGGTGATCGATTTCAATGTTTGTATGTGTTTCAGGTGCGAGTTCAGGTAGTATTCGATTAAGGAT
Source organism: Flaveria linearis (assembly GCA_024085815.1). Classification (NCBI taxonomy): domain Eukaryota; kingdom Viridiplantae; phylum Streptophyta; class Magnoliopsida; order Asterales; family Asteraceae; genus Flaveria; species Flaveria linearis. Next base: position 8,495,376 of record CM044016.1, on the reverse strand, counting down.
TTATATAGGATCGTTCATGTTGAATTAATTTGATTAAAGTGATGTTTTAGTGGGTGATTTAGCCGTTGAACGGTCGGTAAATAAAGTGGATAAAGTTATAGTCGTAAATCCACCGTTTCTACGCGTTTGAGGGGTGCATTGGGTTCGAGTCTTGTCCACGAACGAATTGGAACCGGTTTTGTGTTTCAAAATCGAGTATTTTGGGAGATTTTGCCTTCGCCGGAGCTCGCCGGAGCTTCGGCCGGAACTTGGCCGGAAAATCGAAAGGGAAATGGGCGGGGGGTTGGTTTTGTAATTTGGAAATTTAAATTTTTGGTCCCTGCGGTTTAATATTTATTATTTTATGTTTTTAAACTTCTTTTGAAGTTTCAGAATTGACAAATTGCCACCTGGACTTTATTATGATTATAATTATTCTTATTATTATTATTGTTATTGTTATTATTATTATTATTATTTATTATTATTATTATTATTATTATTATTATTATTATTATTATTATTGTTATTATTATTATTATTATTGTTATTATTATTATTATTATTATTATTAATACAAACGTGTATACGAGAGATTCAACTAAAACGATATATATGTGTATATAAATAATAAATAAGTAAGGATAGGTTAACACACACGGAACGAGTACACGAAGATAATTCGGTTAACACGATAAATAGACTACGAACATATGTGAGGATCGTTAATACACACGGTGAGTTAACGAGCTTAATGTAAATTGACAGACCTACCGGTAACAAATGCTACACACCATCACATTCACCACATGATCTTCATCAAGAAGAATCTTAGGTTTCCTTTCTGATTTGGGACTATCTTGAATGTTTCTAGAACCTTGTTCATCAATCCATTTGTATCATCTGAACTGTCACACTAATGTGAAAGTAGACCCACAATGTTTTTTGCTTGATATTGTGAGGTGTCACATTGCCTAAGGACAGGGGTTATCTTGGTGGTGATTCAGGGGTTTTTTTTTTGTATGTTAATGCAAAAACTAGTTCAACGAAAAACCTTAAGTATGGAGGGAGATTTTAAAGACACGTGTGCAAGATATCGACGCTATATGGCAAAAGAGTTTTATCAGTATCGTTATGCATATAGTCACCCTGAATGGTTCACAGAAAAGATAGTCAAACGCAAGACCCCCAAGTGACCTTTTTTATTGTATTACTGCTTTACTTGTTACTGTTATTGTACTACTTGTTAGTTTTTGGATGCTTGTATTTTATAATAAAATTGCATTATATAATAAAATTTCATTATATAATTAAAAGATAAAAACATAAAAATTACATAATCATAAACCTAAAAATTCAACACTAAAAATATAAAAGAAATAATATCTAACGAGTGTCATTATTATCAGTTGTTGCTTCATCATTTAAGTCGAATGGGCAAGGAGATGCATTAAAAACCGGTCAACTGATTGAGCCGTCTCTTGAAATTGAGGGTAATAAGGTAGCGGGGAAGAATGGTGAAATGATTGTTGGTAACCAGTATTAGGGCTTTGATAAGGATTTGACGGGCCCCCTTCTTCAAAATTCTGGGTACCCATTTGACTGAAATGTGGAAACTGAGTACTTGATGTACCACCGTAAAAAAATCTGGGTTGCTCATTTGGCTTAAAAAGGGGGATTCGAACTGTTGTTCCGTGGAATCCCTTTGTTCTGTCATATTCTGTTTCTCCACATTATCATCAACAACTTGTCGACCAACCCGCCCTCGTCCTCTACCCCTTCTGCGTAAACGCTGTGTGACAGGAGGAAGTTGAGTATCATCAACATTCTGTGTCACATGCGTTGGTAGACAACTTATATGGTTTGCATGTGCAAATTCCATATAACGGCTCGCCATATTCCTCCCCGTTTCATCCCCTGGTCTTTGATAAAACTGACTCATCCCATCCATCTATAAATAATAATAATAATGATATTAATAACAATAATAATATTAATAATAATAATAATAAATAATCATTATAACAAATAAATTATTAACCATACTATCATTCTTAATCTTTGTCCATCATTTTGGAAGCCATGAGGGTTCATGTCTTGATGAGCCGGGTTTGTTGTATACACAACAGTACGCTCTAAATACCACCTCATGTATGCTTCAAAAGCAATTGGCGAATCAATGTATGGTTCATTAGCAACTGAATTATGCCGAGACGCCCATGCTTGAACAAAGATATTATGATGTTGTAACCAGTTTTTATTTCTACCACCTTTACGGCAATCGAATGTAGATTTATATGTTGCTCCCGGGTTAGTAACACACTTTTAGGGATTGGTTGAAACTTCTCAGACTGTCTTAAAACCCTACTTGGAATGTGAGGCTCAACAAGTTTCCAACATATAAGGTATATGTCACTTCTCCAGCTTTGATATCCACTTGTGCAGATATCAGGTAGAAGGTGAATAATATTATCATAAGGTCTCCAATTAAACTGAAATAAAAAATATGAATTAATATGTTTTCATAATGTTAATATATACAAAATAATTTTAGATTAATACCGTGGCCTCGCTTAATGAATGTAGCTGAGATTGATACGCGCTCAAACAATGCGGAGTGGTGTTTACATAACTAAGTTCACCATTCCAACTGTAATCAAGTTTTCAGATATACCCGTTAACTAGAAAAATATAATATTACTAAAAAATAGTCATACATAAGCTTTCTTAACATACCGTGCACCATATGGTAATCTGAAATCAATAGATCTCGTATTCAGGGGACACATAGAAGGTAATCTTTCCCATGCCCATAATTGCAACAAGAATAAAGGCCCACCAACCTCTCGATTTGTGACACTCGTTGCCTTACATAATTGTCTATACAAAGATGCTAAAACTGCACTTCCCCAACTAAGTCTACCACAGTTATTTAAATTTTCAATATGACTTAAATAATTTATGTACACCCAATTGCTAGAAGTATCAGGAAATAAAGTGACACCAATCATAAATAATTTAATTAATCTAGCTCGTTGGATGCACTGAAAACCTGTGGCATTATTAGGGAATGGTTTTATTATTTGATCTAAAATAAACCTTAGGTTTAACTTATAACCACTTACAGCACTTGTAGCGAGGGTACAGCCGGTTAAATACTCAAACCTCATTATAATTTCAGATGCACTCATAACAAAATCAGTGCCAGAAACCACATCATCTTCAACCGGCAAAACCCATAAAACTTGTACATCTTGAAGGGTTATTGTGGTTTCTCCCACAGGTAAATGAAATGTGTGTGTCTCCGGCCTCCATCTCTCTACCAAAGCTGAGATAAGAGCACGATCAAGTTTATGATAACCACACTCGATCACACCCGCAAAACCAGCCAACCTTATATATCTCATAATATTTTCACGGATAGGCACTTCATCAATGTAATCCTAAAAAGCTTTATCACTTCGTCTAACACGTAAAATTCCTTCATCGCTTTCTGGTTCTCGAAAATAATAATCAGCTCTATGTTGACCACTTAAAAATAACAGATCGTTATTTAGTGGACCTGGTGTAATTCTCCAGCTCATTTTGTTTTTCCAAATGAAGTATGAATAATTAAGTGAGTTATAAAAATTTACGTGTGGAGATAGATACAAAATTTGATTGTTTAAATGGGATATATATATATATATATATATATATATATATATATATATATATATATGAGTGGTGGGAGTATTTAATTTCGGGTGGTAGTTCAAGATTGAATTGTTTGGGTTTTTGAGAACCCGCCCTTGCCAAGGGCGTGGTCTCCTGTAAATTAGGTTATTTTCCGTTTCTATTGGATGGTGGAGATTGTTTCTTGAGGTAAATCGGACGTTTGGGGAAGGTTGGAGAACCCGCCTTTCACAGGGGCGAGGTCTTTGAATTATTTCAAACCGCACACACTATTCGATGAGGGACAGAGGGGACAGAGGGGACCGTGGGGACAGTGTGCGTTGACCGAGGCATAGAACCCGCCCATGGCAGGGGCGGGTTCCCTTGATGTGTGAAAACGACAAGAATCTACCCTCTTGTCATCACTCTCTCTCCAAAATACCCATTTTTTAAAAAAAATCCCCAAATTGTGCAAACGGTATTGTGAGCCAGTTTATGACAACTAGTGGTGAAAAAAAAAGTTTCGGATCTGTACCCGACTATCATATTTGAAATTGGTTCCGGTTACTATTTGGTAAAGAGTAGAACCGATTCCATCCCAAAAAAGTCGTCTGTTTCAAACCGAATACGATTTGCCTTGAAACCAACCGGTTCTAAACCAAAACTGAACCGGTCAAAAAACACTCGAACTTGTTAACATATCATAATTTGGCCAACAACCAAAACTGATCTGGAAACGATATTAACTGGGATCAGTTCAGATTTAAAACTGGTACGTACTTGAACCAGAAAAAACCCCCCCCTGATGCACATAATGAAGTGTACAAATGTGTCATGTCACCCGAGCTTAATTATTAGTTTAGATTATGTTTCACAAAAGTTAAAATATTACATATGACAAATATACAAAGCAACAATATAGTTTTTAACTACAGGTTACGAAGTTAAAGTATATAACCAAGATTTAAGGATACATTTCAATAACAGATTGAGGGGCTTTAATATATGTTACAACATAACGAGTGAATCCAGCCTCATGGAACATGTACGACCATTCATTTAAACTGCATTCTTTCCCTTTGTTTTGTATAGATCATCATATTAACATCATACATCAATCCCACTCCTTTGAACTCATGATCTTTTTCCTGTCCTACTACGACATCTACGATAATCACCTTCCCTTTATCTTGTGGAATAGCATCTCGATGGTTTCTAATATCGTGTGTGGCCAAGCCAGAGTGGTCGTTGCTTCCTCCGCCACCGGCGCAATCCCCCAACACAAGCCTTTTCTCTCTCTGCAACAATAACAATATGTCAGTGTTTATATATATATATATATATATATATATATGTATACACACACACACACCACACATATATATATATATCAGTGGGAGGGACCAAAATGCATCAAAAGAATATAGTGTGGTCAAAACACCAAATCACCCACATGACTATTCATTCCCTCTGTAAAATTAACACTACTAGGTGTTTTCCAAGTCCCGTGTTGTGGGATCTTTGAACAACAGATAATGAGACGCATATTTTCTGCCTACGCGAGGCTTAGAATAGGGCTTGTTGTAGCTACAAAGCAAAATGGTTGCCATGCCAAACAACGGACCTCATTTTCGATTCATCACGGCCCTCTGTACATCTAGAACATCATACTTAACAAACCAACATAACCAACCAAAAACAAGACAATTACATGTTAATAAATCAACCCATTACGCAATAACAATACCGTAACAATTTGAACATGGTTCAGAATCGATTCTCGGCTGAATGCTTAAATTAGCTGCCAAGCCAGGCAACCCGAGACCATTTTCCAAATATCATCACATCCGTAAGTGTAATATCTCGTAATTTTCATTAACTTAAAAAAATTAATTTTGTAAAATCTTACAAATAACTGATATTAATAATAATAATAATAATAATAATAATAAAATTAATAATAATAACGTCAATAATACTAATAATAATAATAATGAACATATAAGTTGTATTAAATCTTATAACTAATAACCTCTTACATAAAATGATAACAATCCAAACTTCAAGGGGTTAAATGGTAATTTATTTAAAACTAACATAAAACTTTGATTTCCAGTTGTTAACTACTACAAAACACAAGGACTATTTGTGTAATTCGAAAGACACCCAACCCCACCCCCATTTCCCTCGACTGTCTTCCCGAGTGGTCGACCAAGACCCACGCCAAATCGCACTAAAACTTGACGATAATCAAAATTAAACCCGCACTATCGAACCTTTAAGCATTTATAATCTTCCACCATGTTCAGATCGATCTCAAACACCACCCTCGAACCAGTCCAAAGTCGCGACCTGCAACGCGATTAAAACCCTATTTCCGATTAATTTTAACAAGATTTGATAAGGGGCTTTTAATCTCGATCATAATTCAAAGCTTCCTACGAAATTAATTTGAATTCCATCAAGGTTTGCTCACCCAACGATCACCACCTTGACCGCGACTGTTTCTTCGACATGAACCTGTGATCTCGAATGATTTGCGAGTAATTGTTTACATCACTACACTCGATTTCATTAGGGGAACAAAAGCCCCATGATCTGAATCATAAACATTCACATCTTGATCTTTAATTTGGGTTGATTCGATCTAGGGTTCATAGAGTATTTGGGGGAATTGGGTTAAAACAGGTTATAATAATTTGGAACCAATTTTAACCGCGGCTGCGGCCTTGGTTCACCGGTCCCGTGTCTCCATGTCATTCCAGAGGTCCCGGGTTCGACCCCGGGCCACCTCAAACATTTTTTAGCCTCTTTTTAAGTTTTAAAAATTCTGAAAAACTTTCTAAAAATTGTAAAAATGTTTTTATAAACATTAAATATTTTTAAGGTCACCCAAATATTTTCTGAAATTATTTCAACATTTTATTTATTTATTTTATTATTTGTTTTAAATATATAAAATAACTAGTTTAATTTATTATAAAAATAAGACTTTAAACAGTGGTTAAAATCACTAAATTACTATGGGTTCAAATAATATCTATGATTAAATATAAAAGTTTATATTTAAATCGTTCCACAAACATTTTCATTTCTTTTAGTCATTTAAATAATTAAATGTTTTAATTAATTATCATATAATTGATTAATAAAATTAATTATTTGTTTTTCCACACTTTAACTATAAACCAAACAATTACGAGTATTGATACAAATACATTTATTAAATTCTAAACGTAATCACATTCAATAAATTCATTTTATTTCAAGACATTCAAACTAAATAAAATTAGTTTATTTAAACTACCATTCAAGACCAAATGGAAATCCTAATACATTCCCAAATTCCCAAATCATTATTATTCTAATTCGAGACACCGATCCTTAGGTTAATCATAAGGAAATCGTTGGTGTCTAAACTATCACATCCAGATCCTAATCTCATCAATCAAGTGAGTATTCATATCCCCTTTTTATATCATTTCCTATTTGGGGGAAATCATGTGATACAATGTATTCAATCACGATATTCTATTGTTATTTCATTCTAAATTCAATTCAAGACAGGTTATGTTATTACTTACAATTATGTGAACATACTGTGATAAACTGGATGACAGTAAAACCCTAATTCAATCAATCAATCCTGGTATCAATGGTAGATCTACTGGTTTGGATAACCCACCCCATATGAATAGTCGAGTGGTGATTGTGCCAGAGGCAGGAGTTAATCTATGGTGTATGTGTGGAGTCTATTATATGCAAGTGTCAAGTCAAGGGGTTGTTATTGTGTCGGTTTATCTATATGCTTTACTCTTGCAATATAAGTCTTAACGTTACCTTGTGAATTGGATTATTCTCAATCAATCAATCAATCTATATGTATACTCAAAACTGTGATTACTCACCAGCTAATTCGTTAGCTGACTTTATTTTCTCACATGATTTCAGGTTAAGCAAGTTAGTGGACTTCTACATGCTCATATAAGACCCGGACTTAGTCAAAACAAAAGACAATTACTATTTGTGACTTTAACTGTTGTATTTGTATATGTTAAATTCATGTTATCCTGTAATCTGATTTTAATATTATTATCACTATTAGAAATCATGAGTTATGAACAATCAATCATTCCCTCGTCCGCTCCGATGATTCCGCCATCGGTCGGGGTGTGACAGATTGGTATCAGAGCCATGGTTATAGGGAATTAGGTTATTAGAAATGGAATGACCTAGACTATAACTAAGTACCTTTACACATGAGTCCTCTCATGTATTTTATATGCTTAGATAGGATTTTATGTGCCTTACATGTTTATACTTGATTATGTGATTATCTGCCTTATGTGATTCTCCGTATACTTTGAATCTTATCAATGTACACACGAATCTTAAATCATATTCTAAGGCATTGTGTGCCTAATTCAAGTGATTTCAAACTCCAAAACTCGATTGTTATTCATGGTTTTCAAATTCATCAAAGTCTGTGTCTTACAACTTGAAACATGCTATGCTGGAAGAGTGGGATGCCTGTATCTCGGGGTGTTCTGTCTAGGCAAGGTATTCGTATAAATCCAAATCAATCGATGGATCTGTCTACCTTACCTGGGAACCCTCGGGATGAGTATCTGCTTATAGGTACGCATGTCTTCAATAAGGTTGTGTTAGACATAACACTTTGATTAGTTAACGTACTCGCTTTGATTTACGAATCAAACGATTACGCTCGGAACATCTCATTGCTATTATGCCAAATTCCCGATTGTCGTTTTCATGTTGTATAGCTCATATTACCCAATTCTCATAAAGTATCTAAATGATATGTCAGAATGTCTTCTCGTCGAATCCGTTCACGATCTGGAAACTCTGGCCGTAAGATTGCTGCTATTGTAGCACGTGAAGTTACTGCGGTCATCCCAACTCTACTTACCCATTTGAACCAAGGCAATAATACTGTTCAAAATCCAACTGCACCAAACCCTCCCCGAACTTGTACTTACAAACATTTCAGTTCTTGCAACCCCACTAAGTTCGGTGGAACTGAAGGAGCTACTGGATTACTACAGTGGTTCGAAAGCATCGAGAACACTTTCCTAAACAGCGAATGCCTTGAAAATCTAAAAGTCTGATATGCCACAAGTGTTCTCCAGAAACGTGCACTTACTTGGTGGAACGGAGAGAAACGAACCCGTGGAACTGAAACTGCTCTAGCCTTAACATGGACTGAAGTTAAGGAAATCATGACTAAAGAGTTCTGCCCAAGAAACGAAGTCCGGAAACTGGAAGCTGAGTTCTGGGAATTAACCCAAGACAGTGGCGAGAACCTAGCATACACTAACCGATTCCACGAACTGAGCCTTTTGGTACCGCATCTTGCTACCCCTACCTCCCGAGCCATCGAGAAATTTATTGGTGGACTACCCATGCAGATTCAGGATACGGTGCTAGGAAGGAATCCTTCGACACTAGAAGATGTTATTAGACTGGCTGCGCAGTAACCGATAATCATGTGAAAGCTGGTTCTTTAAACAGGAAAGGATCGAAGAAGAATACCGATAAACTTCCTAACGAAACCGTCAAAACCGACCAACTCGTGCTTTCCAAGAACAAGAAGAGGAAGTCTCAATCCTAAAACTTTGTTGTAATTACCCTTGCTGTGCCAATTAATCAAGTCCCTCCAACTCGTCAACCAGCAGTAAACAACCAATCACTAATGAAAAAGTCATACGTTGGACCCTATCCGCAGTGTAACAACTGCAGTTATCACCATCCCGCTTACATTCAGTGTCGTCATTACACAAACTGTGGTCGTTTGGGTCATACATTCAACGTGTGCAGGAGTGCTGCTAAAGCTCCGACCAATGCACCAGTTCACCAACATCTTCCTGCAATTACCCAGGGTCGTGCATGCTATCAATGTGGTGATCCGAACCATTTTCGCAATCGATGCCCTCAACTTGTCATCTCGGTTTCTACGACTCAAGGACGTGCTTTTAACATCAATACCCAACAAGCTCAAGCCACCAATGATGTGGTGTCAAATAATTCTTATCCTTGATTTCGTCTTCCTGATTTAATTCAAGATTTGTAATCGTGATTTCCTTTTGTTACATTGATGTAATTTGAAAATTTCAAAATTTCTAATTGAGATATTTTTCCTTTCGTTGTTAAGTCGAACTTTGAACCGTTGCACCGTGGGAGATGCAAGAGTTGCAAGTCAACTTATGACTAAGAACACTCATATCACCTAAATGATTCTAACTCATCAAAACAGGGGTGATTCCCTTACATTGGTGATGATTCTTTATTCGTTTCAATAAATGGTTTCCAATGATGTGTTTTATGAAATTTCATCCTCTGGATTAGGGTGATTTCCTTATCTCGAGGACTGACTTCAATTATTCACTTTGAAACTTGCATTTCACAAATGACATGATCTCACCAAAATAGATTGAAACCCGTACTTTGGTGACAAATGTCAATCTTCAATTGTTTTCTTGTTATTATGAAATTCAATCATCAAGATAGACGTAAATTTCATACCTTGATGATAATTTCATTTTTATGGATTGTATTTTCTCAAATGAAACGACCTCGTCAAAGTAGGAGTGAATTCTGGATTTTGACGAGGAAGTCTATCTTATTATATTTTGTTTTTGTAAAAATTCATCGTTAAGATAGGAGTGATTTCCCTTACCTTAATGGTGAGTTATCTCATCTTATTTCTGTAGATCCTCAGATCGAACTTTTTGGATTGGCAAGCTAGTGGTCATACCTTGAGAGTACACCATCAAGTTAGGAGTGAAAACCATACCTTGAGGACTATTCTCATTTCTTGATCATCAACTTACCATGGTTGTAATCAAGTGACGAGACGCATGTAGTAACTTGAAGGGTGAAATAATGTTAGTGTTTTGACCTATCAAGCCAAAGCATGATCTCTGAACTTGAAAAGAGACCCGATCGTTTCAAGTTGATTTTGATTTCAAGTTTGGAGCATTTAAATTCTTAAAACGATTTCTTTTCCTTTATTCTCATGTTTTGACTCGATCTAGCTACATCAAACCATTTATTCCTTATCTATCGACTTTCATTGTGAGTTATCATCAAAACCTGATTACGTGATGGTAGTCTTCCTAAACAATCTTTTGTCAAGTAAATATACTATCTCTGATCGTGATGGTCGCTTCATCTCTCGTTTCTGGAAAAGTCTCCAATCAGCTCTCAAAACTCAACTGAATCTTAGCACAGCCTATCACCCGCAAACCGACGGTCAGACTGAAAGAACGATACAAACCCTCGAGAATATATTCCGGGCTTGTGTCATTGATTTCAGTGGATCGTGGGATTCTCATCTTCCGTTGATCGAATACTCTTACAATAACAGTTACCAAACCAGCATCCCTATAGAACCATTTGAGGCCTTGTATGGTCTGAAGTTGGTGAATCACAAATTACTGGTCCGGAATTGATACAAGAAACAACCGACAAAATTCATAAGATCCGTGATAACTTGGTCGCTGCTAGAAATCGTCAAAAGCATTGTGCTGACAAAAGACGTAAGCCCTTGGAATACAATGTCGGTGATTTCGTACTTCTTAAGGTATCACCTTGGAAGGGAGTGATTCGCTTTGGAAAGAAAGGGAAGCTAGCACCTCGTTACGTGGGTCCATTCAAAGTACTCGAGCGAATTGGGAAACTGGCCTACAAGCTTGAGCTACCCCAAGAGCACAACAATATACATCCGACGTTTCATGTTTCAAACCTCAAGAAATGTCTTGCCGATGAAAATCTCCACATTTCACTCGATGAAGTCCAAATTTATGAATCTAGGCACTTTATTAAGAAACCTGTGGAAATTATGGATCGGGAAGTCAAACAACTCAAACATAGCCGAATACTATTGCCAAAGTCCGCTGGGAATCTAAACGTGACACAGAGTTCACCTGAGAGCGTGAGGACCAAATGAAGTCCCAGTATCCTCATATTTTCGTTTCAGCCTCCTCGTGATTTAAATTTCGGGACGAAATTTCCTAAAGCAGGGGAGACTGTAACATCTCGTAATTTTCATTAACTTAAAAAAATTAATTTTGTAAAATCTTACAAATAACTGATATTAATAATAATAATAATAATAAAATTAATAATAATAACGTCAATAATACTAATAATAATAATAATGAACATATAAGTTGTATTAAATCTTATAACTAATAACCTCTTACATAAAATGATAACAATCCAAACTTCAAGGGGTTAAATGGTAATTTATTTAAAACTAACATAAAACTTTGATTTCCAGTTGTTAACTACTACAAAACACAAGGACTATTTGTGTAACTTCGAAAGACACCCAACCCCACCCCCATTTCCCTCGACTGTCTTCCCGAGTGGTCGACCAAGACCCACGCCAAATCGCACTAAAACTTGACGATAATCAAAATTAAACCCGCACTATCGAACCTTTAAGCATTTATAATCTTCCACCATGTTCAGATCGATCTCAAACACCTCAAACACCACCCTCGAACCCGTCCAAAGTCGCGACCTGCAACGCGATTAAAACCCTATTTCCGATTAATTTTAACAAGATTTGATAAGGGGCTTTTGATCTCGATCATAATTCAAAGCTTCCTACGAAATTAATTTGAATTCCATCAAGGTTTGCTCACCCAACGATCACCACCTTGACCGCGACTGTTTCTTCGACATGAACCTGTGATCTCGAATGATTTGCGGGTAATTGTTTACATCACTACACTCGATTTCATTAGGGGAACAAAAGCCCCATGATTTGAATCATAAACATTCACATCTTGATCTTCAATTTGGGTTGATTCGATCTAGGGTTCATAGAGTATTTGGGGGAATTGGGTTAAAACAGGTTATAATAATTTGGAACCAATTTTAACCGTGGCTGCGGCCTTGGTTCACCGGTCCCGTGTCTCCATGTCATTCCAGAGGTCCCGGGTTCGACCCCGGGCCACCTCAAACATTTTTTTAGCCTCTTTTTAAGTTTTAAAAATTCTGAAAAACTTTCTAAAAATTGTAAAAATGTTTTTATAAACATTAAATATTTTTAAGGTCACCCAAATATTTTCTGAAATTATTTCAACATTTTATTTATTTATTTTATTATTTGTTTTAAATATATAAAATAACTAGTTTAATTTATTATAAAAATAAGACTTTAAGCAGTGGTTAAAATCACTAAATTACTATGGGTTCAAATAATATCTATGATTAAATATAAAAGTTTATATTTAAATCGTTCCACAAACATTTTCATTTCTTTTAGTCATTTAAATAATTAAATGTTTTAATTAATTATCATATAATTGATTAATAAAATTATATTTGTTTTTCCACACTTTAACTATAAACCAAACAATTACGAGTATTGATACAAATACATTTATTAAATTCTAAACGTAATCACATTCAATAAATTCATTTTATTTCAAGACATTCAAACTAAATAAAATTAGTTTATTTAAACTACCATTCAAGACCCAATGGAAATCCTAATACATTCCCAAATTCCTAAATCATTATTATTCTAATTCGAGACACCGATCCTTAGGTTAATCATTAGGAAATCGTTGGTGTCTAAGCTATCACATCCAGATCCTAATCTCATCAATCAAGTGAGTATTCATATCCCCTTTTTATATCATTTCCTATTTGGGGGAAATAATGTGATACAATATATTCAATCACGATATTCTATTGTTATTTCATTCTAAATTCAATTCAAGACAGGTTATGTTATTACTTTGCAATTATGTGAACATACTGTGATAAACTGGACGACGGTAAAACCCTAATTCAATCAATCAATCCTGGTATCAATGGTAGATCTACTGGTTTGGATAACCCACCCCATATGAATAGTCGAGTGGTGATTGTGCCAGAGGCAGGAGTTAATCTATGGTGTATGTGTGGAGTCTATTATATGCAAGTGTCAAGTCAAGGGGTTGTTATTGTGTCCGTTTATCTATATGCTTTACTCTTGCAATATAAGTCTTAACGTTACCTTGTGAATTGGATTATTCTCAATCAATCAATCAATCTATATGTATACTCAAAACTGTAATTACTCACCAGCTAATTCGTTAGCTGACTTTATTTTCTCACATGATTTCAGGTTAAGCAAGTTAGTGGACTTCTACATGCTCATATAAGACCCGGACTTAGTCAAAACAAAAGACAATTACTATTTGTGACTTTAACTGTTGTATTTGTATATGTTAAATTCATGTTATCCTGTAATCTGATTTCAATATTATTATCACTATTAGACAATCATGAGTTATGAACAATCAATCATTCCCTCGTCCGCTCCGATGATTCCGCCGTCGGTCGGGGTGTGACAGTAAGAACCCAAACAACAACATTTAGAGTGCCATCATCAACATAAGGCAAACAACGGTTTCACGAAACATGCAGATGAGTCAATGCTCATGAAAAGTCTTAGATGAACACACCCATATCATCATCATTGACAACATGATCAACAAAGTCTCAGGTGAGCCCAAGCTCAACAACATCAACATGAGGAAAATAAACCGAAACAGACCCCACGATTGACATCACTAACCAAAGACCATATTAGGGTTTACGCTTTACACCCATAAACATGAAATAACCAGATGATAAGCAAAGACTTGTCATTATCGAGACAACGGAAACAACAAACCAAAAAAATCGAAAAACTTGAACCACCACTGGTGTTTCCGGTGAGTCAAATGCCACTATCATCAACACCACCAGATTTAGAAACCTAGAAATAAAGAACATAACATGTCCGGAATCTACAGAAACACACGCAGGCGCGCGGCAATCACAACCTTTGGGTGACCACCGGCAACGTCCAAAGTGACCATTGGCTGCACCTACGTCGCCAAAGCTAACCACCATCGCCACCCACTCAGGTCACGGCATGCATCATAGTGGAACCAAGAGGCTCCCGGAGATGGTACTGTTTCCACCCTCACGCCAAGGTCTATCGGCACGCAGGCACTCATATCTAGTTTAATGAAAGAGATAAAATGATATTTAAAGAGGGAAGGAAGCCCTAGGTCGAAGTCGCCACAAACTCCGGCTCCACTACCCAACCCCACCGTGGCACTGGCATCACCGCCCATTCAGAGCAGCAACACCGACGGAGGGGGACCAACAGACACCATTAACACAACTACCGACCACCCTCCTCTAACCCACAACGGCGATAACAACACTCTAGAATCACAAATCCCTCACACACACATACACACTCACTCTCTTTCTCTTTAAAACCTTAAGGAAAGGAAATGAAGAAGGTGATAAAGGAACAAAGTTATAGAGGTGATCAGATGGTATCAAAGTCAACATCTTGTATAACATGCAACATCAGTAGTACAACCACTATTCATCAACAGCGATTGCCTGCCACGTATATTAATGTGTCTCCAATAGGTGTTAACGTGTCTCGGCCGGGAAGTACACGTACCCTCAAGCATTAATAATAGTACATCACACATCAACAGTGAAAAATCACTGTTTATTGACTTCCTTTATTAATAGATAGGGTAACAAAATTAACATTATATATATAATACCATGAACTTTCAAAATAAAATGAAACTATTTATTTTTAGTTGTTTCTAGAAAATCACAAGACATAGTTAACTAGAGTTCTAAAATATTAATCTTATTGAAGATTACAATAATAAAAGCTTGTTTGTGTCTTTTTTGTATGCTATGTTTCTAATCTTACGCTTAGGGATGAGCAACCGGTACGAATTAGTTGGAACTGAACGTTGGAACAGGGAATCGAGTAATATAAATTTGAAAACCGGAACTGAACTAGGTTTTTAACCAGGTAAACCGGCTCAAGTTTTGTTGAAGAACCAGTAATAAATTGGTTTTATTGAAGAACATAAAATAAGATGAAGATCAATTAGAAAAAGCAAATCAATTGAGATTTTGATTAGCTTGATTGCATTAAATATGATTCAACATGACAAATCAAGGATATATAATGATTAGGGAGGGCGGCGCACACCCGTCTAGAGGCCACGACGTGGCCCTGCGCCATACGGCAACATCGCCGCCGCCCACTCCATGCCGCAAAATTTATTTTTTTTACGGCATGTTCTCGTTGTGAGGTTGTGTGTGTGTTGTAGTGTGCCAACACTACAACCATCAAATTTGAGTGTGTGGTATAGTATGATGTATTATGACATAACAAAATTTGATTGGTGCATATATGGTGTGGTGTGGTATGGTTAGAATATCCCATCCACCCTTATCTATTACTTCTAATAAAGCAAAATTTCTTAAAAACACGTGATAATTAATGAGAACCCCTCTCAATTGAGTTTTCTCACCTAAACATTAGTAAATTGTGATTACATTCTATTTTGAAAGCTATAATTTATTATTAGAAAAATACGTTTATTAATCATTTTAAAAAAATAATCATCAGTTACCATATTTAATATTTTACATAGTTTTCATATGAAAATTTTATTTTATAAATTTTAAATAGTTTCCAGATTAAATTTTGATATAATATAAAGTTTATTGATTATATTTTGACTTGTTAATGTTTAAATTGTTTTAAAATTTTTATAATGTTAAAGAAGTAACTGTTTCAAAAATAATATCTTAGTACAATAAAAGTACAAGAAACTATTATTCATTTTGAATAAAAATAAAAAATTATATTAATATATCCGAGTTAAAAATAAATTATAATTAAAATTATATGATAAATTATCATTCATTATAAATAATTTATTTCTTTATATGGCAAATTGTTTTAGAAACAAAATTTAACGATCTATGAACAAAAGCTATTAAAATATTGATGCTATAGTAACCTTCAGATTTAGACGTTATTTAAAAGAATTATTATAAATATGATCAAAATCATCTTTATATTCTTAAAAGAATAATTCATAAAGTGAAGGGACTTAAAGATATAATTACTGCCTTTTTGTATACTCATATTATTTTATGAAATTACTTAATAAAAAACTACAGCTAAAAATTTTTACTTTTTACAATGACCTTTAAGTGAAAAAAATGTGACTATACAATCATAGTAAAAATAATTATACATTTCAAAAAACCATATGTTCACAAGCGGGGTGAAACATATTCTATTGAGATGATATTAGTGGATGAACATGTACATTTTAGATTAATTATATTATTTATTATATCTATTAATAAATTTTTAATACTTAACTTTGTAATTGAAATATTTTGTTCTAATTTCAAGGTATCAAAGTACAATTCAACGTCTAAAACCTAATATTTTATAATGTTCAAAAACCATCTACATGAGAATAAATGCTTTTTCATGCATAAGACATTACTTGATGAAAATCGTTTTAAATTAAAGCATTTCAATAATAAACATATACTAAGCTTAAATTTTGATACAACGATTTTAAAACGTATCAACTTTCTAGACTTCAAATATGGTTTTGACTTCACTACATTTCGATCTATTTCATATCATTCCATTTCTTAAAGATCTAAAATTGGTTTGTTTTCTAATCTTAAATTAATTATAAAAATTATATTACTTTTTATATTTATTACACTAACAATATTTACTTTATAGAGTTATCGTATATATACATCTTACCAAGTGAAAACAAAAAGACGGTCTGAATTTAAATCTAGAGTCTTGTAATATATATTTTTTTTCAATCATGCAATACAAGAGTTCTAATCTAGTAGCTTATAAAACGATGAATTAGAGGTGAATTATCACATGTTATTGAAAGATCGTATATCATAATGATGCTTGCTATAAAGTATAGATACAAAGTTATTTTTCAAAAGAATGAGTGGAATACCTAAGCTTACTCCCATGCAATATACTTATAAATTATATATAACCCACTAGTCTAACCACCCGTGTGTTACATGGGTTAAAAAACTTAAATTTAAAATAGAGTATATTAAACATACGATCCCTATGTTACGTTAAAATTTTGAATTTGATCCTTAAAGTTTAATATTTTTTAATATGATTCCTAATATTTTTTCTCTTTTTCATCTACGGTCTGAAGTTCTGTTAGTCAATAATTAATAATATTAAAAGATATAAGAATGACATTTTACTCGAATCGACTATCCATTTAAATTACCTTTTAAACTATAGTATTATTTTTATTAAGGAAAGCTTTATATTCTTGTTTTTTCAAAGTTTTTAGTATTGAATATTTTTATTATTTCATTATTAATATGTTTATTAAATAATAAAATAAGTTTTAAATACATGAATACAAATTTTGTAATAACATAATTTATAAAATGTTTGCTATTAACATGTTTAAAATGTCCATTTTTTAATGTTGTTCTTAAAACCGTTTGAAATTTTAAAGTTTTTATAAAACTATTTGGTTTTCTAAAGAATTTTTACTCAAACCATTTATTTTTTAAATCATATTTAAAAAACAATCACTATTTTAAACATCTTTTTCAAAAACAAATCATTTTCAAACAATATTTTTAGTATTTTTTTTAAACGTTCAATAAACAAATAGTTTTAAAAACAATATTTAGAAAATGGATAATTATAAAAATTACATGTAAAAAATCAAATGGTTTTATGCCTTTAAAAATCAAAAAGTTTTAAGAGGGATATTTAAAAAATCAAAATTTTAGAGAAACATGTAAAACCCTGAACATTCTAAAAATAACATTTTTAAAAATATTTTTTATTTAAATAAAAAGTAAATTACATTAATGATCTTTATAGGTAAAATAGTCATTTAAAAAAAACTTAACATTAGTAACCGAACTAATAAAATAAAGACCTTTGATAAAAGATAAATATAACATCTAGGACTATGTTTGAAATTTTAAAAGTTTAAGAAACAAATCTTAAATTTTGACCAAACTACAAGAACCATCCATGTAATTTACTCTTTAAAATAAATAGAAATATAAATTATCAGTTATTCTTAATAAGCCTGTATTATTATGCATGTGAAGGTTGATTAAATAACTATGTATACATGTAAATTAAATAAAAGAATCAAATACATAAAAAAATAATATTAATGTTTATAAGTATCTAAAAATTTTATTATATATAAATTTTTAACCATATTCAGTGACTAACTTCTCAAACTTAATAAATCATCTATTTAGAAGATTCTTATGTATTTGTAATGTTTTGTAATTAAAAATATAAAAATTTAAGGATATATAGCGAATAAGTTTTATAAAATAAATATTATAGGAATAAGATAACAATTCTATTAGTTGAATAATATTTTATCCTCAACCACAATAAACCTAATAGAGTAAGTTTCTACCTTATTATTATATGTTGGTTGTCTTCATATACGAATCATGACGTGATATGTCAAGATCTTTTAATAAAGTTACTTTTGATACTGATAATGTCCTGTTAAGCAAAGTAATTTAATAGTTTATCAATAATGTATAAACCAGTATACATAAATAAAAATAAATGAAGTGAAAGTTATGATCACAGTACAAAAAATACAGTATTAAGATTTATCATTTAAAATTTATTTTTTAACTCCAAGTGTACGTAATATCATAACTAAATGTAATACGAAATGAGTCTAAGATAATGATTGTGTGAATTATAAAGAAGTAGGATAAGATTTTTTCATGTATTATATCTGGACTCTTTGATCATAAAAGAAGTTATTTCGTATATTTTTGAAAGATCTTTAATAGCGGAATAACAGTAAATAGAAAATATTTATTATATATATATATAATAAATAATGGTATTGTGTTATATAATGCAGACAAATATTATACGATATTGTTAAAATATAGAAGATTTTCAAAATTTGAAACTATTAACCCAAAATACTCGGATTGATTGTTAACATTAGATTTTAAAATTTATGAACTATTTATGCTCCATTTGAATATTCAAATTGTTAATTTTAACTTTTAACTAATTAAGTTAGTTATTTTTAGATAAAATATTGGATTGAATTGGATGTTGAATTTGAATTTTAAGATTTTTAAATTTCCTTTTCTAATATTATATATATGTTAATAATAAAAGGGAATGAATAGTATGAATAGTGTTTTGTAAATCCTGGCCGCTTATTTTAAGATCTACGGTTATCAAAGCACTTGGTTTACCACAATACACCTGTTTTATGGCAGAAGAGGGTTTGTGTTTCATTATTGACGCGTGGCCTGAGTGTCTTTTATGGCACATCAAGAGAGAGAGAGACAAAGGCACAAAATATAGTGTTGTGTTTGGTTGTCGGCTCTAGTGGAGCGGTTTATCATCACCATTTATGGAGGATGGTGCGTGTTTAAAGTGGGCTAGATCTGTCAGCTCCGACGTCGTCGGCGGTCTGTCAGCCGCCTTAAGAATTTTTTCTTAGTTCTTTTAGAGATTATATCTTTATATTTTAAAAATGTTTCAAAATAGATTTCTTTTTAGTTTTCCAAAAAAATTATTAATTTCTTTCAACATTGTTTATAGAAACGTTACCTATGTGCAGTGTATTAAAGTGAAATATTTTTTATTTCGTTTAGCTTTTTAGGTTGAATTTTTTTCTTTAAATTATTTTTTAATAGAAACTAGAATTATAAAAACTCAATACTTTATGAAAGAATTTTTTCTTAGTTCTTTTAGAGATTATATCTTTATATTTTAAAAATGTTTCAAAATAGATTTCTTTTTAGTTTTCCAAAAAAATTATTAATTTCTTTCAACATTGTTTATAGAAACGTTACCTATGTGCAGTGTATTAAAGTGAAATATTTTTTATTTCGTTTAGCTTTTTAGGTTGAATTTTTTTTCTTTAAATTATTTTTTAATAGAAACTAGAATTATAAAAACTCAAGAATACTTAAACCAATCCAACCTTTAAGGGTAGAAAAGGTTGGATTGGTTTAAGTATTCTTGAGTTTTTATAATTTTAGTTTCTATTAAAAAATAATTTAAAGAAAAAAAATTCAACCTAAAAAGCTAAACGAAATAAAAAATATTTCACTTTAATACACTGCACATAGGTAACGTTTCTATAAACAATGTTGAAAGAAATTAATAATTTTTTTGGAAAACTAAAAAGAAATCTATTGGCGTTGGTGATTTTAAGGGGTACACGGGCTCCGACACTGCTTTCGGCGGTGTTTGGTCTTGATCGTGCACTCCATCTTGGAGCTTGTCAGACGTGTCAGGTGACTGCTTTCAACGATGTCTGTCTGAGGGCTTATTAGATATGTTATTTGGGGTTATTTTTCCATTGTTTGAAATCTGGAATTTGGGCTTTTGTTACTTCGTTCGATGATGATAAGGAAAGCCTCACTTGAGAACTGATTAGATGTTGTTAATCCGTTTTCCAAGGCTTTGTTTTGAAATTTTAAGATCTAAATCTTCTATTCGTTCTATGATGATGAGGATGGCTCATCTGAAAACCCACTTCTTCTATCTATGTATTCATCTCTATTATTTTGGGCTCCCTTTTGAATGTTTAGAACATTGTTTTTGTTCGATGATGATGAGGCAATCATCCGAGAACATGTTGGCCTCTTTGCGGAAAATATTTTGTAGTCATTTGGTTTAAATCTGTTAGGTGATTATGACAATACCCTCATCTGAGAACCTAATGAATCCATTGCCATCTCCATGATGTATGGTCGTTTTACTTTGAATGTGTTTAGTGATGATACGGCTTTGTATTAACGTTTCTATATGGGCCTTAAATGTAGTTGATAGATTATACCATCTGAACGGATACATTGCAATAGTTAAAGTGCAACAGCCAGCTTCCGATATCAGAAAACACCGATGAAAAAAATGAAAAACAATTTCGCGCAACGCGCGTATTGGAACTCAGATAGTTAATTTTTAAAATCTAATTTTGGAAGTTGTTTAATTAGAATTAAATTATATTTAAACATTTCCTTTTAGAAGCATATTGCTAATAAAACGGTAATTGTATGATGTGAAAATGTCATGTGACAATGTATTTGTTAAAATCTTGCCACGTGGCTAAACCTACTTTCATTTATTATATACTAGGTTACAATCCCGTGTGATACACGGGACAAATAAATTTACTGTTATATGATTTATAATATAAAAAATTATGTTTTAAATATTATGTATTATACGGATTGAATAAACCCATGTATTTGATATTCAAAAATTTGAGGTTAACATATTTGAAATTTTTTATTATGGAATTTGAAGTTACATGTTTGTTTGTTTGTTTATATTTAAAATTTTAATTATGGATAGTTATTAATTAATTAATATATAACTATTATAGCATTAATAATTAAGAGGAGAGAGAAGCGGAAAAACTAATTATTAGATGTCCTATAATGGTGACAAGTGTCCAGATTTATTTTTATTTATTAGTAAGAGATAGAGATTTTATTTATTATATATAGAGATTTGCAAGTGCTGGTGTGTTCACCACCAGCTTGACATGTGGCAACCTCTTATTGGTCTACAACTTTTAGTTTTTCATTTTTATTTGGATTTTACCGAACTTTGCTTAGTTTAAGTGGCTTTTTTGCGAGGTACTTATATGGAATTTGATTATCAGAGTGGTTGGTCTGTTGCATTATGAAGTTTAGCGTATGGTTTCAAACCTCACAATCAATATTTTTTTCTTTTATTGCTCTTTTCCCCTTTTTATTCTTTTCTTACAAAACTCTTTTTTTATTACTTTTCTTAATATCTTTTTATTTAAATTACTTAATTTGATACCATGTCATAAAATGTTAAAGACAATACTACTTTATATCTATGTTTTAATCTCTAAAAACAAAATGATTCATACGTCTTCTTCTAGCACAATATGGTCACCGAGGCAATGCATGTAAAGAAATTTGCAGACACTTCTCACACGTGATTAACTATGTTAGTATAATTGTACGGTTTTCCGCTGAGATGCACGCGGGATAATCGCGTTAATGTACATGTCACAACGCGGGTAACGAGGTTTGTAAACGCGCTCATGCTGTGGTGCGTGGGCATGTTATTGCTACCATAGCGAAGTTTGCAAACATGTTATTAATAACGTGAATGTCATTGTACACCACGAAGCGCGGGTAACTTTTCTCGTTTGAACCAGTTGCAATAAATCCAATCCATGTGAACACATCCAACTTGCAAATCATATCTTACAAACCAGTTTCTATTAGGTAATTAAATGGGTAAACGGATTTGGATCTGAAACTGGAAACCGCATAATCATATTTTACGAACAAGGAACTAGACCTATATTATTAATATAGATTCCAGATGGTTCTGTCCAGCCGGTTCTGACGATTCCAACTAAAAATAACTAGGTTCTTGCTAACCTCTACTTACACTTTATAATATACAAATTTTTGTTTTAGTTATATATATCATTTTCTTTCGTAGAAGGCAATAGAATAAAAAGCCGTGTCATTATTTCTCTCTGTTTATTATTTGTTCCGCGTGTTATGGAACATACATCACATATTTTCAAACCGTAAAAGAACCACTTCCAAATAAAAAACTACGGGATTAAACATTAAAATTGGTTTTTCAAATAGTGTTACACTCAACCCGGTTGAACCGACCTATCTAACCTGGTTTAGAAGGTCCAACCGATTTCAACGGCTTTTAACACTGCTATTTAGAGGCGCATAAATCAATTTTTCTTGGTTTCCTTTATAGGTTCTAAACTGGTTCCCAAAGGTACCAACTTCAAGTCTAAACTAGTGCAAGTTAAAACTGGTTACACTTAGATACAGGTTGTTGACCATTTTTTAATCATTATTTATTGTTTTTTTTCCCTGTTTGAGCGTTTTCGGCCGGTTCGGTTCCGTTTAGTTCAAGGCAAACCCACTGTAAGGCCCCTATCCCAGGAAACCTCACAGTTGGTCATTCACAGCGAAACATAGATTTAAAGCGATCATTTACTTATATATGTATATATTGCGGCGGAAAGATATAGTAATTTCAATTCATTATAACGTAGTTAAATTAAAATATAAACATTGTCTTTAAACATCAAAAACTCTCTAAAGTTCTCTTAAATTTCCTCTTCATCAGGGATGCCAGTCTTTAGATGCCAAGAAGCTTCAGATCTATACTCCCATCCCTTAAGCCCTACCGCTCACCTGTCAACTGATATGCATACAAAAGTCAGCTTCGCTGAGTGAATTCTAGGTTTACTTTATTAAATAATATTTGTAAGAGGTATTAGCCTTAACAGTGAAAGTGATCGTCATCTATCAGAACATTAATGCACACGGGCTATTACTTTATTGATACTTTCCATTTCTTGTTAATTATTACTCTTCTTTATCCGTCAATTCCTGTCACTATCGGTGCCTATGATAAACACAGGACTTTACCGACACGCCCATCCAGGCCTTACTGTCGTACCCAAACAGACCATTATTGTCATGCCAATCCAGGCCTTACTGACCTGCCTGTTCGAGCATTTACTGTCATGAGGGCACAACAAATGCAACCCTCTACTGTCATTTGCTTACAAGGCTTTACTTTCTCAAGGTACACGTATGGGCCCAATAACAGTTCTTTAAGTTTCACTTATATCTTTAGTTTTCACATACACTTAACACATAATAAGAAGCAAACTCTTAGTCTAAGCATTCACATTTCATCAATCATGAAAGATAAACTAGATAATTGACCCTCCGCGGAACAGCGGGGGTTCGGGGGCGGCAGCCCCTGATAGCGGGGTTGTAGGGGCGGCAGCCCCTAGTGGGGTCCAAGGGGAAACCGTCATCATAAAAGAATGTATTTTAGTATGCATATCACCCCAAAACATTGAAAACGGGTAAAGGAGGGGTCTAGAACTCACCTGAACTTAGCCAAATAGCTTAAATTCTAAGTCACTTAGCTATAGTCCGAATACCCGAGCTGCACGGAAGTTAATACGCAAAAACGTCATTTTCTTCACAATTTCGCTGCCAGTTTCGCTGCCAGTTTCGCTGGCAGTTTCGCTAACAGTTTCGCTGGGCAGCACTTCTGCCAGTTTCGCTGGACAGATTCGCTGCCATGAGCGCCCAACTTTCGTTGGAATTTCCTAGATTCGCTAAGTCTATAAATCAACCTGGGCACTAGCGAAATTACCAACGAAAATGTAGTTTCGCACCAGCGAAACTGTAGTTTCGCTAGAAATCTCCTAGAAATCTCCTAGTTTCTTCGCTGGATGAATTGCACAGTTTCGCTGGATGAATACTTAGTTTCGCTGAATCGGGGCCCAGTTTCACTGGACGAACGAAAACTAGGAACCAACCCGTTTTTGACCAAAAATCTTAACTTTTTACGTCCAAATCCTTGGTTTACCATCCATGAAGCCATATCTAACCTTTTTACATGTTTTTATACGTAAAAATTTGACCTTTATGTGTTTCTTTGAAACTTTTTCAAAACCCAAAACCCTAGAATCCGGGTTTGATCTACAGAAGGGTTTAGATGTCGATTTTTACCTGGATTTGTTCCTCTTTTCTTAGGGTTTGATGCTCCAACACCCAGATCTTCAATCCTTCAACCTTTGAAGCTCCAAATCTTGAGTTTTCTTCACTTTCTCTCTCTACTTTCTCTCTCTACTTTCTCTCTCTATGAATTTGGGGGCTAGGGTTGCAAATGCTGGAATGGAGCTGATCAAGCATGTTTAAGGGCTGATTAAGGGCCCTTAAACCCACCAAAACATAGCCCATTAAGGTTAATTAGATCCATAGCCCACTAATTTACCTTTTTTTCTTAAATTAACCCTTAAAAGCCCATTATTATTAAATGGCTTGCTTCGGGAAATTTCTGGGCGTTACACCCACCGAGTTTGGTACCAACGGTTGTTTTTCGGGTAGGGATCGATTCCACTCTCTACAGGGGTAGAAACAGGAACCGGTTCCCGATGGGGTAGTCGGGTCCATATCTGAAACTTTATTTTCACCACTACAACTATTACTCAAATAATCAAAATTATAAAAGCAAACGCTAAGGGTTATTTGATTTGCTTCTGACCCGGTCAAAATGTCTGACCCACTGAACCAATCAGACTTTTTGTTCGGTCAGCGTGTTTGATTTTCACTCTTTCGCGTCTGGCCCGGTCTGAAACCACTAACCTATGCATATTTTTCCTCTTATCCGGTCCGTTTTGAAACAACTGTTACACGATCACCACCTTTTGACCGAGTAAGGGATTTCAAACAATCTTAAATTATATAGAAATGACTCGCTGTGCTGACTGGGCCAACCAGCATTGAATTATTGCTCTCATGGGCCATTCCTAGATGCCCATTAAAATATTAAATATGAATAGAGTCCGTGATACAATGGCCCATACATAAGTTGTACCTTGTATTCTTGCAAGTCTTAAGCTTGTCAAATCGCCTGATACATAAATTTCTTTTTAAATAATAATAACAAAGCTATTTAGGGGGAAAAAACTCAATATTTTTCATGTCACATTACCAATCACCTTAAGTCCATAAAGCATATATAATTATTTAAGACATCAAAATTTAGTTAGAGAATCTTTATATAAAAATCTAATTATAAATTGGGTAATATTTTTATCTCCATACTTTCATCTACCCTTTGTAAGTCTAACTTTTTCTTAATTTCAAATTAATAATTAATCACCGGGTTGAAAAATAAAATTCGTGTGTTTGTGAATGTGTTGTTTTAATTTTCTTTCTTCACTTATAACTTATCTAATTTATAAAAGTTGTATGATAAAAATAATATATAATATTAAAAGATATTAAAACCAAATACAATGAATAAAAATAAATGATTGACATAATAAATGCCAATTGTCCACTTAGAATGCCAGCTAAAATTCAACCCCACGTGTAACTTCGTTCTTTGACTAGCGACATCACTTGTTCAGCTCACCGTCAATTTTTAATATATTTATTATTTGGAAATATTATTTAAATTTATATATTTATATTTAAAATTATAAATTTTTAAAACACTGGTACTATTTCAAACTGTTACAAACTCAGTTCAGTTGGTTTTGATAACTGAATTTTTACAACAGACCCTTATTTATTAATTATTAGTTATAACAGTACAATAAGAAGCATAATCTAATCAAAATCAAAGATAATTACAGTTAATTTTTATCTTATTTAATAAATTATAGTTTTTCTAACAGCAAATATGCGACCCAGATTCGAATGATATCTAATATATTATATCTTATCATAACTAATATATTCCGATTGTTAATCTAATCCATAAATTTTACAAACTCTTTTTTCCTTCAATCTTTAATATAAGTTAATTAAATAAAAACATTTACTCTTCACATTAATCTGGAACAAAAAACCGTTTATTTGGTAGTTTTACCTCTTAGATAGAAGGTCTCAGGTTTTATTATTCCAGCCTAGATACATAATATCAGACGTTCAAAAAAAAAAGATACATAATAGCAATGTTTTCAGAACCGGATCGGAAATCGAACCGGAAGTCTTACTGGTTTGGTGGTCGGACCGAATTTAAGAACTAGATGACGCCATAATTATATATATAGATATATATAATCTAATATAAGTAATTTATGTGTGTATTTTATAGTTATATATAAAAATCAACAATAACTATACATCCAACACTGAAATTCATCATCTGACCTACCTCTTAAACCCACTAAAGTAAAAAAAAAATAAAAAGTAAAAAAATAAAAAATCCGGTGCGAACCGGTTTCCGGTTCAACCGTTGAACCGGTCGGTTCTTGAAGATGGAAACAATCTGGGGTGGATCGGACCGGTGGCCCAACCGAATCCCAGTCGGACCGGCCGATTCGATCCGCTCGTGACAACAATGGATAATAGACTAGTTTAAAGTAATTTACAAGTGGAAATAGAATAAGTTTCTCATTAGAAAAAAAACACCCTTTATGATTATAATAACTTCAAGTGTTGATTACATATTTAGAAAGTCAAAGAAGGAATATTAATGTATCAATTGAAACTCAAGTGAACGCTATCAACTTATATGATTAAATAACTATTGGGCCCATGAAAGTTTGACCCTGAAAGTAGCTGGTTGGGGGCCCATCAATTATAGTGACGCAAGCATGGGCTGGTATATTGGCCCATTAAAAAGGTTATCAAATGTGACACTTTACCTAACGGCATATGCTTAGAAGGGTCCGTACACGTGCTATGCCCATAGTGGACATCAATTGTTCACCAAACATGAAAAATGGATTAAAAAATAATTCTTTAGGGGTTGGTTTCGTTATAATATATATTTAAATGACACTTTATTTAATTTATGTATTTGAATATTATTTCAAAGTCAAAAGTATCATTCCAATAATTATTACATTTTGTAAATACTTTTCCATTTATAAGAATCATACGGTACAAGTACAACATTAAATATCTTATACGTTTGTTTATTTTTCGTTCATTTATATTTGTTTATGTGTTTGTATTAATGTTTGATTCATTTAAACTCATTTGTGAGCTATTGGTAATACTAACCGGCTCTTCAAACCATCAATCCGGTCAAATTTAAATAACGCCTTGGGTAGTCGACTAATGAAAGATCAGAACTTGTTCAATTTCTTCGTGATTTTCATTTATTTGTGTTTATTTATATTTGTTATAGTCGTTCATTTAGAATTATTGAGGAAAGTACATAAATGATGGATGTACATAAATAATACAATCAGGTTTTTTCAAGTGCACGTATTAAATTATTAGGTTAAAGTTAATTTATATTTGTTATAGTCATTTATTTATATCTCTCATGTCTAGTTTCCAGAACACGTTCTAAAACTATTCAATTTTACTTAATTATAAGTTTACAAAAATGGTTATATAGATAATTTATGAATTTGAATAAACATCAATAAAATTGTGTTATATATCTTTGCAAATTGCAATGGAAATTTCATATTTTTGTGGTGGTGATTTGTTGAAGCATTTTCCAACAATTCCTGCAGTCGGTGGATTGATGGTGAACGTTCCGTGCTCATTTAAGCTTTTTTCTATTTAAAGGACACCGACTCATTAATTGAAAATGATTTGCCGTTAAAATAAATTAATTGAAAGTGACTTCATTAGATCACACTAAATTCTAGCTACTTCAATATTGAAATTTTTATTAACGTGAAAAAAATATATAACTTGGTATTTTTCCAACTATAAGGACTTTGTTAAACACATATATACGAAGTAAGTTTTAACGTCTTTATACATATTTGTTTGGAATAATCCCTAATCTAATACTTAAGTCTAAGACTCTTCAAAAGTTCGCGCTCGTATCTTGTTTGAAAATAGCTCGATTGAAATCGAATCGGTTTGTAAATGAGCCAAGCTAGCTCAGCTCGGTTTATAAACGAGCCAAGACCGAGCCAAGGTCATCGGTTCATTGTTCACTCGTTGGCTTGTTGGCTCTCATGTGAGCTTGCTCGTTGGCTTATTTATAAATTACAAACCATATTTATGTCATACTATTAAGTACATCATAACACATATGGTGAATTTGATACTTTTTAATAGAGTTAATTGCATGAAAGGTACTTGTGTTTAGGTCTGTTTTCACTTTCGGTCCCTAAGTTTGGAAAACTACAAGGTCGGTTCAAAGTTTTACAAAAAGTATCCCAAAAGGTCCTCAACTTGAATGGTTGTTATCTTTTTGGGTTAACTTTTTAAAAATTAATAATTATACCCCTAGTTAAAAATATCAAATAAGACAAAATCAAATACATTTACTAGACTAGTGAGGCCTATAAAATGGCAAAAGACTGAGTTAATATTATTGATAGGCTTGGTTACAATATATAGATAATATATTGTAAACCTTAAAATCTAACTAGGCCCGTGAGCTTATACTAATAACTCTAAAAATATTGTTTAATACTCTCCCGCGGTCATAACGGAAGTAACCTGACGCTATGACGGGGAAAAACAGAAAACAATAATAATAAGATAAATATGCTTCAATCGACTTTACTATCCAAACTATTGCCAAGAAACAATATTTTGCTTGATGTTGTCATCCATTGGTTGATTGTGTTATCTATAGTTTGTTTGATAATTCATTGGTTCTTGATTTCTAGAATGATAATTTGATGACTTACGACCGTAGACGTTTGCGATGTCTTGAGGCTAGCAAGCGGCAGTCTCTTGGATCATTAGATCAAGAGATGACATATGTAGATGAAATAGAGAAAAGAAAGCAAGACCGATGACCGTGGTAAAGCGACAGTCTCTTGGATCCGTAGATTAGGAGATAAGATTCGTAGATCTAAAAAAATCGAATCAAACCATAGCTTGCGATCAGTGTCCGTGGAACATGGTCCTTGGTGCGACTAAAACACCAATAAATAGAAAAAGAAGAAGGAAACATAGTGACCGCTGCAAGTTAGGAGCCATTATCAAGAAACAAACCAAGAGAATGGATTTGAACAAACCAAGAGAATGGATATGGGCAATAGCTTTAAATCTTCAACCGATTACGAAGCTTTATTTAACAGAAACTAGAAAATAGATAAGCAACTAAACATAAACAAAGGTGGGATAGGGTGGTGGCGGTGGCAGTATACCGCCCTGTCTAGGGTTTGAACACGGTGGCAATGACTAGGGTTTGTATATTTTTGTGGTGGTTCAACGAAGAAGAAGGTAACAATAGCCCTAAGGTCCCGATATCATGTAAGATTGTAAAAGAGTGAATTAATATTATTGATAGATTTGATTACAACATATAAACAATATAATATAAAACTTAAAAACCTAAATGGGCCATGAGCTTATATTAATGACTCCAATAATATTTTCTAATAGGGCCCATATGTGATTAACTCAAAAAATACATTTCCATCCACACTTCCATCACTGAAACTCCCACCGCCGGCTGCTGCTGACCGTCACCAGTAGCACCGCAGCCTCCGCCGTCGCTCGCATCACCGGCCGCCACCTCCCCTCCCTTTGTCCAGAAGATCTCCATCACAACTATCTTTTGGTCAATACATCTCCACCATAGATTATAACCCACCACCACCATCACCCTCCTCCACCATAAGATCACCTGCCACATCAAACCTCCTAATCTCTCTACGTGTTACCATCAGAGCTAACAGATCTGTCCGATGATGTTTTTGTGGTGTTTCCGTTGAATGTATAAGAAACTATGGTGGTGGGCTTGCGATGCAACGATGGTGATGATATATAGGGTTGCTTGCTCACTGATGAGAAGAAACGATAGTGTTGCAATGGTGGTTACGAATATAGTGAGGTAGCGGCGGTAGGCTGAAGACGAGAAGGGAGGTGGGGGGGACTACGGTGATGAGGGAGAGAGGGAGTTGTGCTGAGGTTGTAGGAATACAGTGGTAGGCGAGGTGGTGGGAATACGGTGGTGGGCGGAGGTGGTGGTGGTGGTGGTGACCTGATAGAATCATGGAATGGTGGTGGTGATGTTTGGTAGAGTGATAGTGGTTAATTTAAGTTAGGGGTAGATGTTAAAATGAATTTGTGGGTCTCAATTTTTATTATTATTCTTACATATACATATACATATTAATTTTTTAAGAGCTAAGGGTTTTTTACAAGCATTTAACGTAAAAGATAAGAGCCATCCAAGTTGGAAACCTTTTGTGATACGTTTTGTCAAATGTTTGGACCGATCTTGTAATTTTTCAAACTTAGGGACCGAAAATGAAAACAGGTCTAATCACATGGACCTTTCATGTAATTAACTCTTTTTAATAAAATAAACCCAAGTATAAAAATATATAAAGGATTTTTAAAATTTATGAAACAGTAATATCGTATAATTGTTTTAACGAATTAAAATAAACAAAAATAAAAACTAACATATTTTATTTTTAAATATATGAATATTTGTAAAAAAATAAAAACTTTATTATCTTAAAATAAACAAGTTGGCTTGCAAGCCAGCTCGGCTCGGCTCGTTTATAAGCTCAGCTCGGCTCTTTTATAAACGAGCCAAGCCCAACCTCACATTTTGGGCTCGTAAAAATAAACGAGCCAGGTTGGCACTTTACAAAATAAGGCATTTATAGATAAGCTCAAACAAATAAGGCATTTGAAGTAGTGATTAAATATAAGCCTGGAGTTTTAAAATATATCAATTGCAATAACTACTTATAAAGCCAACCATCTAATAAGGGATGTTTTATGATCATATTTTCAGAGAACTATTTCCTTATGTTCGTAATTTTAGTGTCATTAGACCATATTTATATTTCTAGTAACAGGGATTTATTTAAGACCAAATAAAAAATAGTATATATTTTACTACACATTTAAAGATGTGAAGTTCAGACTTATCAACACTATTACCACCTTGAGTGCTTGATTGTCCAACCTATTGCAAATTGACTTGCTACTTTGGATCACTTTCTTTGTCTTCCTTTGTGTCTCTTTGGAGTTCCTTATGATACCTACACCATTGCAAGCATTAAATCCACGTAATAGTACCATATGACCCTTAAACTTATCATCCATCCCTACGTTGAATACCTTTGATTTTATCATGAGATTTTTGTTAAATGAAACATTGGTGTCATTGCACACCAATGCATTAGAAACACAAGTCATGAAATGCTTACACTTGCAACAACACACTTGATTAGAACAAATCATATTGAATTTCCCAATTTCATTCATCATGTACAAATATATGTTCTATGACTCCCAATAATCAATTTTTTTATATTTTTCTATGCAATATAGTCCCTAACTATAAATAAAATGCAAGATACTTTCTCCTATACTCTATAGTGTATACCCTAATGAGTAACAATTTTCCATACTTTGATAAACTTCACAATGCATGCAAAGTTATCTTTAAATAACATGTAATATGTGATAGTTGACATACCTTATTATTCTTGAAAGGAAGAAACTTGAAAAGGATGAACTTGTATGAAAACCACAAAAGAAACCCTAATATTTGCAATCTTTTGCTAAAAAATCTCCAAACCATTAATTTTTGCAAAAACCAATCCAGGAGTTTTACTCTCCAATAAATTTCGGTTATTTCATTATAAGTTTGTTGGATTTAGTGGATTATATAAAATTTCTCAAATTGGCGGTGTTAGGATTTTAAAGAGAAAAAGATGAAAAAGATGCATGAAAAAGGGAATAGATGATAATGAAATCCAGAAAATGAGGATAAAAGTGGATTTGTTTAGGAAAAACCATTCAAACCAAAATGGGTCAGTCCATACATGAAAAACTTGATTAGACGTACCTCACTATACCCGACGTATGATAAACAAGGTATAATCTTGAAGTTGATGTATTTTGCGGTGTTTCTAGAGGGAGTCAACATATGTCTTCATGACCTAGCATACCATACTATACCCAGTGTTTGGTATGCTTGCTGCTCACTTTTCAAAAGTTTTTTTTATTACACATATATAATTATATAAGTTCTTGTTACCAAAATATAAATTTTAGAAATTTAAAATTTATAAACGTGTTTAACAATTAGATAACTAATTAATTAATAAAACAACTAATTAAATACCTCTTCTCCAACTTAAACATGCATTGTTCCAACGCATATCAAGCAAAAGATAAAACTAGCACCATACACAATTATCGTACTATGCCCACTCGATGTCTTTTACTTAAACATGTAATATGATGGCAAATTAAAGCTATAAAGCACACACAACACAACAATACCTAAAAATAAGTGGCTCATACGACAAATGCATAAACAAACGGGTTGCCTCCGGTTTAGCGTTGTGTTTAATGTATGTGGCCCAATAATACCTGGACTTTAACTTTCTATGTTGTTTAATGTCTGTGATGAATGGTTTTAACTGGTGATCATTCACCACTTACGTTGTTTCATCCTTATCTTCAATCTCAATTTCACCATATTCTCTTAATGGACCCAAAAATTTGGTTTAAGCTTTTGAGGAAAGAACTTCGACTTAATTTTATAACCATATCTTGTGCCCTATTCACATGTTTTAACTCTTAATTTGGCCATACACTGCCTAGCTTCATTCTAGCTTTGTAAGTCATTGCACATTCATCTGCTCCTTTTCGTAATTCTTCGAACTCAAATAATTGTATCTCTCTTTCTTGACCTGTAGCATTATAATTTAAGTTAAGATCTTTCTTCGCCCATTATGCATGATGTGCAAGTTCTACCGGAAGATGACAATCTTTCTCATAAGTGAGCTGGTAAGGTGTAGTTCCTATAGGCATTCTGAAAGTCGTTCAATAAGCTCATAATGCATCATTTAACTTTAAGGACCAATTCTTATCATTAGCTCTAATCATTATTATAAAGAATACCTATTGATTTGTTATTAGAAACTTCAACTTGCTCATTTTGTGGATGATAAGGAGTAGCTATTAGGTGGCAAACACCATATTATTTAGGATTAGTCCAAACTTGACATTTTAAAATGGGATCCACCATCACTAATTATATATAGCACGGGAAAAACAGAATCTAGTAAAAATGTTTGATGGGACAAATTTGCATACAACATAATCATTGGTTTTAGTGGTGATTGTTGTAATATATTTAGATACATAATTCACCGTTTGCTAAAACATAATCATTTTTATATGAGTTGTGAAGTACGCTCATAAAGTCTATTCCACACACATCAAATATTTCAACTACATTTATAGTATTCATTGGAATCTCATTTCGTTTAGAAATGCCACTTTCTTGCTTGTTGACATTTAGAATATTGTTTGGCAAATAAATGAGCATCACGAAAGATAGTAGGACAATATAAGCCACATGTTAAAACCCATTGTCCTATTTTCTACCTACAAAAATGGCTCTACAAGTATATGAATGTGCATATGTGAATATTCTTAGAATTTTTAATTCGAAATGCAATTTAGGATGATTAATCTGCTCCAACTTTGAGTAGGATCAATTCATCCCAAATAATGCATTTAGCTTGAGCCTTCAAACAATTAATTTGCCTCGTATTCCATGATTCCAAGGTCTGACCTATCGCTAAAAAAATGCAACGTAAACATATGAAGGTAAAGTACTGATAGAAAATAAACACTCATGAGGATTTGTCTTCTTGAATCCTTCTTACCATCCGTAGTCACCGAAATTCATGATAGGTGATATGTTTTTACGTTATTAAACCTTTCTTATCTTTGATTGGTGTCGAGGAACCAATGGAAGATAAAGAGTTTAACTAACCTATTAATCTCAATTTAGTTGTGTTAATTAAGATGCCCAATCCATAAGGAGCTAGTGGATCATTTTGATTATAATTGATTTGTTTGAATGAATGTAATGGAAAATTGACAATTGATTGATTGATTACCAAATAACATTATCTCTAAGAACAATAGATAATTCAATAACGATAACAGTGACCACAACCAAGCATAGAATTTGCAGCACAATATATAACCAAAGGTGTATAACCAATATAGACTTTACATAGACTAGATGCTTAATGGATAATTAAATGACTAATAAATCATATACTTAATCTTGCATGATTAGAAAACCAAAATTTTCAAGTGTATAAACTGTTCAATTCATTACCAAAACATTTTCATAGATCGTTCTTCAATGTAACACCAATGAATTGAACTCAGCACACATAAACTCATCTTGGAAAACTTGAAAAAAAAACAACACTTGGTCTAAATACCAAAACACATTAAATTCATCAACATAAATCAACAAACAAAATGTATTGAAGTTTATCATTGACGCCTAACTTCAATTGAATAGCACGTCATCTGATCTTTCTCTTGGTTGATCTTTCTTGAGCGTGGAATTTATATATTCTCCAATGATGGAATAAAATACTCTGCATGGGTGAACACGTAGGAAAAGCATTGCACACGTGGAAGAAGTAAGCACATGGTTCACGTGATAAAGTACCGTTTGAAGATTTGAATAAGTCATGCCCACGTTTTGTTTCTTAGTCATAGTTGTTTTCTGTTTCATATTATTTAGGAAGTTGTTGATTGCTTCTGTTGGTTTCCGTTGCATTGTATTCCCTATTTAAGGACCAATTTGGTGATGAATAAAGCATCAGAAATTGTTAAGTTCTATACCAGTTTTGTTTCTTTCAATCTGGTATCAAAGCTCCGTTCTCAATCAGACCTAGAATCATGAGAGAAGAGAAGCTAAAAGTGCCCCGGTTCGATGGACACTACAAACACTGGAGTGAGATGATGGAGATTCTTCTGCGAGCCAAGAAGTTGTGGAATCTGATAGACCCTGGAATAGAGGAACCGGTAGTTGGGGTTGCTCTGAATGATGCCCAGAAGAAGAAGTTGGAGGAATTGCGCCTGAAGGATCTGCAAGTCAAACACTATCTTTATCAATCAATTGATAGAGTCATGTTTGAACAAATCCTTGATAGGAAGACAGCAAAGTGTGTGGAACTGTATGAAGCAATGATTTGAAGGAAATGATAGAGTGAAGAAGTCGATGCTGCAAAAGCTCCAAAGGGACTTTGAAGTTCTTGAAATGAAGAAAGGTGAAACTATCACCGAGTACTTTTCTAGGGTTCTCACCATTTCTAATCAAGTAAGAAGCAATGGAGAACTCACGCCTGATGTAAAGATCGTTGAGAAAATTCTGTGAACTCTCAATGAAAAGTACTTGTTTGTGGTGGTGTCCATCGAGGAATCCAAGGATGTAGAGAAGATGACTATTGATGAACTACAAAGCACACTTCTTGTTCATGAGTAGAAGTTCAAAAAACCTAAAAAGGAAGAAGAGCATGCCCTGAAAGTACACCAGGAGGAGTTCACAAGTTATCGAGGACGAGGCCGAGGAAGACCGAGCTTCCGAGGTAGAGGATGAGGAAGAGGGAGACAATCATTGAACAAGGAAATGTGGAATGCTACAAATTTCATAAGCTTGGTCACTTACAAT
This sequence comes from Flaveria linearis, assembly GCA_024085815.1. Classification (NCBI taxonomy): domain Eukaryota; kingdom Viridiplantae; phylum Streptophyta; class Magnoliopsida; order Asterales; family Asteraceae; genus Flaveria; species Flaveria linearis. Next base: position 8,458,880 of record CM044016.1, on the reverse strand, counting down.
ATAAATGCCCTTCATGGAAGGAAACCAACTACGTTGAATGTGATGAAACTAAAGAAATGATGCTGATGGTCACTGTGGATAAGGAGGAATGGTGATGATGCAAGCAAAGAATTCGCAACGAAACATGATTTGGTTTCTTGATTCAGGATGCTCAAATCATATGTGTGGAGTCAAAGAGAAGTTCACCTACCTGAATGAAAACTTTTCTCACTCGTTCAAACTCGAAAACAACAGTAGACTAAAGATAAGTGGAAAGGGTCGTGTTAAAGTAACTATTAATGATGTTGTGTTCGTCATACAGGATGTGTATTATGTTACGGAGCTTAAAAACAATTTATTGAGTATTGGGCAACTACAAGAGAAGGGTCTTGCATTTCTCATTCTATCGAATGTGTGCAAGGTTTTCCATCAAGATCGACGGTTGCTCATTCAGAGCTTCATAAGCAGCAATCAGATGTTTCCATTTATTGAACAAGGAAGAAGAGTAGAAGAGAAAGGAGAGGAAGATTGCATGCACTCTAACATTGAAAGTGTCCAGAGACTTTAGCATAAGAGGTATGTGAAGGGTGTTTGTTATACCATTTACAAACTTGTTTAACCATTTAAACATATGAAATGCAGCTGAATATACTACTTTAAACATGTTAAAGTTTCGGAAAATTACCTTTATCATGTGTAAAAACAACAAACCCACAGACAAAAGATCTTTATTATGTGAAAAGCTAGCATACAATATGAACAAGAACACCCAAAACATGACATAATCATACCACAACACTACCTTTGTGGATGCTGTCAAAAACGACCAAAGAGAGGGCTGAAATGAGGCTGAAAAATGGCCAAGACTTCAAAGGTAGAAGTACTCAAGCATCCATACCCACAAGCTGTCACACCCTCAAAATCCGCTAACGGGATTTTACCGTCAGGCGTGTGACACACCAGGATCTCAGATAGCATCAGTTACACCAAACACAGAAATTACAAAGCATCACATTAAGTAATTAGACTTTTAAATCAATCATAAGTGTTTCAGATTTGCGGAAGCGTTTCGAAAATAGAAATCAACAGTGAATCGTTTTAACATGCGTTTCAACCATAAGAATCAATAGCGTTTCACAAATTAAACCAGTTGAGTAGTGATGTATGCCATGCATGCATCCTAGCTGAGTTCTTAACCTTGTGCGTTTCTGTGACATGAGAAAATATGCTAAAATATGTCAACATAAAGTTGGTGAGTCCACAGGTTTTAATCAACAAGAAATGTGTCAGAAAAGCGTTTCACATGGTCTCATCAACCAGAACTGTGTCAGAAAAGCGTTTCACATGGTTTAGTATATAAAGCATATCGATAGGTAGCGAGCCTATAAACAAGTTAGTTAGTGTTTCAAACCGAAGCTGACTGTGTGTGTTTAGTGCCTTTCCACCACGTCTTAACCGACCGTGGCAATCGTTACAGGTCAATTTAGCACCCGTTCGACCTCCAATCAAGCTAGCGCGACTAGCCCGGGCGGGGTTTGTCAGACCCAGTAGTACTACTCAAAATTACCTCGCTAATCGCGTTACTAACAGTTTGATACTGTAAGGACTTTCAAATGCGTTTCGCACTAACATAACAAGCGATATCAATAATACTGGCAACCATAACAAAATAGTGTTTGCATGTTTTCTCCCCCGAAAAGGATAGAAAGTAAAATGGGGCCGTGAAACTCACCTCGAGTGTAGAGCAACAAGTAATTGTAAACACAAAGGATCGGGTTTCCAATTAACCTGTGTTTCATTCAGTATATATATATATATAATTAATATCAATTATTAATTATAAGTATAATAACTGTACGGTTTCGCGTCTCACAAATCGGTTCGGTGTCGATTATTTTATACGATTAACGTTAAATCGAGGTTTAGGGTTTCATTTGATATTTGGGGGTTTTAATATCTAATTTAAATAAAATGATATAAATGGTTATGTTGTGATCCCATGAAAGTGGAATATACTATTTGACCATTTTAATTTAGAGAAAGAAACATTAAAGTTTAAAGACAAGTTTAAATAACCTTTATATATATACATATATATATATATATATATTAATATTCATGCTTTAAACAATGATATATAGATAATGGTTTACCCTAAATAATAATTTAGTGATTCAACCTCTTATTTAAAGTCTATTTTTATAGAAATAATTATGTATGAAATTTGTAAATAATATTTTATAAAAATTATTAAGGTTTTTAAATGAAATAAATTTACAGAAAATAATTTAATAATCTTCAGAATAGACAAAGTTTATAAAAATTATTTTTATAATTTTTAGTAATTTTTCTGTATTTTAAAAGGCTTAAAAAGGCTTTTAAAAAAATAAGTGTTGGAGGCCGGGTTCGAACCCGCGACCTCAAACACACACTGCCACACACATACCAGTAAACCAAGGGCCGTGGCCGCGATATGTGTTGGTTTTTAAATCTTAAAAACCATCTTTAAACATTTCCCCCAATTTCCCAAATCACATAAACCCTAGTTTTGATTTGAATCAAATTGAAGCACCAAACACGATTGTTAATGAAATCATTCATGGGGCTTTTGTTCCCCATGTAATAACGAGTCTATTGGTATGTTTAATTACCTAAATGATGATGTTTTGAAGTGGAACTCCTCGATGAAAAGCCGCGACAGAAGTTGAATTCGAATAGTGAGCAATTGATGATGATAATCAAATTAATCACACAGGTAGCTTCTAACGGTGCTAATGATCGAAAGCCCTATGTTTATTGCAAGTTATAAAGGCCGGATGGTGGTGTTCAATAGAGTTGCAGGTCCGCGACAATGGTGGTAATCGATGATCGTGTGTGGTTGTGTTTTATACTAAATTGAGATTAGTGGAAGATTTGACACGACAAAATGGTCATGTATATGCGATTTCTTTCGATTATTTTTAGTTTTAGTGCTCGATTGGTGCGTGGTCGGCCGAAAGTGGGTCAAAGTGGGTTAGGTAATGTTAGGTAATTCCATTACTCAAATTAAGAGAGGGGACAGGTTCGAATCGCCCACGAGAAGGTGTCGGGAGCTTTTGATTGAGTTAAAATGGTGTGTTTTCGTGGTTTCGGGACTCGCCGGTGAGATGGCCGGAGTTTGGCCGGAATGTGTAGGTGGTCGACGGGGGAATCGGGTTTTTAAAATAATTTTCACTTTAGCCCCCTGAAATTTGAAATTTGTTATTTTATGTTAGAAACTTTCTTTTAAAGTTTCAAAAATGACAAAACAACCCCCTAGGCTTTTTAAATCCAATTTTTTTTTTAAAAAAAAGTTGTTTATTTTCTTAATAATTTTAACAAATTATTAATAACCATATTATTAGTTTTATTACTATTTTTATTATTATGTTTAATTGTTTTTTATTTAATTATATATATGTGCTAATAATAATTTAGATTATGAAAACGGTGTTAACCCGAAATATACGGGTTGTCACATTATCCACTTGTTGAAGAAATTTTCGTCCCGAAAATTAGAACATTAGGTTCAGTTAATTACATGAGATTCAACGATTTATACCGTGTGAGTTGTAAGGTTTGACAGAGTTGTGACATCATCCCCTTGTTGAAGGGAATTTCGTCTCGAAATTTAAGGAAAAGATATCTTAAAAATGATACCTTAAGAAGTAGGTGTCTGATTGTTGAATAGTTGTGGGTATTTCTTCTTCATTTGGTCCTCGCGTTCCCAGGTAAACTCTGGTCCACGCTTTGAGTTCCACCTAACACGCACAATAGGGATCTTGCTACGTTTTAGGGTTTTGACTTATAGATCCACAATCTCTACTGGTTCTTTAATGAAACGAAGCTGTTCATCGATTTCCAGTTCTTCTAATGGAACTACAAATGATTCATCCGCAATACACTTTCTTTTCAAATCGTACAATCCCTTTCCAGGGAGAGACTTTGAGTCAAACGTGATCTTATTGGATTCTAGAGACTTTCGGCGAATCACCTTATCCTGATGGTCTATCTTGGTTTCATGCTTCGATAACCAATTCATACGGTATTTAGTCTATGTCAAAGACATGATCTTCGTGTACTTTTGTGTAACCTCTAATTATTACCATTGGTCATTTCAACCGAGTAGATAATTTCTAAGCAACTAGGGTTAATGCTAAGTTAAAGAATAATTCTAGAAGAATCAAAGCTATTATCAACCCTAGTATCAAATAAATGTGTAGCTATTGATGATAAGGTACGTGCATGTAACAATATTTGGTCTTGTCGAATGTGGCTTGCTTCAGTCGTAAATGTATGACCGCGTGATGTATTTCCTTGACTTATATGACCTTTATTTCCATAATTTAACTGTTCTTACTTTTGAGCTATAGCCATTTCCTAATTCTGATTGTTTCTAACTTGTCCTTGGGTCCTAATCGACATAGGGCACACTTATGGTAATGGTCGGAACTCCAACCTCCTTAATGTCCCGTTTAACGCATTTTAGCTTAATCGTATTAACCAACATAGCTAGGTTTACAACATTAGCATTCTTGTCTACCTTACCGCTAGATTGCTTGTTCAACCCTCCAACTTCTTTCTACTACTCACTAGATTTTCCCAGTGTCCTTCTATTTGGTCTAATGTCATAAGGTATGACATCAGCTTTGTCAATTCATGGAGTTTGTCAATATAAAGAGCACAACCTAACCCTACCATTGCACGATTTTAGAATTACAATTCTAACTTTTGCATTTCATTCCTTAAGTAATAGTACTCAATCACCAAGGCTTTGAACTCACCTTAATAACCCTATATATAAGCATCACCGGTATACTAAGAATGTGCTTAAACCGGTTACACGACATCCTAATTTTCCTTAGCATCATCCTAAAGAATAACGTAATGTATGTATAGAGAGTATCATCATTCTTCTATATTTCTTGTAGTTCACTTTCATTCTAAGCATTCAATCAGTTCCTCAGTTACTGAAATACTAAGTGGAGGAATGTCTCTTAAAATGATTGAAAATACCATGAAGGCTCTAAGTAGGACAGGACTTAAGTAATAGCAAGTGTCAGTAATGTTTTGTTACCCTTAACAAGGTCTTACTAGAATTATGATCCTAGCACCCTAGGGTATAGAATAGAAAACTTGTAATACTCATGATCATTACCTCATGGTAAGATTAGTCAGACTTCTCATGCATGACGAATTGCAATTACGTGTACACCCGTAATGGTAATTTGCCTTGCATGATCACCCTTAGCTTAACCTACCCCAAGTTAACATCATAGTATTGTCCAGATTCATCTAGCACATATGTATAGTATCAGGTATAGAGACAAGGAATAAGCATAGAGGAACATACAGGTAATATTAAATCCATAGACTTAATATACTTGACCCATTTGCCTTATAGACTTGTGTATTGATCATAGTTTATCACTCATCCCAGAAATCCCCAGGTAAGCATAACAGGTCTCGCAATGAGATTTATGCGATATGCTTGCCTTAGCCCGAAGGCCTTTTGCCAGGAAATCCAGAATACAGGTGTCTATGTGTCACACAAATCATGAAGAACATTTAGGTGATATCAAATGCACACAAACCCTCCCGTGACTCACAACACAGGGATATGTTAAAGCAAAAGTTTTCAGGCAACTAATTAAGTAAACATAGCTTAGAAATCTATGTGTGTGTAACTAATGCAAATCCAGCTATAGTCTAAAATGCAATGCAAATGAGATGCAAAGTCCATTTTAGTTCGCTATAACTAATGCTCTGATACCAATCTGTCACACCCTCAAAATCCGCTAACGGGATTTTACCATCAGGCGTGTGACACACCAGGATATCAGATAGCATCAGTTACACCAAACACAGAAATTACAAAGCATCACATTAAGTAATTAGACTTTTAAATCAATCATAAGTGTTTCAGATTTGCGGAAGCGTTCGAAAATAGAAATCAACAGTGAATCGTTTCAACATGCGTTTCAACCATAAGAATCAATAGCGTTTCACAAATTAAACCAGTTGAGTAGTGATGTATGCCATGCATGCATCCTAGCTGAGTTCTTAACCTTGTGCGTTTCTGTGACCTGAGAAAACATGCTAAAATATGTCAACATAAAGTAGGTGAGTCCACAGGTTTTAATCAACAAGAAATGTGTCAGAAAAGCGTTTCACATGGTCTCATCAACCAGAACTGTGTCAGAAAAGCGTTTCACATGGTTTAGTATATAAAGCATATCGATAGATAGCGAGCCTATAAACAAGTTAGTTAGTGTTTCAAACCGAAGCTGACTGTGTGTGTTTAGTGCCTTTCCACCACGTCTTAACCGACCGTGGCAATCGTTACAGGTCAATTTAGCACCCGTTCGACCTCCAATCAAGCTAGCGCGACTAGCCCGGGCGGGGTTTGTCAGACCCAGTAGTACTACTCAAAATTACCTCGCTAATCGCGTTACTAACGGTTTGATACTGTAAGGACTTTTAAATGCGTTTCGCACTAACATAACAAGCGATATCAATAATACTGGCAACCATAACAAAATAGTGTTTGCATGTTTTCTCCCCCGAAAAGGAAAGAAAGTAAAATGGGGCCGTGAAACTCACCTCGAGTGTAGAGCAACAAGTAATTGTAAACACAAAGGATCGGGTTTCCAATTAACCTGTGTTTCATTCAGTATATATATATATATAATTAATATCAATTATTAATTATAAGTATAATAACTGTACGGTTTCGCGTCTCACAAATCGGTTCGGTGTCGATTATATATACGATTAACGTTAAATCGAGGTTTAGGGTTTCATTTGATATTTGGGGGTTTTAATATCTAATTTAAATAAAATGATATAAACGGTTATGTTGTGATCCCATGAAAGTGGAATATACTATTTGACCATTTTAATTTAGAGAAAGAAACATTAAAGTTTAAAGACAAGTTTAAATAACCTTTATATATATATATATATATATATATATATATATTATATTAATGCTTTAAACAATGATATATAGATAATGGTTTACCCTAAATAATAATTTAGTGATTCAACCCCTTATTTAAAGTCTATTTTTATAGAAATAATTATGTATGAAATTTGTAAATAATATTTTATAAAAATTATTAAGGTTTTTAAATGAAATAAATTTACAGAAAATAATTTAATAATCTTCAGAATAGACAAAGTTTATAAAAATTATTTTTATAATTTTTAGTAATTTTTCTGTATTTTAAAAGGCTTAAAAAGGCTTTTAAAAAAATAAGTGTTGGAGGCCGGGTTCAAACACACACTGCCACACACATACCAGTAAACCAAGGGCCGTGGCCGCGATATGTGTTGGTTTTTAAATCTTAAAAACCATCTTTAAACATTTCCCCCAATTTCCCAAATCACATAAACCCTAGTTTCGATTTGAATCAAATTGAAGCACCAAACACGATTGTTAATGAAATCATTCATAGGGCTTTTGTTCCCCATGTAATAAAGAGTCTATTGGTATGTTTAATTACCTAAATGATGATGTTTTGAAGTGGAACTCCTCGATGAACAGCCGCGACAGAAGTTGAATTCGAATAGTGAGCAATTGATGATGATAATCAAATTAATCACACAGGTAGCTTCTAACGGTGCTAATGATCGAAAGCCCTATGTTTATTGCAAGTTATAAAGGCCGGATGGTGGTGTTCAATAGAGTTGCAGGTCCGCGACAATGGTGGTAATCGATGATCGTGTGTGGCTGTGTTTTATACTAAATTGAGATTAGTGGAAGATTTGACACGACAAAATGGTCATGTATATGCGATTTCTTTCGGTTATTTTTAGTTTTAGTGCTCGATTGGTGCGTGGTCGGCCGAAAATGGGTCGAAGTGGGTTAGGTAATGTTAGGTAATTCCATTACTCAAATTAAGAGAGGGGACAGGTTCGAATCGCCCACGAGAAGGTGTCGGGAGCTTTTGATTGAGTTAAAATGGTGTGTTTTCGTGGTTTCGGGACTCGCCGGTGAGATGGCCGGAGTTTGGCCGGAATGTGTAGGTGGTCGACGGGGGAATTGGGTTTTTAAAATAATTTTCACTTTGGCCCCCTGAAATTTGAAATTTGTTATTTTATGTTAGAAACTTTCTTTTAAAGTTTCAATAATGACAAAACAACCCCCTAGGCTTTTTAAATCTATTTTTTTAAAAAAAGTTGTTTATTTTCTTAATAATTTTAACAAGTTATTAATAACCATATTATTAGTTTTATTACTATTTTTATTATTATGTTTAATTGTTTTTTATTAATAACCATATTGTTTTTGAAATGAGGCTGAAAAATGGCCAAGACTTCAAAGGTAGAAGTACTCAAGCATCCATACCCACAAGCCTCCAAGCAAACATCATGGTTGCTAGGATTTGAAGCACCAAAACGCCCAAAGGGCTGCTGAAAACTGTTTTCAGCCGTGAGAACTTTGGGAGAAGAAAGGAAATCCTTTTTCCTTTCTTGCACACATGAAGGAGTATCACTTGAGTCATGAGAGGACCCAAGAAAGGACCCTAGAAACGACCAAAAGGAGTTCTAAAACTCCTTCTTCAGCCGTGAAAAAAAATGAGAGAGAGAGAGATGGGATGTTGAGGCTTGCACCCAACAACTATCATAATGAGTGTTCTTTTCAAGACAAATGGGGAAGGCCAAAATCTGGATTTTTAAACCATATTCCCTCCCTTTTGAATTACTTTGTAACACATTTGAAGTGCTGAGGTCATGTTACATATTTAAAAGGTGTGTACAAGTTATATAACTAAGCCTTCTAGTTAAATAACATAAGTATACATTATAATGTGATTAGTTAATTGATAAGATATATAATTAACCTTTTAATTATATAACTCATACAATCTAAAATAATTAAAACAACTAACACATTAAGATGTTAACATGTTATATAATTAAACCCTTTTGATTATATAACATAAGTAAACATATTATTCGTTGTTATTTAACCATTTAAATAACAATGTAAATAATAATAATTCATGAACAAATTATCCATATAATTTGTTCTATCTCTCATTTCTTTAAATTTGAAAACCCATTTTCTAATTAGGTGCTTATACTTAATTACATGATCTTATCATCAATCAAATATTTATTGGTGTTTGCTAAGCTTGTTATTGGGTATGACCCGACTTGGATCATGACGTACTAACCACATCAATGTTTTATGTGTCTTGGGCATACAGGATCCAACAATCTCCCACTTGCACAAGATTCATAGGCGATTGATGCAAGCAGTAAATACCGCCTAACAACGGTTTACTACCCTTAATACGCATGACTGTAAAGGCATTCAATAACATCATCCCCTTCAAGTTCCAAACTTGAAATGATTTAGGTGGATCGATCATTTATCCTTTTGTTCCAGATGTCATGTTAAATCCAAGGACACAGAATGATCATTCCTTGTTGATTTAACTTAATCAGGCCTTAGACATCTTGCTCTCAACGAATAAGAGGAACAAATTCCATCTTGACTACATACGTTTCTCACAATCACCTTATGTTATACCTAAACATAGCCTTATGTACTGACCATTATTTCAGAGCAACGAAGAACTACTTGGTAAATATCAAAACCCAATATGTATCTCAGGTCGGAGGATACCAAATGATATTCGCCTTTACTCAAATTTACTTATGATCAATCAATAAGATTCCATGTAGTAAGATTTGAGACGCGGGTCAGTCCAATATTCGTATCCCACGAATATCTATGAACCTTGGCAGCAACCAATTGCTCTATATTCATTCCTTATGAATATCCACCAATCCAAGTTCATAATAGTCTTACGTTCATATTTGTTCCCACAAATATGACTGACTACGGACATTTAGAATAATAAACATATTCATGGATGTAAACATGCTAAAAGGAACATAACTCAAAATATTGTAAATATATAGATGAGTTAAATATTACTATTGTTCCATATTTTCAGCATTAATACTAAACAGATCAATTCCAATCACCAGAATATCGAAGTCCTAAGGCACAAGTATGACTTTCATGCTTTGCCCTTTCAAAGAGCTTCGTGAGTGGATCCGCAATGTTTTGATCAGTATGAACTTTGTGAATACATATCTTTCCCATTTCAACTTCATCCCTTATGTAGTTGAATCTCCACTCATTGTGCCTAATCTTTTGATGTGCACGGGTTCCTTGATTTGAGCAATCGTACCCTCATTATCACAAAAGATTTCAAAGGTATTTCAACGAGTTTCTTTTGGAAACTCCACTCATCTCGATCAGTTTGGAAACTCGCATCCGTGTAACCCTTTACAACGAGTTCCTTTTTATCAGACCCGTATATTAGAAACATATCCTTAGTCCTCCTAAGGTATTTCAATATACCTTTAACAGCCATCCAATGGCTATTACCTGGATTCTGCTGATATCTGCTTGTCATGCTTAACACGCATGACACGTCCGGTCTAGTGCATATCATCGCATACATGATGGATCCTATAGCAGATGCATATGGGATGTCCTTCATACGATCTTTCTCATCCTTTGAGCTTGGACATTGAGATGCACTCAATATTGTCCCTCTTTGAATAGGTACTATACCTTTCTTAGAGTTTTAAATCTTGAACCTTTTCAAGATTTTATCAATGTATGCACTTTGGTTTAGACTTATCAACCACCTCGATCTATCCCTATAGATCTTTATTCCAAAATATAGGCGGCTTCACCGAGATCTTTTATGGAAAAACAATTTCCAAGCCAGGTTTTAACACCTTCCATGGTTGGAATATCATTTCCAAATAGTAGTATGTCATCAACATACAACACTAAGAATACAATTATGCTCCCACTAGCTTTCATATATACACAACCTTCTCGATGCTTGTTTCAATCCATAGATTTATCACTTTAACTTGTATACTTTATTAGGATGTCACGGATCGACAAAACCATCATGCAGAACTATATGGACAGTCTCTTCGAGATGTCCATTAAGAAAAGCATTTTGACATCCATTTGCCAAATCTCACATTCATAATATGCAGTTATGGCTAATGATATCCTAATCGACTTTAGCATTGCCATAGGCGTTAGAATTTCATCATAATCAACCAATTGAGTTTGATGGAAACCTTATGCTACAAGTCTTGCCTTATAAGTATTCAAGTCTCCATGTATATCTGTTTTCATCTTGAAAACCCACTTGCATCCAACCGGTTTGGAGTTAAATGGAAGGTCAACCAATTCCCAAACTTGGTTGTTATACATGGATTGCATCCTTATGTTCATGGCTTGGGTTCCAGCAATTTGTCACAATCCAAATTGGTCACAACATCTTGGTATATGGTTGGCCCACTGGGGTCAACCATATAGCATCCATTCATGGAAGATCCATATCTTTCAGATGGAATACTAACTCTACCAGATTTGCAAACGTTTTGTGTGTATTGATCAACCTCTTGATCATCATCAACAACCTCTTGTTGATAGCTAGTGTCAACCATAAATGTATCGGCTTGTGGATCTTGATCCTTATCAAGTTCCATAGTTCAATATATCATTCCTTCGATAAGGAACTCGGTTTCCAAGAACTTAGCCTTTCGAGCAATGAATACTTTTGCTCTATTGAGTCGAAGAAACAGTATCCTATACAGTCTCTAGGATATTCAACTAATATACACTTTCTTGGTCCGGGTCATATTCATAATATGAGCCTTAAAGAGCAATGCGAAGGCCCCAAAATGATAAAGGTGGTAAGCTCATAGCCATCATAAATTGAACCATATCCAAATAGGGTTCAGTTTCTCCTTTATCAGAATGAAGAACTTAGATAGTTATGTAGAGTTGATTTTCAACTTCATTATCAAAGATTTTGAACATTTCAAAAGCTTCATACTTATGTGTCATCAAGTGCACACAATAATAGCGACTGTAATCGTCAGTAAAAGTAATGAAGTATCTTTCACCAATCTTTGTCATTGTTTTAAAAGGACCACATACATCCAAATGTATGAAACCTAATAAATCTTTTGGTTCACACTTATCAAATGAAACATTTTCATTTGCTTCCAAAAGACCATTCTTTTGAAGTGTTTGAATCCAATTCTTGTTTATGTGACCAAGATGACAATGTCAAAGATAATAATAACTTAAACCCATTTTAAGTTTCTTGGTGCTTAATGTGTATAATGAGTTATTATAGGACGAATTATCATGAACTAATTCATGAATATCATTAAAAGGCATATCCTTAAAATGAAATACATCATCCATAAAACTTAATACCATTATTTACAAACTTTAAATCATGACCATATTGTTTTAATAGGAAACATTAATTATGTTCCTAGTCAAACTAGGTGCATACAAAATGTTTTAAGAACAACTTCCAAACTATTTGAAAGTCTTAAAATAGAGTTTCCCTCCTTGAAGCGCACATTTCTTTTGAACCCCTTTGCAACAATTGCAAGTATGAGTCTCACATCCGGTATCCAATACCCATGTGTTTGAAGAAATGACATTTAATACAATGTGAATCATGAAAATTGTATTTGAGGTTTGCCCAACATCCCTCTTGTCTTTCAACTCCTTGAGATAGAAGGGACAATTCCCTTTCATTGTCCTATCTCTCCATACTCAAAGCATGGATCGTTCTCCGTTACCTTAGGCTTCATAAGCTTAGGTTTTCGAGATTTCGCTTTAACCTTTGCTTTGATGTATTCTTTTCCTTTGGCAACATTTTCCTTGAGATCGGGATTGGCCCTTTCTTATAGCCTCCCTCATTGATCGAGAGAATAGGTAGAACCTCTCTACCCATACCTGTCTCGGTTACTTTGGGCATTGCATGAAGTTCACTGATGCTCTTATCCCACCTGTTCATATTACAATTCATTATGAACGTCTCAAACCTTTAGTTAGGCAATCAAGGATCAAATCCTTGGTCAACTACTTTGAGATAGGAAAAAAACTCTTGAGGCTGTCAATGTGTCTTTCCATCTTAAGAATATATAAGATGATACCGATTGGGTTTCTTCCATGTGACATGTATAAAGTGCTCGAACCATTTCGAAGCGCTCTATGAAAGCTTGTTGATGGAACATTTCCTTCAACTGGGTAATCATATCATATACCCCATGATATTCCAAACCCATTTGGAGTTTAGGAATCATATTCCCAACATGAGGTAGGATACTTGCACAGAATCCTTAGTGTGCCTAAGCCAATCGTCAAAAAACCTTAACATCAACAGTGTTGGTTGGTCAGGTATGGGATCGTCAAGGACATAGGCCTTTACTCATGCTTGAGAACGATTCTCAAGTTTCAAAATAGAGTCTATAAGGTAATTATGGTTAAGACGATCCCTCTCGAGAATAGATCTCAGTGATAGGGAAGGGACGATCGGGGTGGTAGCGTTATAGTTTGCAGTCATCACTACAATAATTGACAAAGTTCATTTTAGTATTTCTGATAAATTTATTTTAATCGTTAACACCCTTAAATGTCTCATAGACAATTAACAATTAAAATCTAGAATCCAACATTATATTTAAATGATGGTTAGGTGACCTTTATCCTATTATTTAAATTAACAAGGGAGTCAACAGTTGACAATTGCAACCTATTGCAACTTCTAGTCTTATGGGATCGGTTAAACATCATATGTTTAGTCGGCATGTTTAATCCCATCAACATCATTGTACTCCATGCTTCGGTGACCCTAAGCACATGGTTTCCAATTCAAGTCATCCTACTTACACACACGTGTGAGTTTTCACATACAAGCGGTTAGGTGACCTTTATTCCACAAGTACGTTAGACTCGCCTCAAACACACAAGTTCCCTACAAGGGGTTAGGTGACCTTTATCCCACAAATAGTTCCCAAGTGATTCAAGTGTCGTGTAAAAGGATGGTGTTAGACTTGTTACCAAAGGGATTTAAGTTTCCATTAATTTTAGACTTTGAAAACTCTATGTACCTTGTAATTGCAAGCTTACAAATACTTGGTACTCTATGGTTCTTTTAATAAAACCTATTTTATTATGAAATCATTAATCCTTTTAATAGCCATTATTAACACTTAATGATTAAGAACCATTTTTATATTAGCTTGTTAAGATCATTTTTATTAAGATTGTTTATCATATCCAAATATCACACAATCATTCACAAAATCACAATCAAACAAGCATAATATAAACAACCACATGTGCATAACCATAACTACTATTGTCACCACACTTGTTTTCCATCACAAGTGTAGTCACTTGGTATTTACTAAGGGTTACCAAAAAAAACAAAATTAAGATTACAATGGATCTCCCACTTGATGTCTCATCCGTATGCTTCAAGTCCACTTTATGTCTACCTTTTGTGCTTCCTTCCCGAGCATCTTCTTTTACAAAATATATATCCTAATACATATTTTCTAGTAAAAGAGAAATAATCCTAATCTATTATTACATCCCAATGAATAAATAGATAAATTACAAGCACAAAACTTTACAACCCAATTGAATGAATATAATCAAATAAATACATTCAATCCAAACCAAACAACACAAGGTCTAAGCTAGGTTATGCACTATCAAATGAACAATCACAAACATCATTCATTAAACAAAATAAACCCTATCAAACCCTAAATTTTCAGCCAACATAACTGAAAATTAGGGTTTGTTTGTCCAAACAAACAACAACCAAACATATCAACCAATTGGCATTCCTATCTTTCAAAGTTTAATCATAAGCATGAAGATATAACTTTGAAAGACATGGGGTTTATCAAATCAACCAAAATCAGCCTCTAATGAGTTGATAAACATCCTTTAAAACCGATTTTACAAGGATAATGATGCTAGTTTCCGCATAACCGGCTCTAGATGCCATTGAAGGGTGTTTGTTATACCATTTACAAACTTGTTTAACCACTTAAACATATGAAACGCATCAGAATATACTACTTTAAACATGTTAAAGTTTCTGAAAATTACCTTTATCATGTGTAAAAACAACAAATCCATAGACAAAGGTGTAGGGTTTTAACATGTTTATCAAAGCTCATACAACTTAGTTTATATGAAAACGTAGCGGATTTATATTTTAAAACATGTTATTAAGTTAGTTGTTAAACCATTTTAACAAAGAACCCCAAGCCATGGATCTTTATACACAATGCATACAATAATAAGAACATATGATGTAAAGATTACAACCTTTGAAGCTTCCCAAAGAAACGATTTCTAGAGGAGAATGGTGATGAAGATGTGGTTGAAACTTCAAAGAAGAAGCTCTCAAGAGGCTATACCCCAAGCTTGCACAACACCCTTTGATTGCTAGGAATCCTTGACACCGATTTTCAGCAAGCAAAAAACCCCTTTTTCAAGCTGAAAATTTTGCTCTTCTTCTTCTTCAAAACCGTGAGAGAGTTAGAGAGATTTTGAGAGGAGAGAGTTTTGCATGTAAGAAAGAATCTTGAATGTCTTGAATAATGTTAGCATGCTTATGTTTGTCTATTTACAAGACAAAAAGAATGGCACTAGTATGCCCCTTGGGCGGCCGATCTCTTTAAGACAAAGGGTCCCACCCTTTTAAATCTTAAACATAACTAATCACACATTTATTTCAAGTTTATAAAGTTCAGAAACTAATTTTTAAACTTTATAAATTAAACACTCTTTTATTTGTTATCATTTAGTAACACTAAATAATAAAAAACAAATAATATCTCATGAACAATTATTCACATAATAATGTTCATTTGCAAAAGCAATAATTTAGAAAATCCATTTTCTAAATTGGTGTCATTGTTTATTTGTATGATCTTATCAACAAATAAATTATCTTTTGATGTTTGTTAAGCTTGTTATTGGGTATGACCCGATTTGGATCATATCACACTAGCCACATCAATTTAATATGTATCTTGGGCAGATCAATTCCTTCAATCTCCCACATGCACAAGATTCATAGAAGATTGATGCAAGCAGCAAATAACGCCTAGCAACGGTTTGCTACCCCTAATGTATATGACAAAGTGCCATTCAATAACATCATCCTTTTCAAGTACCTTACTTGAATATCTTTTAGGTGAATTAATCATTTATCCTTGTTTTCAGATGTCATGTTAAATCCAAGGCAAACCCTTTCTCTTTTTAATTTTTGTGCTTCTTTATAAATCGATTTGATTCCTCAGCTTTTCATTTTATGTTATGTTTATCGCTTAAAACTATGTAATTTGAATACGACTCGTTGAACTCGTTTATTTAAATGTGTCGGATGCATTGATGGGTGGGTGGCATTAGTTGTAATCGTGTAAATTGAGTCCGTGGGTTGATTTAAAATGAGTTAAATATATGGTAATTGAGTTGGTGAGTCGATGCTTGATTCGTTTATTTACACGAGTTGAATATTGATATCAAAATATGAATGAAAAGTTTAAATAAACATGTCAGCACAAGTCAACCTACTTATTAACTATTTGATATGAATTGTAGGCCTGTAAATGAACCGAACGTTCAAGAACTGTTTGACGGAAAGTTCGTTTATGTCGTTTATTTAGGAAATGAACGAACATGAACAAAAATTCGTGTTTCGTTTAATTAAACGAACAAACATGAACACATGCTTTGTTCGTTCGTTTACGTTCATGAACGTTCTTTTATGTTCGTTCATTTACGTTCGTTTATGTTTGTTCATTTATGTTCGTTTATTTATATATATTAACATATTAATAAAAGGGTATTATGTGTTAACATTTGAAACATAAGTGTATTAAGTTATACTATAAACCTATAAGTTTAGTGAGATTTAAGTTTAACAGGCCTTAGATATCTAACTCTCAACGAATAAGAGGAACAAATTCCATCTTGACTACATACGTCTCTCACAATCACCTCATATCATACCTGAACTCAGCCTTATGTACTGCCAATTTTTCAGAACAGCAAAGTACTAAGTCAAAGTACAATACTTGGTGAATATCAAGACCCAATATGTATCTCAGGTCTGAGGATACAATGATATTCGCCTTTACTCAATATCTCTTATGACTAATCACAAAGATTCCATGCAGAAATAATTGAGAGCGGGTCAGTCCAATATCTATATCCTATAGATATCAATGAACCTTGGTAGCAACCTCTTGCTCTATATTCATACCTTATGAATATCAACCAATCCAATTTCATTATAGTCTTACATTCATAATTGTTCCCACAAGTATGATCGACTACGGACGTGTAGAATAACTCATTCACGGATTTAAACATGCTAAAATAGAAGAACAAATGAAATTATAACCATGTAATTAAGTCAAATAACATGAGTTCCAATATCCAAATACAAAATACAACATCAAACCCAGTCACTTGAATATCTAAGTCCCATGGCACAAGCATAGCCTTCATGCTTGCCCTTTCAAGGAGCTTTGTGAGTGGATCCGCAATGTTTTTATCAGTGTGGACTTTGCGAATACATATCTTTCCTTTTTCAACTTCATCCCTTATGTAATTGAATCTCCATTCAATGTGCCGAGTCTTTTGATGAGAACGAGGTTCCTTGATTTTAGCAATCGCACCCTCGTTGTCACAAAAGATCTCTAGGGGATCCTGAATGGAAGGGACTACCCCTAGATCGGCTATGAATTTCTTCAGCCATGCAGCTTCCTGTGCTGCCATTGAAGCGGTGACGTATTCTGACTCTATAGTGGACAACGCTACGACTTCTTGCTTTGAGCTTTTCCAAGAAACAGCTCCCCCATTTAGAATAGAGATGTACCCCGATTGAGATCTTGAATCATCTCGATCGGTTTGGAAACTTGCATCCGTGTAACCTTTTACAACGAGTTCCTCTTCACCAGATCCGTAGATCAAGAACATGTCTTTAGTCCTCCTTAGGTACTTCAGAATGTTCTTGACAGCCATCCAATGACTATCACCAGGATTTTGCTGGTATCTACTTGTCATGCTTAAAGTGCATGATACGTCCGGTCTAGTGCATATCATTGCGTACATGATGGATCCTATAGCAGATGCATATGGGATTGCCTTCATTCTATTTTGCTCCTCCTTTGAGCTTGGACATTGAGTCGTACTCAATATTGTCCCTTTTTGAATAGGTACACTACCTTTCTTAGAGTTTTCCATCTTGAACCTTTTCAAGATTTTGTCAATGTATGCACTTTGATTCAAACCAATCAGCCGCCTTGATCTATCCCTATAGATCTTTATTCCCAGAATATAGGCAGCTTCACCAAGGTCCTTGATGGAAAAACAACTTCTGAGCCAGGTTTTTACACCTTCCAAGGTTGGGATGTTATTTCCAAATAGTAGTATGTCATCAACATACAATATTAGGAAGGTTATTATGCTCCCACTAGCCTTCTTGTACACACAAGCCTCATCAGCGTTTTGATGAAGCCAAATTTCTTTATCTCCTCACCAAAACGGTGATTCCAGCTTCTCGATGCTTGTTTCAATCCATAGATTGACTTCTTTAACTTGCATACTTTATCAGGATGTTTTGGATCGACAAAACCTTCAGGCTGAACCATATAGACATCTTCCTCAAGATATCCATTTAGGAAAACGGTTTTGACATCCATTTGCCAAATCTCATAGTCATAATGAGCAGCTATGGCAAACAATATCCTTATAGACTTTAGCATTGCAACAGGTGAGAGGTTTCATCATAGTCAACCCCTTGAGTTTGAGTGAAACCCTTTGCTACAAGTCTAGCTTTGTAAGTATCCAAGTTTCCATGCATATCGGTTTTCTTCTTGAAAACCCACTTACTTCCAACTACTTTGGAATTAAGAGGTGGTACGACAAGTTCCCAAACTTGATTGTCATACATGGATTGCATCTCAACGTTCATGGCTTCAAGCCATTTGTCACAATCCAAATTGGACACTGCATCATGATATGTGGTTGGTTCATCTGAATCTACCACATAGCATCCATCCATGAAAAAACCGTATCTTTCAGGTGGATTACTAGTTCAACCACTTCTGCAAACGTTTTGTGTGTATTGATCAACCGCTTGATCATCCTCAACATCCTCATGTTGAGTGCTAGTTTTAACCAAACATGCATCGGGCTGTGAATCTTGATCCTCCTCAAGATCCACTGTTCTACTGCTGGTTCCTTCCATAAGGAACTTGGCTTCTAAGAACTCACCCTTTCTGGCAACAAACACCTTTTGTTCTAGTGGATCATAGAAATAATATCCCATAGAATCTCTAGGATATCCAACAAAGATACACTTGGTGGATCGGACATCTAATTTGTTTGGGGTGGGAGTCTTAACATAAGCCTCACAACCCCAAACTCTTAAGTATGATAGGGATGGAACTCTTCCATGCCATATCTCAAAAGGTGTCTTTTCCACCTTTTTGGTTGGGGCCATATTCAAAATACGGGCCACGGAGAGCAAAGCGAAACCCCAAAATGATAGAGGCAATGTGCTTCTAGCCATCATAGATCGAACCATATCCAATAAGGTTTGATTTCTCTCTCAGACACACCATTGTGTTGTGGTGTTCCAGGTGGAGTGAGTTATGAGACAATCCCACAACTCCTAAGATGATCTTGAAAAACATCACTTAGGTATTCACCACCTCTATCGGTGCGGAGAACTTTAATTGTTTTGTTGAGTTGATTTTGAACTTCATTCTTGAAGATTTTGAACATTTCAAAAGCTTCATCTTTGTGCCTTAATGAGTACACATACCCATAGCGACTATAATCGTCGGTGAAGGTAATGAAGTATCTTTCACCATTCCTAGTCATTGGCTTAAAAGGACCACATACATCCGAATGTATGATACCTAATAAATCTTTTGCCCTTTCGATAGTTCCACTAAAGGGTGCCTTAGTCATTTTTCCTTGTAAACAAGATTCACATACATCAAATGAATCACATTCATTTGTTTTTAAAAGACCATTCTTTTGAAGTGATTGTATGCGTTTCTTGTTTATATGACCAAGACGACAATGCCAAAGGTAGGTATCACTCAAATCCAATTTGAGTCTTTTGGTGGTTGCTTGGTATATTGAGCTATCATATGTTGCGTTTTCATGAACCAATTCATAAATACCATTACAAGGTATAGCCTTAAAATAAAATACATGATTCATAGAAACATGAATATCATTGTCAACAAACTTGAAATCATAATCATATTGTCTTAAACGGGAAACAAAATTATGTTCCTAGTCAAACTAGGAGCATATAATACATTACTTAAAATAACTTCCAAACCATTTGGAAGTTTCAAAATGTAGTCTCCTTGGGCTTTCACGTGAACCTTTGCACCATTGTCCATGAAGAGACTTATTTTCCCTTTTTCATAATGCTCATTTCTTTTGAACCCCTGCAACAAATTACAAATGTGAGTTTCACATCCGGTATCTAATACCCATGTGTTAGAAGAAATAACATTTAGCTCAACATGTATCATGTAAATTATACCTGAGGTTTGCCCCGCATCCTTCTTTTCTCTCAACTCTTTGAGATAGACTGGACAATTTCTCATCCAATGCCCTATCTTACCACATTTGAAGCATGGGTCGTTCACAGCAACCTTTTGCTTCTTCTCCTTGGGCTTTGGAGGTTCCGCCCTAACAACCATCTTCCCCTTCCCCCAACGTGCCCCTTTCCTTTGGCAACAGTTGCCTTAGGAGGGGGTAGAGACCTTCTCCTTCTCCCACCTTCATTAATGGTGAGACGGGTAAAACCCTTTTACCCATTCCCGCCTCAGCTGATTTGAGCATAGAATGAAGTTCATTTATGCTCTTGTCCCATCCGTTCATGTTGTAATTCATGACGAATGCCTCAAACTTTTTAGTTAGGCCATTAAGGATCAAATCCGTGGCCAACTCCTTTGAGACGGGACAGTTCAGCCTTTGAAGGCGGTCGATGTGGCTTTTCATCTTAAGAACATAAGATGAAACTGATTGGGATTCCTCCATCCTACATGCATGAAGCGCTCGAACCGTTTCGAAGCGCTCCACTCTAGCTTGTTGCTGGAACGTTTCCCGCAGCTAAGTGATCATGTCATAGGCTCCATGGAGCTCATACTCCTTTTGGAGTTCGGGTGTCATACTTGCTAACATTAAGCAAGAGACCTGGATGGAGTCCTCCAATATCTAACCCAATCATTATAGGCTTCCACATCCTCCTCGTTAGGTTCACCGGGGATGGGATCATCAAGGATATAGGCCCTTTTCCTGCTTGAGAACAATTCTCAAGTTGCGGTACCAATCCATGAAATTGTTAGGTGTTAGACGATCCCTTTGAAGGATCGCCCTTAGGGATTGGTTGCTTTGGTTTGGTACATCATTATTAGCGTTGTTGTTGTCGGCCATCTACAAGATTTTAAAAAGTTCCATTTTAGTAATCGTTGATAATTATATTTCATTTAATAATACCCTTTATGTCTCATAAACTATTAATAAACAAAATTTTAGAATCCAACGTTATATTTAAATATTGGTTAGGTGACCTTTATCCCATTATTTAAATAAAACAAGGTAGTCATAAATGACAATTGCAACCTATTGCAACTTCTAGTGGTATGGGATCGTTTAAACATCATGTGTTTATCACGGCATGTTTATCTCATCAACACCTTTTATAAAACATATTTTAGGTGATCCATTCAATATATTTTACAAATCAAGTCGTCCTACTTACACACACGTATGAGTTTACTATATAAGTGGTTAGGTGACCTTTATCCCAAAAACATGGTATTCTCACCTCAAGTTACAAGTTCCCTCAAAGTGGTTAGGTGACCTTTATCCCACTAAGAGTTTGCAAGTAACCTAAGTGTTTGTGTAAAAGGATGGTGTTTAACTTGTTTTTCAAAAGGGATTTATAATTTCACAATTCTTGTTTTAGAAAAGTCTATGTATCATATGATTGTATGCATTCAACCATATGGTACCCTATTGGTTCTTTTAAATAAAACCCATTTTATTTTGCAAACCATTAACTCCTTTTATAGAACCATTCTATTTATGCTTAATGATTTGAGAACCAATTACTTGTTTATTGTTTGTTTTAGTTGACGGTTTGTTAATCACATCCAAATATTCAAAACAAACAACCATCATATGCATTCAACCAAACATAAACAAAACATTCATATATGCATAACAAAGCATACTAAGTTGATCACACTTGTTTAGCCAAAACAAGTGTGTCAAATGGTCATGTCCTAAGGGTTAAGAATCATGACACATGGTTGACCAAAGGGACTCCCACTTGAAACCACATCTTCAAGCATCCTCTTTGTCTTATCTTTTCTTCAAGTCTTGATCTTGAGCATCCTTTACAAAATACGTATCCTAATACATTTTTCTAGTAAAGAAAAACTCCTAATCTATTTATTACAAACCATATGAATGAATAGATTACAAAACAAACTTGAAACTAAAGATAAAATATTACATGCCCAAATGAATATAACTAGACAACCAATCAATCAATCAATCCATATGGTCAAGGCTTTGTTATACATAATCAACAAACAACATATTAAAACACATCATAGGTCACGGTTTTTGGCAGCCCCTTTTAACCCATTTTCTTGGCCAACA
Source organism: Flaveria linearis (assembly GCA_024085815.1). NCBI lineage: Eukaryota > Viridiplantae > Streptophyta > Magnoliopsida > Asterales > Asteraceae > Flaveria > Flaveria linearis. Next base: position 8,436,280 of record CM044016.1, on the reverse strand, counting down.
TTAACCAAGAACATATGGGTTTTGTCCAAACAAACAAACATCTTATAATCTAGATTTTTAAAGATCATTACATGCATAAGTAACATCTTTAAGAAATCAAAAGGGGGTACCAAAACAGCCCTTAATCTCACGGGTATGTGGTGTCAAACACCACAAACCGTGAACTACCAAGTATAATACATGTATGCATATGTATAAGTGGCTCTTGATGCCATTGTAGGGGTTTTAACATGTTTATCAAAGCTCATACAACTTAGTTTATATGAAAACGCAGCGGATTTATATTTTAAAACATGTTATTAAGTTAGTTGTTAAACCATTTTAACAAAGAACCCCAAGCCATGGATCTTTATACACAATGCATACAATAATAAGAACATATGATGTAAAGATTACAACCTTTGAAGCTTCCCAAAGAAACGATTTCTAGAGGAGAATGGCGATGAAGATGTGGCTGAAACTTCAAAGAAGAAGCTCTCAAGAGGCTATACCCCAAGCTTGCACAACACCCTTTGATTGCTAGGAATCCTTGACACCGATTTTCAGCAAGCAAAAAAACCCCGTTTTCAAGCTGAAAATTTTGCTCTTCTTCTTCTTCAAAACCGTGAGAGAGTTAGAGAGATTTTGAGAGGAGAGAGTTTTGCATGTAAGAAGAATCTTGAATGTCTTGAATAATGTTAGCATGCTTATGTTTGTCTATTTACAAGACAAAAAGAATGGCACTAGTATGCCCCTTGGGCGGCCGATCTCTTTAAGACAAAGGGTCCCACCCTTTTAAATCTTAAACATAACTAATCACACATTTATTTCAAGTTTATAAAGTTCAGAAACTAATTTTAAACTTTATAAATTAAACACTCTTTTATTTGTTATCATTTAGTAACACTAAATAATGAAAAACAAATAATATCTCATGAACAATTATTCACATAATAATGTTCATTTGTAAAAGCAATAATTTAGAAAATCCATTTTCTAAATTGGTGTCATTATTTATTTGTATGATCTTATCAACAAATAAATTATCTTTTGATGTTTGTTAAGCTTGTTATTGGGTATGACCCGACTTGGATCATATCACACTAGCCACATCAATTTAATATGTATCTTGGGCAGATCAATTCCTTCAAAAGGATCTTTATTATGTGAAAAGCTAGCATACTATATGAACAAGAACACCCAAAACATGACATAATCATACCACAACACTACCTTTGTGGATGCTGTCAAAAATGACCAAAGAGAGGGCTGAAATGAGGCTGAAAATGGCCAAGACTTCAAGGGTAGAAGTCCTCAAGCATCCATACCCACAAGCCTCTAAGCAAACATCATGGTTGCTATGATTTGAAGCACCAAAACGCCCAAAGGGCTGCTGAAAACCGTTTTCAGCCATGAGAACTTTAGGAGAAGAAAGGAAATCCTTTTTCCTTTCTTGCACACATGAAGGAGAATCACTTGAGTCACGAGAGGACCCAATAAAGGACCCTAGAAACGACCAAAAGGAGTTCTAAAACTCCTTCTTCAGCCGTGAAAAAAATGAGAGAGAGAGATATGGGATGTTGAGACTTGCACTCAACCACTATCATAATGAGTGTTCTTTTCAAGACAAATGGGGAAGGCCAAAATCTGGATTTTTAAACCATATTCCCTCCCATTTAAATTAGTTTGTAACACATTAGAAGTGCTGACGTCATGTTACATATTTAAAAGGTGTGTACAAGTTATATAACTAAGCCTTCTAGTTAAATAACATAAGTATACATTATAATGTGATTAGTTAATTGATAAGATATATAATTAACCTTTTAATTATATAACTCATACAATCTAAAATAATTAAAACAACTAACACATTAAGATGTTAACATGTTATATAATTAAACCCTTTTGATTATATAACATAAGTACACATATTATTCGTTGTTATTTAACCATTTAAATAACAATGTAAATAATAATAATTCATGAACAAATTATCCATATAATTTATTCTATCTCTCATTTCTTTAAATTTGAAAACCCATTTTTTAATTAGGTGCTTATATTTAATTGTGATCATATCATCAATCAAATATTTATTGGTGTTTGCTAAGCTTGTTATTGGGTATGACCCGACTTGGATCATGACGTACTAACCACATCAATGTTCTATGTGTCTTGGGTATACAGGATCCAACAGTATGGTCACTTGAGCAAAACTAGTATGGAGATGCTTCAACAAAAGGAAATGGTACAAGGCCTACCCACCTGACCACCTTTAAGGTTGATGAAGATGTGTGCACAAACTGTTGCATTGGGAAGAAACATAGAAATGCCATTACCAAAGTTAGTAATTAGAGGGCAAAGGAGAAGCTGGAACTCATTCATGCAGATATATGTGGGCACGTATCTCCTATGTCTAAAGGTGGAAAAAGATACTTTATAAGCTTTATTGATGATTTTAGTAGCAAAGGGTGGGTATACCTACTGATTGAAAAGTCAGAGGCATTTGAATGTTTCAAGGATTTTAAAAGAATGGTGGAAAATGAAACTTGGTTGTCGATTAAAGCTCTTAGAACTGATCAAGGGGGAGAGTTCATCTCCGATACATTTAATAATTTATGCATGGAAAGTGGCATTAGACGGCAACTAACCACCAGTTACAGACCTCAGCAGAATGGGGTTGCCGAGCGCAGAAATAGAACATTTACTAATATGGTAGTCACCATGTTAGCCGCTAGAGAAATGCCACGAAGCTTCTGGGCTGAGGCTGTAGTATGGACATTCTATGTATTAAATAGATGTCCTACTAAAGCTTTGGATGATATGACTCCACAAGAAGCATGGTCTGGCAGAAAGCCTAGTCTGGACCATTTTAGAGTATGGGGTTGTCCGGGACAGGTGCATGTACCAAAGGAAAGAAGGACAAAGCTAGAAGACAAACGCATTACTTGTATTTTACTTGGTCTTAGTGAGGAGTCCAAGGCATATCGACTTTTCAACCCAATGACATCAAAGGTAATAATAACTAAAGATATGATCTTTGAAAAAACAAGAAGTGGAATTAGGAGACTGAATCAAGCACCCAGGGTGGAACAAATTTAAAATATGGAGAAGATGTGTTCGCTGACAGTGATGATGTTAATGATGATGTTGTCGAAGAAGAAGATGCTCCGGAGGAACCAGAACCAAACACTTTTGATAATCCTAACACAAGTACTGAACCAAGTGATGCAGAAGTAAGGGATGACCGATAACACCATGCTCCCACTTACCTTCAAGATTATGTTATGGAAAATATCTTGGAGGATGAAATAAATACTATTGAAGAAGGTGTGACAGATCCAATTACATATGAAGAGGCAGCTAAGAGTGACAAGTGGAGGAAAGCCATGGATGTTAAAATAGAAGCAATCAAGAAAAATCAAACGTGGGAACTAGTTGAGCTACCACAAGACAATAAATGTATTGGTATCAAATAGTTATACAAAACTAAGTTGAATGAAAAAGATGATGTTGAAAAATTCAAGGCTCGATTGGTGGCCAAGGGCTATTGTCAAGAAGAAGGAGTTGATTATACAGAGGTATATGCCCTGGTGGCCAGAATGAACACCATCAGAATGATGATTGTTGTAGCTGCTCAACGTGGGTGGACTTTACTTCAGTTGGATGTGAAGTCAGCATTCTTGCATGGTAATTTACAAGAAGATGTGTACATACAACAACCGAAAGGTTATGTGGTTAAAGGCAGGTAGTGAGCATAAAGTATACAATTTACACAAAGCGTTGTATGGGTCGAAACAAGCACCCAGAGCCTGATTCAGCAGGATTGAGTCATATTTTTTAGGAGAAAGGTTTGAAAGGAGCAGCAACGAACACACTCTCTTTATCAAGAAAACTCACAAGGTAACCTGTTATTAGTTAACATTTATGTTGATGATCTTATTACATAGGAGACTATCAAAGTATGTTGTTAGAGTTCAAACAGTCAATGAAAGGGAGTTCGAGATGTCAGATCTTGGAAAGGTGCGCTTTTTTCTTGGGATAGAAGTAATGCAGACAACCGAAGGTGTTCATATTTCTCAACAGAAGTACGCCAATTGAAATCTTAAAGAAAATTGATATGGAAAGTTTCAATTCGGTACTTAACCCAATTGTCCCGGGATGTAAGTTGGTTGCTGATGGTGGTCCGAGAACAGATGTGACCAAGTTCAAGCAGCTTGTGGGCAGCTTGATGTATATCACGCTAAGTTGACCTGATATACAATATGCAGTGAACTTGATCAGTCGATTTAGTACCGATCCCACTGAGGAACATTATGCAACAGCTAAACGAGTGTTGCGATACTTGAAAGGTACACTTGATTTTGGTTTATGGTATGAGCGAAGTAAAGCAGGGTCACTTGAGGTGTATACTGACAGTGATTTTGATGGGGATGTAGATAGCAGGAAAGTACTTCGGGTTATGTGTTTTTATGGAACAAGGGTGTAGTTGCATGGTCATCAAGAAAGCAAGTATAGTTGCATTATTTTCCACCGAATATGTAGCAGTTGCAACATGTGCCTGTCAAGCTGTATGGATGAAAGGGATTCTTGAGGAATTTGGTGTAGAGTTGTCAAAGGAAATAGTGATCACATGTGATAATACTTCTACCATCAAGCTATCGAAAAATCCTATGTTTCATGGAAGATGCAAGCATATTGGAGTTCGATTTCATTTTCTACATGATCTTGTCAAAGAAGGAATTATTACTCTGGAGCACTGTGGAACTCGTGATCAAGTTGCAGATATCTTTACAAAGCCTCTGAGTAGGGATGTGTTTTATAAAGTTGCGGGAGAAGCTTGGAGTATACAATCCTCATGACAAACTTGATGAGATTCCTCAGTCAAGTTTGAGGAGGGTTTGATGGAATAAAATACTCTGCATGAGTGAACACGTGGCAGAAGCATTGCACACGTGGCAGAAGCATCGCACATGTGGAAGACGTAAGCACATGGTGCACGTGATGAAGTATCGTTTGAATAAGTCATGCCCACGTTTTGTTTCTTAGTGATAGTTTGTTTTCTGTTTCATATTATTTAGGAAGTTGTTGCTTGTTTCTGTTGGTTTCCCTTGCATTGTATTCCCTATTTAAGGACCAATTTGGTGATGAATAAAGCATCAGAAATTGTTAAGTTCTATAACTGTTTTGTTTCTTTCATCCAAGTGAAAGCTTGAAAGGTTATCCCAAGTGAATGCTAAAAAAGATCGATACGTATGTATGTGAGCATAAAAAACCATTGTTTTATACTCGTGAAGAGTATCAACCTTTGTTTTAAAAAACACCTGAGGTGCGAGGCTCGCTAAAGCTAGAAGCAACACTTTCGACTATGTGAGGTGAGTGGGTACATAACGTGTGCATGAGGCGATGTAATTTGATTGAGGCCTAGTCATGAATATTAGTTACCCTGCATGGATAGATATTGTGCTTAAAAGTTGTAAGTATACTTTTTAGGTTATAAATAGATGTTATATTATTATCTTATTAAAGAGTTTGGTCGGTGATGAACAGTGCATGCTTCCCCCTTTATATGCCCCCTTTTGCTTTCCATCTTCGCAGATCCGGACATCGGTGATGGTGGCCTCTTTTGGGGACAACTTTCCGTCGATTATTCTTAGCCTAAGTGGCCAGCGATGGCGGTGGAGCTTCACGGGGGAGGCGGAGATGGTGGTATCTACTTTTGTTGGCTCCAATTTCATGTGGTTCTAGCGTTGGTCGTTGGATGTCGCCAGTGGTCCCTGTAGACCGCCTTTGGTGGCATTCGGTTGTAGTCTGTCGAGTATTGGCCATATGTTTCCGGTAACACCGAACTTCTACCCTCGACCTCTTGATTTCAGTATTTTGGGGTCTGGTGACCCTCGATCGGGTGAAATTACAGCCCCTTCAGCCCCGAACTTTTACCCTCGACACCGCCGGTGAAGGATCTGGCGTTGGGAAGATCACCGATGAGTTCACCGGCGCCGGAGCGATCGGACAGGTGTGTCAGGTTATTGGTGCGGTTGTTGATGTGATGTTCAGTGAGGGGCTGCCGCCGATCCCTACGGCGCTTGAGGTTTTGGATAAGTCGATTAGGTTGGTGCTGGAAGTGGCGCAGCATTTGGGGGAGAATATGGTGAGGACGATTGCTATGGATGGTACGGAAGGGCTTGTGCGTGGTCAACGGGTTCTTAACACGGGTTCTCCTATCACTGTGAGTTGTTTTGGGTCCTGAATAATTTGATCGTTTTGATAAGAGAAATGATAATATGTTTTGTTTGTATGTTTCGAGATCCAGTTGGTTCTTTGCGTTTGTAGCCTGTTGACATTTGGTTAAGGTCGCTGATGATTTCATTAAGGAATTTGGCTTGTGTTCATTCCGATGTTCACGTTTAAAGTCAATGTGTCTGACTGTAGCCAATTTTCTGCTTTTGGGGATAGAGTTTTAGTTGTTTGCTTCATTAGCTTTACATATTGATTTTGTCATTTGTACTTCGATTATCTCATTTTGTAACATTGAATTATTCTGATTTCGATTTGAGTTTGTGTAAGGAAATCACAATTAAGGTTTCTAAATGCAGTGTATTTATAACGATTATTGCTTGAATTGGCCATTTGCTTTTCAAATGCAGCATTTTTTCAACATATGTTAAAGTAGGTGCTAAGGTCCATGGACCTAATTTTGATTTTTTTTTCTGTTAGGTACCCGTTAGCAGGGCAACCCTGGGCCGTATCATTAACGTTATTGGAGAGCCTATTGACCATAGAGGCGAAATTAGTGAGTTCTTTATTTTTGATTGCGTAACATGCATTTTTGGTTATCTTAGGATTTTAATCTCACTATATCTGTTTGTTTATATACAGAAACCGATCACTATTTGCCAATTCATAGAGAGGCACCGGCTTTTGTTGAACAAGCAACTGAACAACAGATTCTTGTCACTGGAATCAAGGTAAAGTTATCGTTCGGAATGTTTTTTCTTTATTATATCTTCTTCACCGCGTAATAAGTATCTGATGAGTAGGTTTGGCTTTATAACTTATAGGTTGTTGATCTTCTAGCTCCATATCAAAGGGGAGGGAAGATTGGTTTGTTTGGTGGTGCTGGTGTAGGAAAAACTGTGCTTATTATGGAACTTATTAACAATGTCGTGAAAGCTCATGGTTGGTACATGTTTCAAACTATAAGATATTTTTTGATATAAACATGTATTGAATCGTTTTTTTTACTTTTCAACAGGTGGGTTCTCTGTCTTTGCTGGTGTTGGAGAATGCACTCGAGAGGGTAATGATTTATACAGGGAAATGATGGAGAGTGGTGTCATTAACCTAGGTGATAAACAGGTTTGCATTTTGGAGCTTTTGTTATTTTCTTTTAGAGTTTTGACTTTTACCTTATTCAATCTTTGCTATAAACTTATGCTGTTCCCTGTTATGTTTGTAGGGCCAGAGCAAGTGTGCTCTTGTATACGGTCAAATGAACGAACCCCCAGGTGCTCGTGCTCGTGTTGGACTTACTGGATTAACCGTGGCTGAACATTTCAGAGATGCTGAAGGACAAGATGTGCTTCTTTTCATTGACAACATATTCCGTTTCACCCAGGTAGGTTTAACTTCTGTGGAAGTCTACTTCACTTCATAAATTTACTTCTTGATGAGTTTGAGATTAAGCAATTGGTTATTTAAATCTGCAGGCTAACTTTGAGGTGTCTACCTTGCTTGGTCGTATTCCATCTGCTGTTGGTTACCAACCAACTTTGGCTACTGATCTTGGAGGCCTTCAAGAACGTATCACCACAACTAAAAAAGGTTCAATTACATCCGTTCAAGCTATTTACGTGCCTGCTGATGATTTGACTGATCCTGCTCCCACCACAACCTTTGCTCACTTGGATGCCACAACTGTGCTTTCCAGACAGGTAATACGTCTTTTCTATCAGATTCTGTTGGCAATGTGTAGATATGGCAATATGGGATTGCTAGCTAACGGGTTTGGGTTGAGACATGTTTTTGATACGGGCCACGGCTGCTCGAATTAGGTTGACTTTTTCTGTGCTACCCTTTGACGTGCTTCCTCTTGCAACACAAATTATTTTTTTTAGTGAAGTTGTTAATGTATTGGCTACCTCAATTGTGTGTTTAGCTCATGGTAATTCTATTAATCGGCAGATATCCGAACTTGGTATTTACCCTACTGTGGACCCACTTGACTCTACATCCCGTATGCTTTCACCACACATTTTGGGAGAAGACCATTACAATACTACTCGTGGTGTACAAAAAGTTCTTTAGAACTATAAGAATCTTCAAGATATTATTGCCATTCTTGGGATGGACGCGCTTAGCGAAGATGACAAGCTGACTGTTGCACGTGCCCGTAAGATTCAAAGGTTTTTTGAGTCAGCCATTCCATGTTGCTGAAGTTTTCACGGGTGCTCCTCGTAAATATGTGGAACTCAAGGAGAGCATTGGCAGTTTCCAGGTCAGCTATTTTCAATGGTTCAAAATTGTTTTTCCTGTGTGCAGGTTGGCGGGTTGAATCGATACAAACCTTCAAATTTGACACACAAACCCGAACATGGCATGAGCTTTTTGTGTGTTGAAACAAGCATAACCTATTTAACCTGAAATTTATTTTATTATTAAGACTCTAAATTTTCCAATATACAACCAAAAATACAAATGAATGTATAATCATTAGATTATTATTATAAAACCTATATTTATATCTCTGTTATGTTCAAAAGTTTTTAAATAACCACCTGTTTAGGTAAGTGCTTCAGTGGGTTCAACCTAAAACTAACACGTGCCTACCCTGCAAATTTTGTGTTATGTGAAATTTTGTTCAACCTAAAACTAACACGTGCCTACCCTGCAAACATGGTTAAAAAATGTTGTTGCTAACCGGGTCCAATTAATATATGCAACTCTGCAGGGAGTGTTGGATGGGAAGTATGACGACTTACTCGAGCAATCATTTTACATGGTTGGAGGGATTGATGAAGTTATTGCAAAGGCCGAGAAGATTGCTAAGGAATCTGCTTCTTAGATGTTTATTCACATTCATCATCAATTCTCACCACCTTTGATAGTTGCGAAAAACGAAATAATTTTTACTGATATGGTGCTGCATGCGCCTGGAGTTTATTGTAAAAACTGGAATTTATCTGGGATTTGTTTGTGGATCCCTGTTTTTTGAGTGTTATTGCAATGAAATGGAGACGAGGTCGAACCTCTTTGCAAAGTTTATTTCTTAGAAAAATGCTTGGAATCTAACATCTTTTTTTGGTATATTTTTGCTTTATTATTATCCAACATAGAGTCTGATTCATGGGTTAAAAGTACATACGTGATCAAAGTGTTGTGTATCTTATGGTTATACGTATTATACGGCCATACAGGTATAATGTTTATGAAAGTGGTTACTTTCAGGAGCTTTAATCTGTATACTTATTGCATAACAAATAATTGTTGATAAAGTTTATTGGACATTGTAGAGTTGCAGTGTCAAATGCATAACATACAAGACTGGTTACAACTAAAAGAGTTGCAAGTCAAAGTGAGTCAGCTCCTTGAAGTTTGTTGACAGTGCTTGTTTGAACTCTATTAACCGCTTTCAACACCTGAGAACATTCAAATTTAATTTGTTTTTATGTTATTTCACATCATTTATATGATATGTTAATTGTCATTACGCTTAGTTCCTACAATTAACTAGAAAATGTATGGAAAAAGAAGAATGTATAAATTTGATATTGTTTGTTTTATGATTTTCTTAGGAAAATGGAGCACTTGTGTCATATGCCCATGGGAAGCAAGTGGTCGTAAATGCGGCAGAGCGAGGTAATTCTTTTTCACCTTTAACTTATGATCTTTGATGACTTCCGGTAAATAAAATTTAAACTAAATGTAACTTTAATACTAACAATTTTATTGTGTCAATTTATAAGATTACTTAACACTTGCGTCTGTTAAACATTCAAAAAGAACCCCGCGGCAACGCGCGGGTTCATTTCCTAGTTATTATATTTATATATTAAATCATAAATAGATGTTCATTACAACGAAATTCTAGGCATAATAAGGACATATCATAAGTATAGAAGATATTATATAAATATAATCATGGTTGTAAAAATAGCTAGGCACTAGTCGGGCGGTATGGTACCGTTTAGAGATTAATCGGATTTGAATCTTATATGTAAATTATATATCTATTTGTTTAGTATAATTAAATTTGAAAAATTCAAACATTAACATATTTTTTATCAGTTTTGAATAAAATTTGATTGATTTAGATTAAAATCTGGCCAATTTTGACAGATTTTTTGACCGATTAGGTCCGATTTTTTCCGACTAGAACCGACTGACGATTAACTCTCTAATTATGTGAAATTGTCAAGGTTGGTGACCTTGACAATTTCTGATTAATCTCAGATTACTTGCCGACTAGGGCCGATTTTTACAACACTTAATATAATGGGACTCACGTATGTGATTCGTGTGTTTTTGGCTTTGACTTGAAGGACCCTATCTCCTAGATGCATCTCACACTTTTACATCAAGGTGTCAACTTCTTGGGTTCCTAGCCATATACAATTGTTTAAAATTACTTTATACTAAAACAAACATAATGAATAGTGGAGTTCTTTTTCCAAATTTTGACCATATTTTTTATGAGTTTTTATACTTTGATCCTCCTCCACACCCATCAAAGGCAGGGCAGCATGCACTAGCACCAAAGGGAGGATCTTCTAGGGAGAATAATAGTGTGACCATTGGTGTTAGTGGCGATGGAGACGTTCCACCATCTCCCCTGACCTTTTTCCCCACCCATGCATCTAATCGATGCTATTCCTTTATCGCCTCAAAAGTGGAAATCGATGGTGTTGGCGTTGGCGTTGGCAGTGGAGTCTAAGACGAAACCTGAATAAGTGAATGACATTGGTGAAAACAAAAGCGGGGTGGAACACAGCTTTGCGAAACGCGTGATTTAAATCCTAGTTTAATATATACTAATTATCAATTTGCTTTATGCATTGAGGTTGTACCTATGCTTAAAAAAACTATCAATTTGCTTTATTTACTTTTAACCTATACCTCAAACTTTTTTACTTTCAACTTTGGTCCCATATAATTTTGATATTTTACGAATTTTTGTATTACGTTTCGTTCTAAATTTTGTAAGTTAACACGACGTAACATGCATGTGGTTCAACGTTTTTACGTTTCGCTTTACGTTTCTTTCTAGATTTTATGAGCTAACATGGCGCAACGTGCGTGTGTGATTTAACGGTTTATTTATATTTTTTTTTGTTTGATAGGTTCGTCGCAACACACGGTTCGTATATCGGATTACTTGTACCTTTCTATTTACATTTCGGTCTAATTTGTTCGCATTAACACACCACAACTTTAGTGTTGGTGGTCTCTAGCGGTGGTGTGACATTGATTCTATTTGGTATGGTTTTATGCTACTGCCGCAACGCAAGGAGCTTAATTCTAGTTTAATCTAAAATCACGGGCTAATGTCGTAATGTTTTTAATAACATTTGACTGTCATATTATTGTAAATATGTTTATACCAAGTAATATCTCGTCTTAGTATATGTTGAGCGATGAAACAAACAATACACAAACACACTTATTGCACTGCACACTTCGTATATATGAGAGAAAGAAACACAAAGTTGATTTCAATATGCATACATAAACAATACGGGAATGTGGTATTTATACCACACTCTAATGGTAGTTACAATGGCGGTTAATGATAGTTTATATCCCGCCAAATAACTGTCTAATGGATCGGGTTTATTCACATTGACCCATTCGACCCATATTACATAACATACTAATACACTGGATATCTAAACTTACTTATACATAATTAATACTTATTTACACATGCTAAACTTATTCCAACAATCTCCCCCTTAAGTTTAGCTTTATATCTTGAATCTCTTCTTCGGATGTAAGTCTCCATCCTTCATAAACTTTTGGAGTTCTCCATACGGGTTGTCACTTGGTTCACCGACTTCAATTTGAAGCTCTCTTCCCTTGCACTTGAGGTGATACCATTCAATAATTTCAAGATATCTCAAATAGACTATCTTGATGGTCTTCTCCATATGCACCGTGTCTGCTGCAGTCATTAGATCCAATTTGTAACCCAATTGTGTTGTTACTTTCTTCCATAGATTTTCTTTGTTAACCTGATTATACCCACCCAGAGTTTGCACTGCCATATACAAGTTTAAGAGACTAATACGATGTCCAAAAACATCTCTCGGTGGTACAGGTGCAAGTACCCTGATCTTCATAAAATCTTTCATGAACCATTCTATGATCCCTTCGAATTCTGCTTCGAACTTCTCCTTGTGTTGTTGTAGTTTAACCGCAACATGAATTAAGTCCATGAATGTGATGCAGTCTTGAAGTGAAGACACTCTTGTTGGATACAAGATTGGTCCTTTTCCCTTATTCCTTCGGGTTTCATTCTTGTCGGTTTCATCTGTTATTGCTTCAAAGTGATTCTTCAACATACTCTTTTCTTGATCATCTCTTGCATTCCTTTCATTAGCAATTGGTTTCTTCGATGATCCTCCTGGACACATGTAAGGAGGATGGTTTGCACCTTTGCATTTCCAACAACTTGAAATATTTACATTCTTCTTGGTGTCGATATTCGTCTTCTTTATTCGACATGTATTTCCATCGAACGTGATTTCGAAGTCTTGTTCTACCAACTTATCTATACTTAATATGTTCCACCTTAAAGTTGGCAAGTAGTAGACAGATTCTACTAAGTATGTTCGGCCTTCGCTGCATATTTCAACATCTCCTCTTTCTCTAAAATATTCTTTACTATATCCATTCGATCGTGCTTCTGTTCCAAAAGAATTTGACAATCTTTTGAACATCATTTTGTTCCCTGTTGCATGTTGGTTGCGAGTGAGACTTGCATACCATATCTTATCCCACGTTTCATTGTCGGTGCCTTTAATCAAGAATTCCGTATTCTTGATCTTCTCGGGGCAATCTCGCCTAAAGTGAAATGGTTGCTTGCAATAACTACATATCATACTTCTCGGATAACCCAAATGTATCCCTTTGTTCTTGATCTGTGAATTGAATTCGATTTGAGCGGCACTTCTTCGTTCTGCCGTATATCGATGCTTCGGATCGATGTTGAATCTTCCTTCTTGACTGCATGATTCTTCCCTATTGTTCTTGCTACTTCTGTTCCCCGACTGATCCCTCTGATCATACTTCTTTGCCTTCCCTCGACCCTCCTGGTCATTGTACAAAGATAGGAACATGGGTGAATCTTCACACCCATCTGCAAAACAACTTGAATACGTATCTTCTAGATCCAATACTGGTTCGAACACAAATCTTCCACAGGTCTTTAATCGCGGCTCTGATACCATGTTAAGCGATGAAACAAACAATAGACAAACACACTTATTGCACTGCACACTTCGTATATATGAGAGAAAGAAACACAAAGTTGATTTCAATATGCATACATAAACAATACGGGAATGTGATATTTATACCACACTCTAATGGTAGTTACAATGGCGGTTAATGACAGTTTATATCCCGCCAAATAACTGTCTAATGGATCGGGTTTATTCACATTGACCCATTCGACCCATATTACATAACATACTAATACACTAGATATCTAAACTTACTTATACATAATTAATACTTATTTACACATGCTAAACTTATTCCAACAGTATATAGTTATATTTTCCAAATAGATTTGTTTAAGAATCTATAATTAATATTTACATGACTTAGAATTTTGTTATTAAAATTTATAAGATTAACCAATAAAAACATATTTTTAAATCAACTCATAATATACTTCTATTAACCATGACATTTAAAGAATAAGTTAACCATCTATGTTTGTATTTTATACGGCTAGAATTCTCAACCCTTTGAATAACATATATATATATATATATATATATATATATATATATATATATATATATATCTTCTTACTCTAATAAAAAGGTATCTTGGGATGACACATGGCAACATCATAATCATTCTCATAAAAACTTTCCCGCCTCTCTCTCTTATTAAATAATTACCTTAATTAGTAATAATATTATTTTAATATTTTTTTCAGATTTAATAAATTAATAAAGAGATCTATTTATTAAAGTTATTTCTAAATAAATATTTTTTATAAAATAATAAATTTATTAAAGCATAAGACTTTTTTAAAAATACGAAATATTTTAAATTGGTATTTTTAAAAAGTTAAGCTTTTAAAACCAAAAATAATTAAATATGGAAGTTATAATAGAAAATTTTTAAAAATAACATTTTTATACAGTTTGTTTTAGGATAAAATATTTATTTCTTTTTGAAAAAAATTAAAAACAAATTTTTAAAAAGTTAATATCACTATTTTATTACTTATAGTCATTTCTAATACATAATTTCAGTCATATCATATCTTAAAATATTATTTTATAATTAATAAAATTTATTATATTAAATTTTTATTTATCAACCCGTGTAATACACTGGTTTACTATAGCTAGTGTATATATATATACATATATATATATATATATATATATATATATATATATATATATATATATATATATATATATATATATCTAGGGTGGGGTTCTATTGAGAACCCATGATTATTGTAAGAACCCTTTAACAAATATTAACCCTTGATGAAACCCTTATGGCATGAGATGATGCCAATTGTCTCCTTTCTTTTTTAATAAAAAGGACATAAATGTAATTTAACAAATCTACCAAATTCAGATTTAATAGAAACATGACAAGTGTCATCCCTATATCCCCCTATATCTCTTTTTTTATATTTAAAACTTTACCCCCTTTTTATTTAAACACTTATAACTTTTTTATAAATTGTATTTTTTTTAAATTACACGATTAAACTTATCATATTTTTCTCTTTAATTCTATTATAGTATTGCAAAAAAAGCTTCGTCCGTATGTAGTTACATCATATTACAATGTTAATTCCCATATAATCTTGCAAACGACATTAGATCATATAATCTTGCACTAGTATACCAAACTTTTACACCCGATATTAAACCATTCTAATTAACAATAACATCTATATTACGGCAACCTAACAACCAAATGATATTACACCATGTTACACTAATGTATTCTTTAGCAAAGTTGTAATGAAAATATCTAGTTACACTGTTAAATACATGATATTACAACACTCCAACTAAAAGTAGCACAATCATTACAACAAACAAACAACATTACATTAATGTAAACTAATGTAAACTAATATAAACCAATATAACAAATGTAAAACAATCTGTAAAACAAATGTAAAACAAACTAATCGTCATTACACCTGATATTACACCATTCAAACTTACAGTAATACCATCATTACAATAACCAGACAGCCAAACGACATTAAATCATGTAACTATGCCATTGTAACCAAAATTTAAAACTATAAAAAAATAAAATAAACAAAACTATACCACTGTAACAAAATAACCTAATGTAGAGGTGCACATCAAAACCGGTTTGAAGACCCGACCCGACGACCCGACCCGACCCGAAACCGGTTTCAACCCGGAAAACCCCCAAACCGGTTCAAACCCGGAAAAAAACCACCGGTTCCGGACCGGTTCTGAAATTTTTGACCCAAACCGGTTCCAAACCGGTTTTGATCCAACCCGGTTGGAAACCGGTTCAAAAAACCCGGTTCCAACCCGGTTTTGACCGTTTTTTTTTTGGAACATTTTAAAACGGCTATATAGCCGTTATAACCTCGATTTTGACCGTTTTTTCAACATATTTTGGACCATTTTGCCCTTATATGATAGTATAAATAGGTAGTGGGTGTAATGGTTTAGTCACAACACTCAAAACTTCAAAAACGCTCGAAAACGTGCTTAAAAACGCAAAAACGCTCCTCACTCTAAACTTTCTACTCTCTCAATATCTTGAATTATGGCTTCTGAATCTTCGTTCCAACCGGTGGATCCTCAAGTGCCGCTACCGTTGTTAGAATTCTTTCAACAACGAGAAACCAAGAGATTTGGTGTAATTTCGAATTATGCGAAATGTCGAATGGTCAACATAAAGCTCGATGCAAGGCTTGCGGTTCGTTTTTCAAGTCGGATTCAAACTCGACTTTGAGAAATCATATGACCAAATGGTGCAAGTCTTTGAAAAGTACACCGAGTCAAGGGCAAACATCAATCGGAAACGATGGTGGTTTATGGAACTTCAACGTCGATATGGTTCGAGATAGAATGGCAAAGTTTGTAATTCAAGAAGGATTGCCGTTCGATCACTTCGACAACCCTCGGTTAACAAAATTGATTCAAGAAACTCTTCAACCACGCTACACTCACGTAAGTCGCACCACTCTTAGACGTGATTGTTTAAATCTTTGGAAACAAGCAAAAAATGATTTAAAGGTTTTATTTGAAAATTTACAAACCGGTGTGAACTTAACTACCGACGTTTGGTCCGCCCCACACGGTTTACCGGAATCGTACCTTTGCGTCACGGCCAATTGGATAGATCCAAGTTCGTGGCAAATGATGAAACGTACGATTGCGTTTGAATTATTTGGATATCCGCATACCGGTGAAAATCTTTTTCAAATTTTAGACTATGTAATCAAAACGTATAAATTAGAAAACAAAATTTTTTCAATGTCATTTGATAACGCCTCGAACAACACATCCGCCGTTGAAAAATTGAAAATAAAATATAAACCGGTTTGTGACGGCGTATTTTTTCATTCACGATGTGTTGCACATATTATTAATTTAGTTGTGCAAGATGGTCTTGGCGTTCCTGAAGTGGAAGATTTTAAAACGTCTTTCAAAAACATGTTACGTGACGTTTTTAAAACTAGTAGAAAAAGGTATGTTAATTATAGAAAAATGTGTCACGATACGAATTCCATTTGTTTAGGACCAAATTGGGATGTCCCGACTAGATGGAATTCGACTTGGAAAATGTTTAATAGTGCTTTACGTCAAAAAGAAACGCTTTACGTCAAAAAGAAACGCTTCATGTTTTCCACGATGGTCTTGCGATGCGGGGTCGGGTTGTTCCGTTTCCGTTAGAGGGTTGGGAATATATTCAAGAAATAACTCAATTTTTAGAGCTTTTTAAAAACGCAACTACAAAATTGTCGGGGGTTTATTATCCGACAAGTTGTCTAACGCTTCATCAAATTTATTTAATGACCCATAAATTAAGTGAATATGAAGAAAGAAACGAAATGTTTTCGGCAATGGTAGCGCCGATGAAAGAAAAATTTAAAAAATATTTCATTGAACTACCCCCGGTTTTTACGTGTTCAGCCGCACTCGACCCGTGTTTAAATGTTTCGGGGGTAGAAACTTTAATAGATGAGATAACTTATGATTTAGATTTACATGATTATGATCCATTTTTTAATGTTAATACAAAACAAATATTTAATGAAACTTTTAAAAAATTGTTTAATGTTTATGTTGAAAAATATGGTGCAACATCAAACATCCACCGACAATCGAACGTGGAATCAAGTTCGTCGAGCTCAAGTAGAGACCGATGATTAGTTTATACAACACTTTGAGAAATGAAAACAGTAAACGTCAAAGGGGTAACACCCCAAGTAGCGAACTCGGGAGATATATGGGAACCGATTTTTTAGCCACTATGTCTCCCGATGAATTTTTGAAATTTGATATTCTGACATGGTGGAAAGGAAAGGAATCACAATTTCCGGTCCTATCCGCCATGGCACGTGATTTACTAACCGTCCAAGCTTCCACGGTAGCTTCGGAGTCTGCATTTTCTGTTAGTGGCAGGGTTTTATCGATTAGAAGAACAAGGTTAACTCCAACATCGCTAGAGATGTGTATTTGTTTAAAGGACCACTTAGATGCGGCCGAACGAAGACAACACATATCAAACCTTGAAGAAGAAACACCGATTGAAGAAGAAATACACGAGCACGAGGTACAAACCGGACGATCCTCACTGCTATCCGACGAAGAACTCGCTTATGATTTGTCTCAACGCATTGGCACACAAACCGACGAAGACGATTAGATTAGACAAACTTGTATTCGTAATATGTATATTTTGTTTTCTTTGGTTTAATTTTAATGTAATTTTTATTGTTTATTTTTCGTAATGAATTAATTATTTACTTTTATAAATTAATGTAATTTTTATTGTTTTCTTTAGAAAAACTCGAGTATGATTTTTAATTGTTTACTTATTAAAATGAAAATAAAAACGTTGAGACAATCGTATATAATTAATCTACTCTAATAAAATAAAAACGAAAATAAAACGCGTACAATCAATCGTATATAATTGTTTGTATAAAACTCGTATTAATTGTTTACTTATTAAAATAAAAATAAAAACGCGTCCAATCGTATATAATTAATCTACTCTAATAATTTTTAATTAATCAAAATTTGTAATTAATTTGTATATAATTTAATTAGAAGGTAAAAAAAAAAAAAACCGGGTTTTCCAAACCGGGTCTTAGACCCGACCTGGTTCGGTTCCAACCCGAACCGGTTCCAAGCGGGTTGGGTTTGATGGGGTTGAAAACCGGTTCCGACCCGAACCGGTTCTTGGTCAAAAACCGGTCTCCAAAACGTTGACCGAACCCGAACCGGGTCCAACCCGACCCGGGTTCAAAAAAAAAACCGGTTTGTGCACCTCTAACCTAATGTAAAACAATCTATAAAATAATGTAAGCGAATCTATAAACTATTGTAATAACACCACTAACATTTTTTAATGTAAACAAATGTAAACCACTATAACTAAAGAAAAAAATAACATTTCTTTTATGTGTCTTCTAACAAACATAATCCTCAACATTCAAATCAAAATCCCAACAACAATCAACAAAAAGAACTGTAACATCTCGTATTTCACGGCAAGTTAATAATAATAATAATAATAATAATAATAATAATAATAATAATAATAATAATAATAATAATAATAATAATAATAATAATAATAATAATAATAAAACAATAATAATAATAATAATAACGCCAATAATACTAATAATAATAATAATAATAATAATAATAATATTTCTATTAATAATTTTAAGAAAAAAAATGGAATTAAAGGTCCAGGGTGTTTTGTTAACTTTGAAACCACACAATAAGCGTTTTTACGTAAAATAACAAAAGATTGAAAGATCGGGGACCAATTATGTAATTTTTGTAAACTTTCAAAACACACCCAACCCCACCCCCCATTCCCATCGCTGAAAACCCGATTGCTTTCACCATTGTCGGCCACCTTTACAGCCAAATCGCGCACTATACATTACAATAATCGAATTAGCTTCACATACACGACCATATATCTGTCTTCAATCGATCCTAGTTTTCAATCTCACTTAAACACGCACAACCAGCACCATCGGCCCCCATCCTCGGTCGCGGACCTGCAACCACCCGAAGACCCTATATCGAGCAGTTTTGGTTGTAACTGATAGAGGGTTTCGCTTCTAGATCACCATTATAAGCTTCCTGTAAAGTTAATTTGATTAACATCAACGTTTGCACCCCGAATCGATTCTCACTTAGCCGCGACATACTTTGACTTCACTAAACCGTTTCTTCAATTGAATAAGGTAAATTAATCACACCCTTGAACTCGAAATCGGTTAAGGAAGCAAAGCCCTATACTTAATTTGGGTAACAAACACGAATTGAGTGTCAATTTTGGGGTTGATCGAGTTAGGGTTTATATGAAATGGGGGTGGATTGCTATTGATGTTTAAAAGATTTTAAATCTAAATCAAATCGCAGCTGAGGCTTTGGTTTACTGGTAAAACGCGGCCACCATGAGCAGGAGGTCCCGGGTTCGAACCGGGCCTCTGCCATTTGTTTTTTTATAGTTTCTAGCCTAAATTAAATTTCTGAAAATTCTTAAAATATATGAAAATTACTTTTGTACATTCTAAATTTTTAAAAACCCTTCAAAGACATTCTGAAATATTTTTTTTAAGTTTAAAAAAAATGTTTATTTTATAAAACATTTTGAGAAAAGATGGTTTGAATAAATTCTAATAATATGATTCGAAACTAATAATTAGTAGATTATTATTGAACCTCTTGTTACCAAAATTTCGTTTAAAATAGTAAGTTCTAAAAATTTTTATTTAAAATGTATATACAACATTTTAAATTATGATCATTGTAATTTATTTACACCTTTGAATAACAATATATATATATATATAATTTAAGGAAATATAAACGATCTTTAATTGTTAACAAATAACAATTATTTTGGCATGTCTTAAAAAGAAAATTATTTAAAATACTAGTCTTCATCCAAACGTTAAATCTATATAATTAAACTTAAATCCTGTAAATGTACTTATACTTAGGTGCCTTGTGAGGATTTTCGTTGGAACGTTGTTTATTATCCAATCATCAACTTATCATCATCTTATTTATTTCATGTGAGTATTTCTATACCCCTTTTTTTCATATTTTTACACTTTGGGGTGAAACATGTTACTTATTAACCGTTGCCCTTGTAAACACGTTGAATCTTGTAAACTTATGGCAATTTACTTGTGAGTTGTGGTTAGTTGAACTTTTGTGGTTACCATGTTATGGCATTATATGTACAATCATTAACTATTGCTAGCCCAGCGAAGTCATAGATCTATGGGTAAGACAAGCCTACTTGGTTGATTCAAGTACACTTAGCTGATCGTATATACTTTTAACGTTAATAGAATATTAACGTCGTTTGATACTTGTAAAATATTGTCGAGGTTTGATTGTTGCATTGTTCATAACATCCCTAATCACTTTATTCACTAAGTTACAACTTAAATTGCCATCTTTTATATACTTATGTATTTAAAACTATAGAATGCTCACCAACAATATGTTGACCTTTTATTTTAACATGTTTCAGGCAATAGCGTTATGTGGCTGTGAACAATCGTAACTCTCACGCCTCGACGTTTCCGCCGTCAAGGTTGGGGTGTGACAGATTGGTATCAGAGCCCATAACTATAGGGATTTAGGTTATTAGAAATGGTGACCTAGACTATAGCTTATGCATGCACCTTATAGTATTTTCTATCTTGTAAATACATGTTTTGCATGTTACATAATGCTATGCCTTCTTATGTGCAATTTGATGCCTTAGCATAGGATTGCCTAAACTTAGTTACTTGTCTCCCTAAACTTATCTTTGACTCTTCCCGAACATAAAACCTCTCAATCTTATTCTCGACGACACGTGGAATTGTATACTTATGCTTATGACTTGGATCTTTAGACGTTATGTCTAATCTATATAAATCTCATCAAGGTTTTGATTTCATGAACCTAAGAAATATTGTGTGACACATAGACACCTGTATTCTGGATTTCCTGGCAAAAAGCCTTCGGGCTAAGGCAAGCGTTTCGCATATATCCTACGGGACCAGTTACGCTTACCTGGGGATTTCTGGGATGAGTGATAAACTATGGTCAAATACACAAATCTCTAAGGCAAATGAGTCAACTTACCTTGACGTGTCAACGATTCCAAATGGTAATGCGTTACCAAATGGAACCATCCTTTTTGTATCTTAAAAATCCTTGAATCCTTGAACGGGTTTATCACCAAAGTTTAATATCTTCTTATTCTTAACCTAAATAATGTTCCTGTTAATATTGAACTCATCCTACATCTCAACTCTTACGCTCAACGTGTAATGTGTAACGATATTGAACTCAGCGTTTCATGTAACTATTTCTATACCTTGATCAACGTGAACATGGATCTTAATATACCCAAAGATATTGGGAATCTAAACCAAATGGTCTTCAAAACTTTAAATCGTTACTTATGGTTTTCAAATTTTCTAAGGGTGTGTCCCATGACTAAAAACATGCAATGCTGTAGGTGGAATTCCTACATCTCAGAATACTTAACCTTGTTAATTTAAATATTATAAGTGGTCACCCACCTCAATGATCGAATAAACTAATTACAACTATGTTACCACTTATAAGTACACGTGTCTTCAAATAAGTTATGGCTGACCTCATGACTTGAGAAGTCCATGTATTCCTTTCGATTGTGAATCGAATGTTCACATCTCATTGTGATGTCGAATCACCTTTGTCCTTGAATTCATCTTCCCGATTTAAGCTATCCAAGATTTGAACATCATAACAAATCATGTTACCTCGAACTTTAACCTGAAATTTTGTAAACATGATTTCCCTTGGTTACATTGATGTAACTTGAAATTTTCTGAATTTCTAAGTGTTATTCTTTTCCTTTTGTTGTTAAGTCGAACCTTGAACCGTCTGCATTGTGGGAGATGCAAGAGTTTGTAAGTCAATCTACGACTAAGAACGCTCATACCTCCTAAACAATTCTAACTCATCAAAACAGGGTGATTCCCTTACTTTGATGGTTCTCTATTTGTTTCGATAAACGGTTTCCAATTGTGTGTTTTATGAAATTTCATCCTCTGGATTAGGGCAAATTCCTCATCCTGAGGATTGACTTCAATTATTCTCAATGTAACTTGTACTTCACAAATGACATGATCTCACCAAAATAGGATTGAAACCCGTACTTTGGTGGCAAATGTTAATCCTCAATTGTTTTCTTGTTATTATGGAACTCATTCATCAAGATAGGCATAATTCTATACCTTGATGATAATTTCATTTTTATGGATTGTAATTTTCTCAAATGAAACGACCTCGTCAAAGTAGGAGTGAATTCTGGATTTTGATGAAGAAGTTCATTTTGTTATATTTTATTTTTGTAAGAACTTCACCGTTAAGATAGGAGTGATTTTCCTTACCTTAATGGTGAGTTACCACATCTTATTTATGTGAATCCTCAACAATTGGTTGGGATCAAACTGGTTGATTGGTAAGTTGGTGGACATACCTTGGGAATACACCATCAAGTTAGGAGTGAAAACCACACCTTGATAACTATTCTCATTTCTTGATCTTCAACTTACCATGGTTGTAACCAAGTAACGAGAAGCATGTAGTAACTTGACGGGTGAAACAATGTTAGTGTTTTGACTTATCAAGCCAAAGCATGATCTCTGAACTAGACCCGATCGTTTTAGGTTGATTTTGATCCCAAGCTTGGAGCATGTAAATTCTTAAAATCGATTTCTTCCCCTTTTTCTTTATGATTTGACTCGATCTAACTACATCAAAGCATTTATTCCTCACTTATCAACTTTCATCTTGAGATATCATCAAACCCATAAGTATAATCCTTCTAAACAATCCTTTGTCAAATAAAGATATTAACAAATACCTTTCTTATTGTTTGTGTCATTTCTTGAATTGTTTTTGCATCTTTAACCTTGAAAATCATTGAAATTCTAACTTGGTTTTGAACAACAAGACTCGTTATTATCCTCACTGCGATGTGGATATAATGGTTCATAAACCTTCGTAACTTGTAATCATGGGGTTTGGCATCAAAGAAAAGACATAACTTGGCAGGTGTCCAAGTGTCTTACCTTTACATATGACAAAACCTAATCTCCGTGTTCCCGTAAATCTTCTGTTTAATTTTCCTCATCACTGAATGCCTCTTATCTTGGAGGTCATGATGACAATTGGTGCATTATAGACCGATTGACTGAAAATTTAATTCGACCCATTATCTCACAACGTCGAGAGATTGACCGGTATCTGTTTCAAATATTCGTATACCGTGGTATTTCGTTAAAACATCGATCGTTATTTTGAACGATTGATTCATTTTTCTGTTTTTAATAATATTCTTAACCATCGTTGTGAACTTATTCCAAGATCTTCGCATAGCGTGTTATTCTTAGACCGATGTTTGGTCAAAGGAGAAATACATAGTCACAAGATATGCGTTAAGATCGTTTCATATGATGACGTTTGGGATTCTTAAATTCAGACGATTAACTTTGCTTACCATTGTTGGTCTTTTATACACCTTACCACGAAATTATATTCTGGAAGTTGTGATTTATAAGTCTAATATACGATGGTAACTCGGCATCGCTTTCCAACATTTCATCTCAAAACGTCTCACATTTCACTGATAGGGTTCAAATTGGCATGCATTATGCCAAGAATCTTGTAAGATTCCACCAAGTGAAGCGTTTCATCTATAATTAAACGTCAATCACTGTTAGTTTGAACACTTATCTTTCATTTTAACTCTTTTGCTCATTTAAGTTCATTCTTAATTTCGGAACGAAATTCTTTAAAGTAGGGGAGACGGTAACACTTTGTATTTATACGATAATTAACGTTCATTCTTAATCAACGTGAAAGCTTATAATGTTAACTAGAAGTCACATACTTTAGGCTCTCTAATGGCTCTGCCATTCACATAAAGTAAACACTAAAGCAGTCAGCTTAATCAATGATGAATTTTCTTCTTTTGATACCTTATCAAAACCTGAAAGTTCTTCAAAGTGTACCTCAGAAAATGAGAACACAAACTGCATCAAGAAAGAAAAAGAGAATCACTATGATCTATCTGAGGCTTCATGCTCACTTTCTGATTCACTTGAGAACGTAAGGATCAAATGAAATCCAAGCGTCCTCATCTTGTCGTCTCAGCCTCCTCGTAAACAAATTTTGGGACGAAATTTCTTAAAGTAGGGGAGACTGTAACATCTCGTATTTCACGGCAAGTTAATAATAATAATAATAATAATAATAAAAACAATAATAATAATAATAATAATAACGCCAATAATACTAATAATAATAATAATAATAATAATAATAATAATAATAATAATATTTCTATTAATAATTTTAAGAAAAAAATGGAATTAAAGGTCCAGGGGTGTTTTGTTAACTTTGAAACCACACAATAAGCGTTTTTACGTAAAATAACAAAAGATTGAAAGATCGGGGACCAATTATGTAATTTTTGTAAACTTTCAAAACACACCCAACCCCACCCCCCATTCCCATGGCTGAAAACCCGATTGCTTTCACCATTATCGGCCACCTTTACAGCCAAATCGCGCACTATACATTACAATAATCGAATTAGCTTCACATACACGACCATATATCTGTCTTCAATCGATCCTAGTTTTCAATCTCACTTAAACACGCACAACCAGCACCATCGGCCCCCATCCTCGGTCGCGGACCTGCAACCACCCAAAGACCCTATATCGAGCAGTTTTGGTTGTAACTGATAGAGGGTTTCGCTTCTAGATCACCATTATAAGCTTCCTGTAAAGTTAATTTGATTAACATCAACGTTTGCACCCCGAATCGATTCTCACTTAGCCGCGACATACTTTGACTTCACTAAACCGTTTCTTCAATTGAATAAGGTAAATTAATCACACCCTTGAACTCGAAATCGGTTAAGGAAGCAAAGCCCTATACTTAATTTGGGTAACAAACACGAATTGAGTGTCAATTTTGGGGTTGATCGAGTTAGGGTTTATATGAAATAGGGGTGGATTGCTATTGATGTTTAAAAGATTTTAAATCTAAATCAAATCGCAGCTGAGGCTTTGGTTTACTGGTAAAACGCGGCTACCATGAGCAGGAGGTCCCGAGTTCGAACCGGGCCTCTGCCATTTGTTTTTTTATAGTTTCTAGCCTAAATTAAATTTCTGAAAATTCTTAAAATATATCAAAATTACTTTTGTACATTCTAAATTTTTAAAAACCCTTCAAAGACATTCTGAAATATTTTTTTTTAAGTTTAAAAAAAATGTTTATTTTATAAAACATTTTGAGAAAAGATGGTTTGAATAAATTCTAATAATATGATTCGAAACTAATAATTAGTAGATTATTATTGAACCTCTTGTTACCAAAATTTCGTTTAAAATAGTAAGTTCTAAAAATTTTTATTTAAAATGTATATACAACATTTTAAATTATGATCATTGTAATTTATTTACACCTTTGAATAACAATATATATATATATATTTAAGGATAAACGATCTTTAATTGTTAACAAATAACAATTATTTTGGCATGTCTTAAAAAGAAAATTATTTAAATACTAGTCTTCATCCAAACGTTAAATCTATATAATTAAACTTAAATCCTGTAAATGTACTTATACTTAGGTGCCTTGTGAGGATTTTCGTTGGAACGTTGTTTATTATCCAATCATCAACTTATCATCATCTTATTTATTTCATGTGAGTATTTCTATACCCCTTTTTTTCATATTTTTACACTTTGGGGTGAAACATGTTACTTATTAACCGTTGCCCTTGTAAACACGTTGAATCTTGTAAACTTATGGCAATTTACTTGTGAGTTGTGGTTAGTTGAACTTTTGTGGTTACCATGTTATGGCATTATATGTACAATCATTAACTATTGCTAGCCCAGCGAAGTCATAGATCTATGGGTAAGACAAGCCTACTTGGTTGATTCAAGTACACTTAGCTGATCGTATATACTTTTAACGTTAATAGAATATTAACGTCGTTTGATACTTGTAAATATTGTCGAGGTTTGATTGTTGCATTGTTCATAACATCCCTAATCACTTTATTCACTAAGTTACAACTTAAATTGCCATCTTTTATATACTTATGTATTTAAAACTATAGAATGCTCACCAACAATATGTTGACCTTTATTTTTAACATGTTTCAGGCAATAGCGTTATGTGGCTGTGAACAATCGTAACTCTCACGTCTCGACGTTTCTGCCGTCAAGGTTGGGGTGTGACAAGAACACCCTTATCACCTCTAAACCTCCAAAGAACCCTGAGATTCCAACTCAATTCCACCTTCTTGTGTCGTGTTCTTCGACGAAACCCTTTTGGGCATGGGGACCGCAATAAAAGTCATCTTGCTAATGGGTTACCACTTCTCAAGCTGCACAATATCCCTAATTTGGAACTAATTATTAGGGTCATGGGCTTGAAACTTCTTCTTCTTGCGAACTCTGGTTGAACAGATGGCAACCTAACAACAAAAATCCATGTCTACACAAAGCCCAAAAACACACCTGATTGCATTTATAGAGAAGAGATGTAGGTCAATTAATGAAAGATCTAGGTTGATTTGATCCAGATCTGAGACATCGTAGTAGGTTGGGTTGATTCGGTGGCCTTGTGCGGTGGTTTAGCAATATCACCATCTCCATAGCCTTGATCACCCCCGCCGAAACAACGACGACTCCTTATTTTCGATGAAACAAAAAGTTTCGGTGGTGGTGGAAGAGAAGGTTGTGTAAGGTTTTAGAGATGGTTTTTTTTGAAGGTGAAGAAGATGATACACATGAAGCTCCATTACTTTTTTAGCAAGAACAAATGGGTTTGAATCCATTATGTTTCTATGGTTTTGGTAAAAAAATGAGATTTGACTTAAAGTTAATCTGACAAATAAAACAGGAAAAGGTCATAAAGGAAATGACCAATCTATCCTCAAATGATCTACACCATTCAATTTAAATCTAATTATTTTATATTAAATCAATGGCTATGGAAGAGTTAAAGAGTTCTCATGAATACTTTGGGTTAACATAGGATCCCAATCCTATATGTATATATATATATATATATATATATATATATATATATATATATATATATATATATCAACTAGAATATACTTTAATAACAAGGAATATCATATCTAAAAGTAAATGCCATCTTCTTCACGTTTCTCATCTTCATTTAAGAGAAAGTGGACCTAAGTGGAGAGTGGGCTAATGGGCAAATGGCAGCATGTCGTCGTTGGTGGAAGAACCAACTACCAACGCCTTAAAAGAGATAATACAGCTAATATTTGGTACTATATCGTACATGTTATTTATAGAATTTTTATGTGTTTTAAAATAAGAAAAAATAATTACACGGATGCTCCATGTGCTATATTAAAATTGGAGTTTTGAACTTTTGGTTTTCAGGTTTAAAAACTACAAGTTCAATCTCAAAATATGTATAAACGTAAAAGGTTTTATTTCTAACATAATTGACAGTTAACTGTTTTGTGTTAAATTATTTAATATGAAAAAAGCAAGTATGAATAGTCCTATTCATTGAATAGTGCTATTCATTGAATAGTGCTATTCTCATCTTCATCCTCTCAATCCTCTCAGCCACTCATCACCACTTATTACAAGCACTCATGCCCCAAATTTGAGCAAATCACGCAGGAAACCACCACCAACAGGCAGATCACCACCCCCACCACCGCCGCGGCGGCGCTCCGCCTTTTCTTCCACGACTGCTTCGTCGAAGGCTGCGACGCCTCCGTCCTTATCTCCTCCACACACTTCAACAAACCAAAAGCGCGACATCGTAGGCCTCTCTGGCCAAACTCTCCTCAAAGCCCTAACGAACGACAACCTCATCGATCCGGCATCGCATCGCATCGCGTCGCAGACATTGACGCCTGTTCCGCTGAGTGTGAGGTCAACATCGCCGAAGAGTGGCTGGAGAAGCTCCCGCCGGCGAGTTACGACGAGCAGTATGTGCTGAAGAGGAACGCGAGGCATAGGATTTTGAATAAGCACTCGAGGTTGGGGTGTCAGGTTGTGCTTACGCATGAGATGCAGGGGATGGCTGTTGCTGTGCCTGAGCCGAAGCCGTGGGATACTCCGTAAGTTCAATGTTTGATTTATGGTTTTATATGAATTGAATAATTATGAACTGTACTTTGATCTGTTGCTGTTACAGATTTTGATGTGTTTTAGTGAAATTGGGGGTTTGTGGAACTTGACTGTTGTCATATGAATAATTTGACTTTGATTCAGTATGCTATGCATTTCGTATGCAGATATGCTATTGAGTCGTTACCTAAATGTTGTACGCCTATTATGACTTGCTGTATGTTACGCAATCATGGACATAATTCGAGGTGTTTGACATTAGGCCAGTGTGTTTTGTGTAACTGGTGTTGATGGATTATGATTAATGTGAATTACATGTGAATTTTGAATTGTTACACCTATTTTAAGTGGATTATGATGCACTGGAATGGGCTCATGAGGTGTTGATTTTGTAATATGTGATATTGTAGGAAGTGTGGTTGGATATGGTAACTGGAAGAGTGTGTGTTTCAATCTCTGCAAAGGGAATGGCAATAACTGGAATAGATGATCGGAGATACCGGAATTGGATTCGTACAGAAGAATCTAGGTGGGATTCTTTTCATTTGATTATGTATTAACTTTTCTATTTAACTTAATGCTTATGACATGATAAATTGATAACCTTAATAAATTAAACATGCATAGTATTGGAACTTTACCTTCAGAATATCAAGTGAGGATCCAGTGTTGCACCGCGACGATCGCGGAGGCGACGAGGATGGTTGTTTTGGCCTTGGCTCGCGGCAGCAACGACTGTTGTGGCGGTGGCTTTGTTGTTGCCTCGCCTCCCTTTGTGGTTACAGTATGTTACGCCCACCAACTTCATATGGATCTGCAAAACATTGTAAGTATGATTCAATATTCAGTTATAGGTGTGCAAAAAGGTAAAAAAGCTTATGTGATCTCTGTTTGTATAAGAGCAATCGATTTTCAACTATAGATTTATTATGTCGTTATTAGAAGCATGTTGGTTCGTTTGTGCATCTACCCTTCGATTGTTTAGTGTTCATGTCTGTATGTTTCAGATTTTGATACTTAAATTAACTTTTAAGTTGGGTACCTTTTGGAGTACAAAGCTTTTTTACTTTGTTATTGAAGTTCAAAGTTTGATTTGTAGCTTACATTTTTTCTGCTTTCGTTTTAGTTCTACCCTTTGATTGTTTAGTTTTCATGTCTTTATGTACCCAAATTTTTCAATCTAGCAGTTAAATAACTTAGTAAATGTTCTATCTCAGTAGTTAATAGCTTAATTTTTGTACAAAAATGGAGTATGAACTGTTTGGTACCGGCACCTAAGGATTACAAAACCCCAATTTTTTGGCCAACAAATCGGAATAAGGTGATTGTTTTGTTGATTTTTATGTCATGAGTTACCTTTTAGTTTAAATACAATTTTGTTTATGAACAATTTGGTAATAAGATTAATATTAGACTCTCATTTCTATTTTGACAATAATTAAACTTAGAGGCTGTTTGGCAGCCTCTTAATCAGCCTCTTAATGGTTCAGATGCTGAATGGTTCAGCACTTAATGGTTCAGACTGTTTGTTTCGCGAGCAAATGTCTGAATGGTTAAGACATTTGCCTTTGAATGGTTAAGCATTATACTAATGCTGAATGGTTAAGAGGTCTAATGCTGAATGGTTAAGACCTCTTATCTGAATTGGTCAGACATTTACTTTTAAATAGTTAAGCAATACACTAGCTCTTAATGGTTCAGACCTCTTAATGATTCAGCACTTAATGGTTCAGACCTCTTATTGGTTCAGCACTTAATCATTCAGATACTGTCAAACAGCCTCTTATCCATACACCATTTTTTTAGTTGAATTGTTTTCCATATGCTTTGAATTTTTATACATTTTAGTTTGATGAACAATGTGTTAATGAGATTAATATTTGACTGTCAAATTTTGTTTTGACATTGTATAATTTGGTAATAAGATTGTATAACATGGCAAATTTGAGCGTAAACGATTGGGAACTTAAAGAATCTGATCCATACACCATCTTTGTAACTGAATGATGTTTGTTTTGCACTTGATACAGGTGTGGTACAATAAGTATTCACATGGACCAGAACAATAAATGGATCATATGTCACAGGTATAATATTTTTTGAATATCAAAAACTTAAGTTTCATTCAATTGAATTTAACAGTCTGGTTGATTTGTTTTGGTAGATAATTCCCAAGATTGTGTTTGGAAATCATACACAAGTTGCATTAGATGTTGGATATGGGGTGGCAAGTCTATGTATGTTATCAATAAGATTGAATTTATTCCACTGTTTCGGATGTAGTTCTACAGCGATAGACTCTTTGAAATCATAAATGTCGCTGCCCGAAGTAACCATTAACAACTTTCTCTGTCGGCGACGACATGCTATGTGGTTGGGTAATCTGATATGTCCGTGATGATAAGTACTATCTCATCTGAGACATTATCGTTGGGTTGTTCACTTTGTTGTTGATGATGATGAGGGTTTTCCCATCTGAGACCATTCGTTCTGGTTGTTCACAGGTTGTGATGATACCACATAACTGTCGTTGGTTGCCTTGGCTTGGCAACCGTCTTTGGTTTGCAACCGTAACCCGACGTTGGTACTGAGCCACCTTTTAACCATCACGTGTTATGGCTATGATGATCTAAACGTAACATTATAAACATGTGCGTTTGTCTGCGCCTCACAAACGCTAGTTGTCTGAAATGATCAAATACTTTACTATTAAAAGTAAATATATTAAAAAAATTAAAAACAATAAAGCATCCTTCCTCTATCCCCCTTCTTTCTCATACACACACATACTATCTCCCTCTTCAAATCCTAGATCATGCCACCCCATAACCATCTTTGATCACCGGCTATAACCTTGTCCCCCTCTTTTTTTCGTCGGTAGTGTTAAACTTTAGTCCGGTAGTGTAAATTTTTGGCTCGGTGGTGTAAATTTTTATATAAAACTCGAGTTCGCCCCCTCTAAAAAAATTAATTTCGCCCCCGCCCCCCTACGGGAGTGTTCAAGCTCCGCCACTGTTTTCCATGGCTACACATTTGCAACCGCTCCGCTGTACCCAATGTCAAACAGCTGCACCCAACCCCATCGACGCCTTCGTTGTTGGATACTGCACTGCACCCAACACCACCCTCGCCTTCGTCTTAACACCACTGCCACCTACAATTACCTTATTTCTATTCCCATACCTTTAATTAGTTTGATTTCAGATCTGGGTATGAATTGGTCGGATGTTATAGCTGTAGCTGGAGATCGTGATTGCAATGGTGTTGTTTAGGCGGAGGAGGTTACGACGTTATTCTTTAGAATGTGACCGGAGATGGTGATGGTGCCTAACCGGTGATGGTGATGGCGTTCGGCTGAATAAAGTATTATTGTTTCATAATTAATAAATTTAAAAAACTATTATTGTTTTTATTACTTATATTTATTATAACTTTTTATAATTAATATCATTTTTTTTCCTTTTTTTTTTTGGGGGGGGGGGTATGTGTTATCCTCTTTTTCCTTTGTTTCACACCGGTTTTCCTCACAAGATTTTAACAAGATTACATCTCAAAATGTATGACGCTGATAACCAATGAAATGTGTTATAAATTTATATGTTATTATGAGTATTCACAATTAAAATATGTTAATATTTCATAACCTATATATATACTTATTGTTTCCAATTGCATAACACACTTAGTGTTAATAACAAGCCCGCTCATAATTTTTAGGAAAACCCGTCCAAATGTTCACTGTAATAAAGTCTGATTCACTTAATTAGAGTATATTACATTAATTGAGACGCGAACCCATAATCTCAAATTTGAAAAGCCATAGAATGCATTATTCAAACCAGTTAATTTATGACTCATTAACTATTATTTCTCTATTAGGTCTGCTTTACAACAAATCAAACTTTCACAAATTTTTTATTTCAACTAAATATCTTTCTTAAACAAATAATTACAAATTTACAATATATATTCCAGGAAACAGTCTAATTAATTACAATTTTACTCTTCCAAGAACACCCCTAGAAACTGTACGGAAAAAATAAAATTGAACCCAATTAAAATGTCCAAATTTGTCATTTTATCATCTGGCTAGCTCTGAGTGCAAAGACGCGTTTAACTCCACTTGTTCCGCCTCCCATCTTGCCTTTGCCACCACTCCATCATGCATCGGTGCGTAATCCTGCACACCATACACTTACATGCATTAACCACTTGTACGGTACAACCCTTTAGTGCATATATACGTGTAGTTTACTACCAACACATATATTTATTCTATTGGTAGAGTTCAAATCCAATTTGAACATTGACAAGTTTAATTAAAAAAACAACTGTAAATAATACTAGTCAAACTCTTTTTTTCTTATTAAATGTTTTTTTAGTCTTTTATAGATTCTTATAGATGTATAGATTAAATGAATTCTTAGACTCTTACACAGATCAAATCAAGTTTTGAGTTTAAAATCATTTTTAAGACCCACACTAAATAATTTTACCTCGAGTTTTTGTACAAGATCTTTTGCGTTCGGGGCAGAGACGATAATATGACGCTGAGCTGGCATGATAAACCCGTCGTCTACTGCCTTGTCAATGAAGGTAAGTAACGAGTTATAGTAACCATCCACATTCAATAAGCCCACCTATAGAACAATCGAGTTTTTAGTATGTGTTATTTACTAGATGTGATTTATACACAATAAAATTATAAAACAAACAAATTGTTTATATGATAATTTATTGTCGCATCTCAAACATGTTTTATTTATCTTCTATTAAAATATTAGATTAAGATACGATAAAACAATGATAAAATAACTTTGATAATTACAGTTAAGGTATTTTTATACGTAGGTGTATGTGTGCCGGACAAATTTTACATTTATAGTCATAAGATACATAAATACATTTTATGTATGTAAATATATAAATATATAAATTAAATTTTAAAAATAAAATAAATATACATGAGTAGATATATTAAAATAGACACGAGACATAAATTTCATCTATGAATTAGAAAATAAACAATAAACATTTTGAAATATTAAATATATACTATTTATGTGATTTTCTTTCTAAATTTATCAAATAAAATGAAAACCTTTTAATTATTGTTTTTTTCTTCCAGATTTGGGAAAACAGAGGAAGTAGGGGGTTGGTTACTTACAGGCTTGTCATGAATACCAAGTTGGGCCCACGTAATGACCTCCAATAATTCCTCCAATGTTCCATACCCACCTACAAATATTTATTACAAAGATAGAATAAAATATATTAATTAATAATGATTATTCTTAAGTTTAAGACCACCCTTCGATTGTGACATATATTGAATAAAAATCTAGTACTTTTCAAATACTTCGAATAAAAATAATAAGAAAATTGGGTTTTTGTCGGTTAAGTATGAGAGTTAAAACTCATTACTCATTAACCAAATAGAAATAAATGTAGAGGAATAACTTGAGTTCAATCTAGTGACATATTCAATTAATGTTACAAAATTATACAAATTAATTTGTAAAAAGAACAAACAAATTAACCTATTAAAAAATCATATAACAACAAACTTGTAAGTTTTGATCTCCTAAGCTCTTTAGTATAAGTTAATCATGAATCCTCTATGTTATTTATTTATGAAACTTGATTAATGATAAGATACAATGAATTTTATATACTTATGTGGAATGTTTCAACCTCTAAAGATAATTTAATCATATCATTCATGTGGCTTTAGATGTTGAAATGACGGTACAAGTGGCATGCCATGTCATATTGATTGCTTATGTGTTAATTCATATTTTTTTTTTGAACGGCTAAATTGGAATCACTCACGGATCACTGGAGTATCATCGTGTCACCAGTGTTACCACGCGATCATATTCCACCACCAAGTCACCAGTTCAGGAGGAAACTCATAATTATGAGAAAACCCCCCCTTTGTGAGATTCGAACCCATGACTTAATAGGCCCTAAGTCTTATCCCATCACCAAGATGCCGCTGGGCTATAATGCCTTTGGCATGTGTTAATTCACATGGTATACACATCATTTGGTTGGCTATATGGTGGTACATATGTATGTGCCATATCACCTTGGGTGCCTACACACTAATACACGTGACATAGATTATGTGCTTGGCATGTGTGATTAGAAATGAATCATGTGCTTCACATATGTGGTGTAATTTGTTTTGAATTTAAAACAATAAAATCTTTTTATCAATACACAATGAATGCTTAATAATTTTTTTTACTGCAAATGAAAATTTATATGATGTTCAATAAAAGAGCGTTTATCGATCAAGCTCATAATACGACAGTATATTATACAAAAAAATATACTATATATGCACATATATATTCTATTTAGAATAAACGCGTACCTGGTAAGGCAATAAAGCAATCAGAATGACGAGCCATCTCAGCTTTTCTTTGATGCATATTAGAGACTACTTTTAATTCTCCTACGGTTTCACCTGTTATCTGTTGTATTTTATTAGAATAATATATTACTTTGTACAACTATTTTCTTTTATAATTAAATACGTACCTCTTTACACATGAGAGTTTTGGGAATGATCCTGAAAAAGTAATAACATTTTTAGTTTCAAGAAGGAAAAATATATAGCCATGAAGGGCACAAAAGTAATTTCACTATACATGTATGTATTACCCTAGAACATGACCACCACCATTGTGAACCTCTTGTGAAACCAGTCCCATTAACCCTATACTTCCTCCACCATACACAAGATCCAGTTTTCTTTCCACCTTCAATTACAAAACCATATCAACAAACATCCTACTCATAGATACATAAATACATGCATATATACATATATGCAATTAGACACTAGCTCATGAGTGAACTCAATAACCTTTATTTACAAACATTTACATATACGTACATACACACATACGTACCAATTCTTGGCCTAATTGAAGGGCAGCATCTCTATAACAGTCTCTTTTACCCGCACTGCTACCGCAAAAAACACACACGCTTTTGAACCTTGATCTTGTTCCCTCCATGTTCTTGTACTTGTTATTGTTACCTTTCAATATTTTGGGGATATTATTTTTGTTGAGGAATATTGCTTTAATTTGATTGTAGGGAGTGTTTAGAATAACAAAGGAATGATAGAAGGTAGATTGATTTATATAAGGATTACAAGGACCAAAATATCGATAATTGGATGACAGATGGAAAATTATTGGGCCACGTACACCCAAGGGTAGTATCGTAATATCACATTTAATATATTTATTAATTTGTTTTAGTTCATGAAAAAATCATCAAACCAATTAAAGTTATCAAGTGAGAACCAAATATGCTTTAAAATAATAATGACTTGTAAGTATAAACGGAATATCACATGGAAGGAGGTGGGCCCATGTATAACCATGGATCTTGGAATTTAAATTAATATAAATATATATTCCCTTTAAATTATCCGATTCTTATCTCCTAACATATATTACTAGTACCACCACTTTACAAACATCCACATAACTTAGTTTCTAAATCAATTATCAAAGTGGCACTTTTACACCTTATCCATAACTAAACATATTCAAACATCCTCAAACCAAACTCTTTTTTAAGTGAAACACTTTGAAAAGACAATATACACACATACATACATACATCGCACACATTCAACAAATAAACATACATACACAAATGTATATAAAGGATTTTGAAATCTCACAACCAAGGGAATTTGAGGTGAAACATTCCCTTCGGTTATACATTTCATTACCCAATCAAACATAATTTTACTTGATTTGTAGGGTTTTGGTTCATGACCTATCATTCCTCCACCTATATTTGACTTGTTTATAGAATGTGCTAAATGAGGAATAATAGTTTTAGATAAGAATGGGAAATATAAAGTGGAGGATAAAAGATGCAACGCAACATGGATGCAATCATGGTTTATTTTGTCTCGAAGGATGATCGTGCATTTGGGGCACTATGTAATGCTAATGCATGTTATTTAAGTATTATAATTATAATATTATATATAATAATCGGATGTTAGTATCTACAGTACTACCGGTCACTTCACGTAATGCAATCTTTGATTCACATGGTACTACCTTTTTGGTACGCAGATAAAAATAAATCATGTATATCTCAAATTCAACAAAGTATATATACTTAAAACATGTTTGGTCTTTACTATATAGACGTACAGTTCAATTACCCTTTCTCTTATGCCCTCCAACTCTTTTTTCTCAATCTGATTTAATTGATTAAAGAATAACTATTTAAATAAATCTTTAATTATATTTATGTCACATTAAAATATTGAAGTTTTATAAAATACAACATATGCAAAATTTTAATAATTCAGTCAATTTGTAATGTATACATCTAAATACCTAATAACTAATAAGAAAAGCTCTCCTTCGATATGTAAACTAATTAGTATATTTAATCTTGACATATCTTGAGTAAAATGAATTATATATAAAAGAGAACAATATTATGTTTATAAAATAAATATAAATATTAATCTGAAATATCATTATATATATAAAAGTACAAGTTCGGTTTTGTACTGGTAAAATTTTATTAGTTATTATATAAAGTTATTTATATATTTAAAGAAACATTTTATTAACACAACCATGGTTCTGTCCCAGTTGTTTGTTCTAAAGACTTCTATGCATGTGGCCTGTGTTGAAACTCCTTTTGGGTTTCATTTTCCAGTTTTTATATAGGATACTAGCTAACGACTCGTGTGTTACGCACCGGTTGAAAAATTAATTTTTAAAAATAAATACAATTAGAAATAATTAATTATTACGAATAGGCATCTTCCATATAAGCATGTGAATATTAAATAAATATGTATAAAAGCAATGATAAAAATTAAAATACATAATTAATGTTCACAAATCTTTAAAATTTCTTTGTATATAATATTTAACGTAGTGCTGGATAGATTACCATTGGCATCCAGCATCACAATATTAAACCAAAACTTAACAAAAAAACAACCAACACCTTGCGCCTTGATGACGGTGTGGCACCCATATTTGTCACACCCTCAAAATCCGCTAACGGGATTTTATCGTCAGGCGTGTGACACACCAGGATCTCAGATAAGCATCAGTTACACCAAACACAGTAATTACAAAACATAACATTAAGTATTAGTTGTTTAAATCAAACATGAGTGTTTCAGATTTGCGGAAGCGTTTCAAATATAGAAATCAACAGTGAATCGTTTCAACATGCGTTTCAACCATAAGAATCAATAGCGTTTCACAAATTAAACCAGTTGTGTTGTGATGTATGCCATGCATGCATCCTAGCTGAGTTCTTAATCTTGTGCGTTTCTGTGACCTGAGAAAATATGCTAAAATGTGTCAACATAAAGTTGGTGAGTCCACAGGTTTTAATCAACAAGAAATGTACCAGAAAGCGTTTCATATGTTTCATCAACCAGAACTGTGTCTGAAAAGCGTTTCACATGGTTTAGTATATAAAGCATATCGATAGGTCGCGAGCCTATAAACAAGTTAGTTAGTGTTTCAAACCGAAGCTGACTGTGTGTGTTTAGTGCCTTTCCACCACGTCTTAACCGACCGTGGCAATCGTTACAGGTCAATTTAGCACCCGTTCGACCTCCAATCAAGCTAGCGCGACTAGCCCGGGCGGGGTTTGTCAGACCCAGTAGTACTACTCAAAATTACCTCGCTAATCGCGTTACTAACGGTTTGATACTGTAAGGACTTTCAAATGCGTTTCGCACTAACATAACAAGCGATATCAATAATACTGGCAACCATGACAAAAATAGTGTTTGCATGTTTCCTCCCCCAAAAAGAAAAGAAAGTAAAAATGGGCCGTGGAACTCACCTTGATTGTGTTTGCAAAGAAATAATGCTCGAGCAACAGTTAAGGTTTCGGTTAACCTGTGTTTCATTTCGTGTACATATGATTAATATAAATCATTAGTTTAAGATTATAACAACTGTTCAGTTTCGCGTTCGTGTCTCGGTTATGGGTTATCGGTATTTCCCCATTCCCAGTTATTATCAACAATGCTAGATCACGTATAACGATACTCATCATACGTTTTAATTATATGTTCAGACGTTTATTAAGGCGTAACTTATTTATATATATATATATATATATATATATATATATATATATATATATATATATATATATATATATATAAATACAACGCATCATTCATCCTCGTATATATATTAACAATACAAGTAATAATAATAATTTCATGTTTTCAACTATTTATATTATAAAATACGAGAC
The DNA here is from genome assembly GCA_024085815.1 of Flaveria linearis. Classification (NCBI taxonomy): domain Eukaryota; kingdom Viridiplantae; phylum Streptophyta; class Magnoliopsida; order Asterales; family Asteraceae; genus Flaveria; species Flaveria linearis. Next base: position 8,397,333 of record CM044016.1, on the reverse strand, counting down.
AAGAATAATATTTATAAAAATTTAATATTATTTATAAAGTTAAGTTAAGATTTTGTAATTAACTAAAAATAAACACGATTAAATCGACCACTTAAATAAACAATGGTTGGAATAATAAACTGGTATTTTAAGTCTAGATTTTACAAAATATATATTAACTATAACATTCTTTTAGAGTTTTAAATAAAATTTAAAGATATTTTTATAAATAAATTGCAGAAAATTAAGTTTGATGATTAAAAATAATCAGAGTTCATAAAACGATTTTTAAAAATTTTAGGAATTTTTTTTGTAATTTTTAGAAGCTTTAAAAGCTTTTAAAAAAATAAATGGAGGTGCCCGGGGTCGAACCCGGGACCTCCTGGTTGTCAAGTGAGCATGGAACCGGTGGGCTAAGGGCCGTGGCCGCGATATTAGTTGGTTTTTAAATCTTAAAAACACACTTTTAAACAAAACCCCAATTTCCCCCAAATCAATAAGAACCCTAGTTTGATTTGATTCAAATCGAATGTTAATTCGATGTTGTTAACATCTGGAATCATAGGGCTTTTACTACCCTTAATGAAACGATTATGAAGATGTGTTTAATTACCCGAATGACGACGGTTTGAAGATGAACAGGTCGTCGAACTGCTCGCGGTTTTGATGAATCACAGAACGATCAAATGATGAAATTAATCGAATTAATTTCGTGGGTAGCCTCAGGAACTGCTCTTTATGCAAACCCCCTTGTTAATTTTGATTTAAACTTATCAATCAGTAGCTTTTGATCGAGTTGCAGGTTCGAAGGAAGATGGTAATCGAATTCGAAGTGTTTGTATGTTATAGATTGTATTGATAGGTGCATTCGATTAGGAACCGATCAATGAGTATTTATACTCGATTATTTGTATTAATTTAGTGTTATAATGCTCGATTTCGTGGGTGGGTGGGCCGAAAGCAAAATGGTCGGGTTTAGTGGACCATTATCGAAACTTTTCCCCGATTAGTGCGTGTATTATTGATCAACTCTGTCCCCACGAGCATTTTGATATATTGTGGGGTTCGAATGGACCGGTTTTGAGGTCGTTTGGTGTTCGCCGGAGCCGCGCCGGAGCTTCGCCGGCCGGCGACCGGAAAAGCGGGGGGGGGGGGGGGGGGGGTTGGGTTTGAGAAATTACAGAAATGGTCCCTGTGGTTTGAAATGTTTAAATTTTATGTTTTAAGTTTCTAAAACCAAGTTTTAAAAATTACAGAAATTCCCCCTGGACTTATAAATCCATTTTTTAATAAATTCTTATAAATAATAATATTTTCATTATTATTATTTTTATCATTATTAACATTATTTTTAATAATATTATTATTATTATTATTATCATTGTTTTTATTATTATTAATATTATTCAATAATAATAAAAAAATATGAATACTAATTTGTAAAATCACCTAACTATTATTAAAAAAAAAAATCCGGGTTGTCACATCATCCCCCTGTTAGAGGAATTTTCGTCCCGAAAATTAAGATGTACTGACCGCATCCTTGAACAGGTTAGGATACTTGCGCATCATTTCGTCCTCTCGTTCCCAAGTGTACTCAGGACCACGCCGGGAGTTCCACCGAACTTTGACAATAGGGATACGACTGTGTTTGAGTGTCTTGGTCAATAATTTCCATAATTTAACTGTTCTTACTTTCTAGCTATAGCCATTTCCTAATTTTGATTGCTTCTAACTTGTCCTTGGGTCCTAATCGACCTAGGGCACACTTATGGTAATGGTCGGAACTCCAACCTTCTTAATGTCCCTGTTTAACGCATGTTAGCTTAATCGTATTAACCAACATAGCTAGGTTTACAACATTAGCATTCTTGTCTACCTTACCGCTAGATTGCTTGTTCAACCCTTCAACTTCTTTCTACTACTCACTAGATTTTCCCAGTGTCCTTCTTAATTCTATTTGGTCTAATGTCATAAGGTATGACATCAGCTTTGTCAATTTATGGAGTTTGTCAATATAAAGAGCACAACCTAATCCTATTATTGCACAATTTTAGAATTACAATTCTAACTTTTGCATTTCATTCCTTAAGTACTAGTATTCAATCACCAAGGCTTTGAACTCACCTCAATAACCCTATATATAAGCATCACCGTATACTAAGAATGTGCTTAAACCGGTTACACGACATCCTAATTTTCCTTAGCATCATCCCAAAGAATAAGTTTCATCGCTCTTCTATATTTCCTGTAGTTCACTTCCATTCTAAGTATTCAATCAGTTCCTCAGTTACCGAAATACTAAGCGGAGGTATGTATCTTAAAATGATTGGAAATACCATGAAGGCTCTAAGTAGGACAGGACTTAAGTAATAGCAAGGGTTAGTAATGTTTTGTTACCCTTAACAAGGTCTTACTAGAATTATGATCCTAGCACCCTAGGGTATAGAATAGAAACTTGTAATATTCATGATCGTTATCTCATGGTAAGATTAACCAGACTTCTTATGACAGAAAGTTTTGGCTTGGTTTTTAGATAACCAATCCATGCCAACGACTACATCAAAACTACCAAGTGTGACAGGCATCAGATCTATTCCTAACTTATGTCCAGATAATCTGAGTTTACATCCCTTAATGATGTGAGTTGCCTCAATTAGTTTCCTATCAGTTAACTCTACAGTGTAACTAGGTTCCATATCAACTAAGGTTACGTCTAGGAGTTTAATAAACTTGTTGGAAACAAAACTCTTATCGACACCGATATCAAACAGTATAGAAGCAAAACGACCATTCAGAGGAAACGTACCAGTAACCACATCCTGATCATCCCTTGCCTCACCAGAACCAATCACAAAAACTCAACCTTTGGCACCATTTCCATTGTTATTGTTTCTATCATTGCCCCTGTTGCCATTCCTCAGTTGTGGGCAATCCTTCCTGTAGTGGCCCTCCTTACCACACTCATAACAGCCCCTAGTCGCTCCGCCCTGGCGTTGTTGAGGTTGTTGCCTAGCCATTAGATCACCCCTGCAATCCCTAGCAATATGACCCGTCTTGCCACATCTTTGGCAACGAAAACGATCACACTGACCATAATGATGGAAGTTGCATTTGTTACATTTTGGGTTTTTGCCAACATAGTTGCTCGATCCCTGACCGTTGTTGTTGTTGTTCCGATTGTTGTTTGTGAAGCTTCTAGATGAATCAAACTTTCTGATTGGTTGTTGATCGGAGCTTGAAGACTTACTGTTGTTACCATCCCATTTCCTTTTGTGTTCGAATGGTCCAGAGGTGGCGCCACGTTTAGGTAGGATACCATGTGCCACTGCCTGATCAGTGAGCTTGTGAGCCAGTCGAATAGCCTGCTGAATAGTGGCAGGATCAGCAGCTATAACACTAGCTTGGATTTGAGGAGCTAGGCCATCAATGTACTTTTCAATCCGTTTGTAGGCCGGGGTCACCATTTGGGGACATAGAGTAGCCAACTCGTGTGAACGAGTCGTGTACTCCTCAATTTCAGAGCCAGTCATTTTGAGATTCCAAAACTCTGCTTCTAGCTTTTGGACCTCGTTTCTGGGGCAATATTCTTCTTTCATCAGTGTTTTGAAATCATCCCAAGGCATACCGTTAGCAGCATCAAGTCCTAAAGTCTGGACCTGTGAGTTCCACCATGTCAAAGCTGGTCCTTCCAGTGTGCCGGAGGCGTACTTGACACGACTTCCAGCAGGACAGTTGCACATGGCGAACACTGATTCGAGCTTCTCTAGCCAGCGAAGTAGTGTGACAGCACCTTCAGAACCGCTGAAAGAGTGAGGCTTACAGTCCATAAACATCTTGTAGGTACAGGCTGTTAGGCCTCCTTGATTCAGATTCTGGTTGTTCTGGTTCTGGTTGCGGATCTGTTCATAGGCTGTGAGCGCATTAGTAACACGCTTATTAATGATGGCATCCAACTCAGCTTGAGTCAGGTTGATGTTTCCGTGTCCTCTCGGGCGTCCAGGTCTCCTTCCAGACATGATTCTTCAATTCACAATGTACGACAGTCACTATCGAATGATAACTATTAATAACATTAATTTGTTTCATACTAGTAGGAATAGAGGATTTGTTTTCATATCGATAGTGAGGCTTCATGAGAACCGAGACAAGTACTATAGAGTTAAGGAAGTAATGTGTGTTGTTCTCCTTGTTTGTCATCGTGTGTGTTTGAAAAGAGTTTCGCGTTTCCAAGTGGTAATGGTGGATTCGGGTTGTCGTTGCCTCAACTCCGAGAGTGAAGAATCATGTGTAGCTGTTGGAAGTGAGTGAGCGGAACTCCCCACCCCTCTTATTAGTCGAGGATGATACATGTGGCCTAGATATTTGTGTATATTGACCGTAGTTTATCACTCATCCCAGAAATCCCCAGGTAAGCATACCAGGTCTCGCAATGAAATATATGCGATATGCTTGCCTTAGCCCGAGGGCCTTTTGCCAGGAAATCCAGAATACAGGTGTCTATGTGTCACACAAATTTCTTTGGTTCATGGAATAATACTTTAGAGAGAAATTAAAGGCACGAGTTATCAGTTTCTTTTCCTCAGTGTCACAGAAATATGTTAAAGCAACAATTCTCAGGCATCTAAAATTAATAAGTACAGCTTAGTAATCTATGTGTGTGTAACTAATGCAAATCCAGCTATAGTCTAAAATGCAATGCAAATGAGATGCAAAGTCCATTTTAGTTCGCTATAACTAATGCTCTGATACCAATCTGTCACACCCTCAAAATCCGCTAACGGGATTTTATCGTCAGGCGTGTGACACACCAGGATCTCAGATAAGCATTAGTTACACCAAACACAGTAATTACAAAACATAACATTAAGTATTAGTTGTTTAAATCAAACATGAGTGTTTCAGATTTGCGGAAGCGTTTCAAATATAGAAATCAACAGTGAATCGTTTCAACATGCGTTTCAACCATAAGAATCAATAGCGTTTCACAAATTAAACCAGTTGTGTTGTGATGTATGCCATGCATGCATCCTAGCTGAGTTCTTAATCTTGTGCGTTTCTGTGACCTGAGAAAACATGCTAAAATGTGTCAACATAAAGTTGGTGAGTCCACAGGTTTTAATCAACAAGAAATGTACCAGAAAGCGTTTCATATGTTTCATCAACCAGAACTGTGTCAGAAAAGCGTTTCACATGGTTTAGTATATAAAGCATATCGATAGGTCGCGAGCCTATAAACAAGTTAGTTAGTGTTTCAAACCGAAGCTGACTGTGTGTGTTTAGTGCCTTTCCACCACGTCTTAACCGACCGTGGCAATCGTTACATGTCAATTTAGCACCCGTTCGACCACCAATCAAGCTAGCGTGACTAGCCCGGGCGGGGTTTGTCAGACCCAGTAGTACTACTCAAAATTACCTCGCTAATCGCGTTACTAACGGTTTGATACTGTAAGGACTTTCAAATGCGTTTCGCACTAACATAACAAGCGATATCAATAATACTGGCAACCATGACAAAAATAGTGTTTGCATGTTTCCTCCCCCAAAAAGAAAAGAAAGTAAAAAGGGGCCGTGGAACTCACCTTGATTGTGTTTGCAAAGAAATAATGCTCGAGCAACAGTTAAGGTTTCGGTTTACCTGTGTTTCATTTCGTGTACATATGATTAATATAAATCATTAGTTTAAGATTATAACAACTGTTCAGTTTCGCGTTCGTGTCTCGGTTATGGGTTATCGGTATTTCCCCATTCCCAGTTATTATCAACAATGCTAGATCACGTATAACGATACTCATCATACGTCTTAATTATATGTCCAGACGTTTATTAAGGCGTAACTTATTTATATATATATATATATATATATATATATATATATATATATAAATACAACGCATCATTCATCCTCGTATATATATTAACAATACAAGTAATAATAATAATTTCATGTTTTCAACTATTTATATTATAAAATACGAGACAAGAATAATATTTATAAAAAGTTAATATTATTTATAAAGTTAAGTTAAGATTTTGTAATTAACTAAAAATAAACACGATTAAATCGACCATTAAATAAACAATGGTTGGAATAATAAACTGGTATTTTAAGTCTAGATTTTACAAAATATATATTAACTATAACATTCTTTTAGAGTTTTAAATAAAATTTAAAGATATTTTTATAAATAAATTGCAGAAAATTAAGTTTGATGATTAAAAATAATCAGAGTTCATAAAACGATTTTTAAAAATTTTAGGAATTTTTTTTTGTAATTTTTAGAAGCTTTAAAAGCCTTTAAAAAAATAAATGGAGGTGCCCGGGGTCGAACCCGGGACCTCCTGGTTGTCAAGTGAGCATGGAACCGGTGGGCTAAGGGCCGTGGCCGCGATATTAGTTGGTTTTTAAATCTTAAAAACACACTTTTAAACAAAACCCCAATTTCTCCCAAATCAATAAGAACCCTAGTTTGATTTGATTCAAATCGAATGTTAATTCGATGTTGTTAACATCTGGAATCATAGGGCTTTTACTACCTTTAATGAAACGATTATGAAGATGTGTTTAATTACCCGAATGACGACGGTTTGAAGATGAACAGGTCGTCGAACTGCTCGCGGTTTTGATGAATCACAGAACGATCAAATGATGAAATTAATCGAATTAATTTCGTGGGTAGCCTCAGGAACTGCTCTTTATGCAAACCCCTTGTTAATTTTGATTTAAACTTATCAATCAGTAGCTTTTGATCGAGTTGCAGGTTCGAAGGAAGATGGTAATCGAATTCGAAGTGTTTGTATGTTATAGATTGTATTGATAGGTGCATTCGATTAGGAACCGATCAATGAGTATTTATACTCGATTATTTGTATTAATTTAGTGTTATAATGCTCGATTTCGTGGGTGGGTCGGCCGAAAGCAAAATGGTCGGGTTTAGTGGATCATTATCGAAACTTTTCCCCGATTAGTGCGTGTATTATTGATCAACTCTGTCCCACGAGCATTTTGATATATTGTGGGGTTCGAATGGACCGGTTTTGAGGTCGTTTGGTGTTCGCCGGAGCCGCGCCGGAGCTTCGCCGGCCGGCGACCGGAAAAGCGGGGGGGGGGGGGGTCGAGGGTTGGGTTTGAGAAATTACAGAAATGGTCCCTATGGTTTGAAATGTTTAAATTTTATGTTTTAAGTTTTTAAAACCAAGTTTTAAAAATTACAGAAATTCCCCCTGGACTTATAAATCCATTTTTTAATAAATTCTTATAAATAATAATATTTTCATTATTATTATTTTTATCATTATTAACATTATTTTTAATAATAATATTATTATTATTATTATCATTGTTTTTATTATTATTAATATTATTCAATAATAATAAAAAAAAATATGAATACTAATTTGTAAAATCACCTAACTATTATTAAAAAAAAATCCGGGTTGTCACAATATTGGTTCTACTCGTATTGTGTATCTGGTTAAACCATTTGATCCATTATCAACTAGTATATAAATACTCCCGCCCTTGCGGCGGGTTGCCGATTAACCTGCTGATTTACAATTACTTAATGATGACAATGATCAACCGAGGGTGTCTATTGTATCTCTATCATAAGAAATTAAAAAACAAATCAGATTACATGAGTGAGCATATACTAAATCCATGTTTAGTTCTAACTCTCATATATCAAAACAAAACCACGGTTCTTAGATTCTCGAATTGAAGTAATAAACTGGAAGATCATAAATTCAAGAGTTAATTTCAATTTTACTCCCTAAGGTTTGACTAAAGTAACTATTTTCCTCCAAAATAATAAAAACATCGATTTACCTCCAAAAGTTTCATATGTTGTTTCAAGTTCACTCCAAAAGTTTTATCATTTTGGATAAAGTTGAAACAAATAATGAAACTTTTGGATTGAAATTAAATATTTTATGAAACTTTTGGAGGTAAATTAATGTTTTTAATCATTTAGAAGAAAATAATTATTTTTAACAAACATTGAGAGTAAAATTAAACTTAACTCTAAATTCAAACATAGTCGATCACCTTTTTCCTTACACTGCTCAATTCATTTCCCAAGGTTACATGAGGCATCTTGACTTTAGAGGTCAAATGTTTTTTTTTTTTGTGGCAAAGGTGGTTCTGTTCAAAATTGAGGTAAGTTTGTTTAAACATCATACACACATGCTACAAATACTTCCTTATGTTTTTATTATCTCCAAAGTAAAAAATGAATCGGTTTGACCACAAAAGTCAAATAAGCCTAGGGTAGTATCATTCATACTGCAAATACTCTGTCAAAGAGACTAAAACCAATCATTATAATTAGTGGAACCATACCAACAAGGTTAAAGAATATGAAATGATTAAAAAGTTGATAAGAATTTGATCACAGGAACATAACCACAATTGAAACATTATTGCTTTATGAATCAAAATTATTCACCTTCATTTGGCCCAAAACTGACTATATCCCATGATAATATGCACATTTGATGTTATGATAAGCGCTCCTTGTATAACTTGCATTGTAGCAAGAAATCTTTAGAAGTGCTTAGAAATCATCATCAAAGATTGTGTTTTCCCTTTTCTAATGATAAAAAGAAGATCTTTATCACTACTATTAGTATTTTCTACTTTTGATATTAGATTCACTATATGCAATATAATTGACCGCAAAAGATTTAAAAGTAAAGAAAACCAATGTTAAAAATTTAACCTAGAAAGATTATAGGTTTAGGTTACCATATGATATTTTCTAATAGCGACAGTGAAAGGTCAAGGATGATCAAGATTATAGGAATCATGAAAACCTATCCCACACCAAAATTTTTATTAAAATTTATGAAGCTTATAACCATGTTAATCAAATTATTGTAGGTTGTTGTTTACCATCATGTTAATCATTTGTACAATGTGTATAAGTTGTAGGTTGTTGATAAAATTAGATTTAGATAAATGCATGTTTAAAACAATGAAGAGTTAGGTAATTTCACATTTGAAATCAAATTATTGTAGGTTGTTGTTTACAATCATGTTAATCATTGTACATTGTGTATAAGTTGTAACCTAACCACGATCCCATGAACTGATTCTATTACCACTTGAAAATTAACTTTTCATGATTTGAAACATAACCATGATTATAGTTTTATCAACGATTAATAAAAATGTACAATTTGAAAATTGGTTACTTCAACCTATAAACACGAACAATAGTTTTATGATGTTACAGAGTGGAAAAAAGTTTAAGTAGTAAAACATTCCAAGATTACTAATTAAAGAGACAAACATCACTAATTGTTGAGGTAAATGTAAAATTACCTAACCCTTCATTGTTTTAAACATGCATTTATCTAAATCTAATTTTACCAAATACAGTAGACCAAGAAAACAAACATCTTAACACCTTAGTTACCTTGTATTGTATCACCATATACTTCATTGAGTTGTATGAGAGGCCTCCCAAGTTCCATATCCCTCTCTCAACACTTTCTTAGATGGTGGTGCAACCATCATAAGATATAGTCTTCTCTGTTCATCTCTTTATCTATGTCATAAAACAAAGTTGGAAGAAAGAGGTGATGGTGAAATAGATTAATCAAAACAAATTAAAAGTATCTTTTCAAGTATTTTGAATAATCGCTAAGCAGTCTTGTCTTTATAGGATAATAGAGATCCGAGCAACCCGTAACCACCTCCATCGTTTCCACCGGTATGGTGTACTACACCATGCTTCAGTAAATGTAAATCACAACACATAGCATGCATCATCAAGCAATTGTACACCATGCTTCAGTAAATGTAAATCACTGTAGCTATGGGTTTCAAATTATATAGAGAGTAATAAGATAATCCATATTAAACATTAGAAAGTAACTATTACCTCCTAGGGATCATGTTGGCCCAAGCTCACAAACATCCCCATGGACATGATTTCATCAAGATATCTTGTGTTTATTAACACCAGCTTCATCAGCAAAAGAAACAATGTATCTTGTCTTCATTAACTATCCTAAGCTCAGTATATTATATATAAAAGCCAACACAAATTTGACGTTGTTAAGAACTTTATATTCACCACTTGACACTTCTAATATAATAGTACTTCTACCTTTAACTTGTATGGTTATCTCATTAAATCTTTACCTTGACTTTTCTTACTTCATCTAATTTTATGAACATTCTCATTGACTGATGAACAACCATTGTTAATGAACCAAACAATTTCTACATAAGGTTCATCATCGTCTTTAATTGCCATTAAGATCGAATCTACACTCTAGCCCCTCATCGTCATTGCCCATTGATGCTTGAATCAGTGATTCAAGCCACACTCAAATTTAATATGTCCAAATCTAATACAATCCCGTAAGGAGTTGGTTGGCAACCTTGTGTTGAATCAAGAGTCTTGACTGAATAAGAGGTAACATTTTAATCATTCGGTATATTTCTAAAACTTACTCATTAAGATGTTGTATGAACCATTAAGAGGTGCATTTTAAGTGAAACAAACACAAATCACATGTGACCGATTCAGAGGTATCGTCTTAATAGAATTATTAAAAGGCTAGCAAATAACAGTTAACTTTAGTTTCGTTGGCTTGTGTCACCTACTCACCTCTAAATGGATGGATCTATTCCCCATCGTCTACTAAGAAAAAAGCCTCTACCTCGTCCTTTAAATAGAGGAGAGCTTTCTTTTTCATTAACTCAGAGTGAATGTTCTTCTTCAATAACGTCCAGACAACAATTGAATTGATGGTTCTTTGATTGTTGAAACAACATGTGAGGATTCTTACACTCTTCTCTACTACAAGTTGATCGGATACATTGCCACCAACTTTAATTTCTACATAATTTATAATGATGTCTAGAAACCATAATTTTTTCAAGAAAGGAACACCATTTAAATTATCATAGATGTCTAGAAACCATAATTTTATCAAGAAAGGAACACCATTTAAATTATCATACATAATAAACTATAATACATTGTGTACGACTTGACCTATAATCATTTTTTAACATATAATGTACGATTCTGATTCGGATAATAAGTAATATCTTAATCGGATCTACCTCTCTATTTCCCATTCGTGACTGCATCCCAACCCGTTTAGGAGCAAATCCACAATTGGGAAAACCACTTGGCTCGACCTGAGCATTTTTGCTCAGAGTGAGATTGGAACCCAAGACATCTTCATGTTTACATGTCTTGAGTACTTTACTTTAAACAATTGAATTAATGATCATTAGTTGAACGTATACTCATTTAGTTGAAGAATTGAAGAATACATTATTTTTATCATCAATGTGTGAAAGGAGAATTGATATGCATGGATAGTAATCATGAAAGGATTATGTGCAAGACCTCTCTTAAGGATGGGATGAGTGCCCATATCACACACACCACATACTCTAATCATCAATTATACTATTTCATGTCACACCACACCGTAACATTTGGAGGGGGGCATTCACACCACAACATAATATTTTTTAATTACTTTATAAAAATAAATAAAATATAAATTAAAATTAAAAACTACATTAAAATAAAAAATACATTAAATAAAAAATACATTAAAAATTTAAAAGTTATTACAAACTAAAATTGAAAAGTACAATAAAACAATAACCCAAACAAATTTATGTCGTCCGAAATCATGATATTCACATTCTCCTCAACATGTTTCACGATATCTCTAAGTCTAAAATATTTGTTCTCATCGTCCAACTTTAAAATTATATTTTCATTCTCAAATGAAGTAATTGGTGAATCTCGAATGCGTACATGAGGAATAATGTTGCCATCATTTTTTATAATCATATTGTAGAGTATGATGCAAACATACATTTTACTTCTCATTTTTTCAATCATAATCGCTCTAGTCGGTCAAGCAAGTGTCCCATATTTCTTTTAAAACACTGAAAGCTCATCCCACGACTTTTTTTTCGGACCCTTGCTCCTTTTTAAATTTTTTTTCTTTGTGCTAAACTGGAGAAGAATATGATTTCACAGAAATTAACCAGAAAGTATATATACCATTGGCTAGATAGCAACCACATTTATAGTAATGCTCATTCACATAAAACAAACATATGGGAGTAGTTTCATTCAATTCTGGTGTGACAAGTGAAGATTGATTGAGAATATTAATGTCATTTTTAAAATCGGGTACACCAAAATAAGCATGCCAAAACAACAAATCTTTTGCCGCCTCGGCTTCGAGAATTACTGTTGGACCATCGTGATCACCTTGATGATATTGTCCTCGCAAACGCGTAGGATAATTTCTCCATTCCTAATGAGTGCAATCAATGTTACCGAGAATTCTCCGAATGCCATGTCTATATTAATGTGCGTAGTACAATACTTCAATGTCATGGCTAGTGCACATTCGTAAAAATTAATCACCAATATAATTATGTAATAGCGTTGCAAAAATATTCAAGATATTCATGTAAAGTCCTTGCAGACATAGCTAAATATTCGTTGTATGTTTCGGGTAAATTACATGAGTGGACGTATTGTTGAAGTGCATATTTATATTGGAGTTAAACTTTCTTTCCACATCCCATCGAACTCTTTTTTAAATCATAGAAAGTTGTTGCGAGGCGTATTCAACAATGCGTAGAAATTAATATTGAGGAAACCGAAACCTAATTCTAAACATCTCGTTTGTGTATTTTGAGTTCTCCACAAAAAATCATTCAGAAAAACGTTATTAGCCCTAACACGATCACGTTTCAAGATCTTTTTTCTCTAACTTTAGCCCTGTCGACAAGTTCAGCAAGAATATTAAAAATTTCAACCCGTCGGACTGGGAACTATCCGAAGAGGATGAAGAGGAAATAAAATAAATGTCGCAAGATATTTTCGTAAAGTTGGTAATGAATAGAAGAGATTTTTGTGAATTAGTGCGTAAAATTTGAGGTATTAAATGTCAGTATTTATAGTGTATGAATTTTAAAAAAAATTAGAATATAGCCGTTAGAAGTGGGGGTGGGGGTGGGAGAGCCAACGGCTACATTTAAGGGCAAAAGATGGGGATGCAAACAACGTGAACATGACGTAGGATGGAGGGAAGGCGCGGCGTGGTGAACCGGCGGTGGTGTTGTCGGCTCCGCCCCTCGCGTGGGGTTCCTGATCAAACTTTGGAAAGTAGCCGGGTTAATGAGTTATTTAATAGGGACCATGAGTCTTGTTTAAAGCATAAAGAGACCGTATCCATGGACCATGGTCCTAGTCAGTGATGGCTCAAGTACAAATAAACTTTTCTATTTAAGCACGTTGTAGTTTATTAGTTTTAGTATCATATAATTATATTATTTTACAACAAAAGAACCTTTTGAAATATATGATTATCTCTTAACCTAATAAATAGAAAAAAACCTTAAGGACACAAAATCACATGTTTCTTAATGTCATAGTTTAAAAAGGCTAATTTCAAGTTAATATAAATTTCTGAATCTATTGAGACGCCTAATACCAACAATAATTGTATAAAAGAAGAATGTAGAATTGTTAAAAACGGATTATTTTTTATACTCTAAAGAATCCCCTCATTTATTTCCAGTAAATTAGCGATGACCAAAACTAGGTTTACATTGACGATAAATCGTCGCTATAGAGTCTGACCTATGACGATGACATTTCGTCACTATATGTTTCGTGGCTATAGAGTTGTGGTAATAGGTCTAGAAGGTCATTGAGATATGTGTCGTCAGGCTTTGTAACGATGACATTTTGTCGTTGCAGGAGGTGAAATAACTAAATCGACAATCAACAAAAGTTAAATTGTTTTTTTACCTTACATCATCGACATGTCATTGCTATTGGATTGTAGTTTTAAAAAAAATTTAATTTAATTATATAACACCCTATAACTATGACATCGCGTCACTATAAGGTTAGTACTCACGTAGTCTATAATGCTCCTCCTCTACCTTACACCAACCAATACGTCCATTTTGGTTAAGGCTGATGGTTTAAAGGCAAATTAAATAACTTATTTTTCAGCACTAAATATAAATACGTAAACCATACAAAATAAAACTGTATTTTGTACGAAATATTGTTCAAATTGTTCAACAAACAAAAACTTGAAAACACATATACATACATGACATACAAGCATGAAAATCATAAATTTGCCTTCAAATACACCACCATACTAGTGAAACTTGAAACCAAAAAAAATTATAGAAACCAATGTTAGTAACATGAAGAACCCTTTAAAAAACAAAGAGAATGGTTAAATGTCATAACCTCGATAAATCTTCACTCCAAATACATGAATTGGGTGGTGAAAAATCCTTTAAAACGGTGTCAAAATCGTGTTCAAGATTGCAGAAAGAAAGATAAGTGTGTTGGAAAAAAAATGAGTAGAAAGGAGGCCATTTACTATTTTAGCGGTCAAATTCGTCGGCACAAAACATCTTTAGTTTTACTGAATTGAAAAAACAAAAAAGAAACCGTATAACTACGATATGTCATTAGCAAAGGGTCCCATCATTGGCTTCGTTTGTATCTTTACGTATATAAAAAGAAATATAAAATAACAAGTTACCGTAATTCAAACCCACATGACATCTTCTCAGACTAGAACAGATAAAAGGGACCAAACTCAAGCCCGAAGTTTTTCTCTTTATTTGCTGAAGCCCAAAGATTGATGCAGCCCAAACTCAAGCACTAACACAATTAAAAGAAAAGATTAGAAAATTGAGTTTAGTTTCAACATCGCATTTGTTCAATTGTAAACTTATAAATGTATTTGTTCAATTATGAAGTGGACGTTCATGAAAATGAACATATACATGTAGCTTCTATTAACGAATCATGAGCGACGATTATAATTGATAGGGGTGTTCAAAATCGGATATCCAAATTTCGTATATCCAGAAATTTTGGATGGTGGATTTCACTACGCAAATTCAAATCCGAAATTCCGGATTCAGATTTCCGAACTGATATCAGAATTGTCAAAAAAAATGCATTTTTTAATAATTTTATAAAAATCTAATATTTCTCTTAGATATCGGATATCCGAAGATTATATAAAGATATCCAAAATACCTTAATATATCCGAAATTTTCAATTAATAATTATTATTTAATAGTTTTTATAAAAATATTTCAGATAATTCGGATATTCGAACATTGAAAATTCCTTAAAAACATCATCCGAATCAGGATCCGAAACCGAATCCGAAATTTCAAATATCCGATATCCGAAATTCGGATATCCAAGATTTTGAAAAATTCGGATTCAGTTTTCGGATATTTCTCATTCGATTTCGGATATAGATATTTTTTAACATCCCTGATGACTGATGGAACGCATTTATGACAAGTTTATTTAAAGGTCACTAAAGATGGAACATGTTTATGATAAGTGTTTTAATAGACCTAAAGATGGAACAAGCATATGACTAGCGTATTAATATAAGGCAGTGAAACATTTATCAAATAATATTAGTTTTAATAAAATTTTGTTCTTAAAACATCCAACACAAAACCTTATATGAAAGCGATAGTTATATGCAGAGTTGCGCAAACTAGGTTTTTTACCTGAACAGGTTCGGGTTTAGGTCAACTATTTCTGAACCGGGTTTGACCAAGAATCGGGTCGGGTCCGGACAGTGGCGGAGCTTGAACATCCCCGTAGGGGGGGGGGGGCGAAATTAATTTTTTTAGGGGGGGCGAACTCGATATTTATATAAAAATTTACACTACCGTACCCAAAATTTACACTAACGGACTACAATTTAACACTACCGACGAAAAAAGGAGGGGGGGCGGCGGGCCCCCTGGCCCCAACAATCCTCCGCCCCTGGGTCCGGAACTGGTTTCGGGCCAATAAAACCCAACCCGGTTGGAAGCGGTCCGGCTTGGTTCCAAATCGGTTCGGGTCCAAAACCAATTCCAAGAATCCGATATTTTTTTTAATTTTAATAAATAATATTTAAAGTATACAATTTATTTAAAAGTAGATTAAATGAAACAACTACAAATATATTTTTAGTGGTGTTTCTTTGAAAAGTACATTAAAAATAAACTTAAAATAAAAACTTATATGGATTTTTAAACAAAATAAAAAATACATCTTGCAAATACAAGGTTTTTAAATTTAATCATCTTTGTCGGTTTATGTGACAATGCGTTGAGACAAATCATAAGTGAGTTCTTCGTCGGCAGGAAACGGTTCAAACGGCTATATTACCGTTTGAAAATGGTCAAAAAAACTTTAAAAAAACGGTCAAAAAATGCTTCAAACGGCTATATTACCATTTGAATTTTTTTAATGGTCAAATCGGTTCCAAACCGGTGTTTTTGGACCGGTTTCTAAACCGGGTTGGGTAAAAACCGGTTCCAAACCGGTTCTAGCCACAAAATTACAAACCGGTCCCAAAACGCCATTTTTTTCTGGTTGAAACCGGTTTGGCTTACCCTCGGGTTGAACCTTGTTCGGTTCCGGGTCGGGTCACCGGTTCGGATCGGTGATCTGGTTTGTATGTGTAAGAAACCTTATGTATTTAAGTCTTAACTAGGGATGGAACCCACGCGCGTTGCCGCGTGGTTAATTTTGAATATCTAACTGGGCGCAAGTGTTAAGTAGCATGGCATCTAAGTGTATTATCTATTTAACCACTAGACCTAATGTCATCGTCATATTCAGGTCAAAAAGTTGAAATTGGTAGATGTTATGTTAGTGCAAAGTTAGAGCAATAAATCAAATAAATATGAATACTATTTTACTAGCAGGATGGCCAAAACGATTTATATGTATAATGTATTAAGAAGGCGCATACCAGTACGTTTAATGCAGTAAGTGTGGCCATTCCTTCACGAGTCCACTGCATAAATCGAAAACAGGAATTTAGAAAAGTTAACTGTAGATATAATAAACTTTGGCATTGATTAGCAACTGGAAAACAGTTAAAAAAAGTATAACTTTAAGGAACAAAAATTATGCACCTTAGATGCGGAAGCAATATGATGGACAACAATGACATTTTCATGTCAGCAAGGCCAGGTTTCATGTATGGCTCATCCTCAAACACATCAAGACCAACTCGGAACATGGGATTATGTTTCAAATGCTCCACAAGAGCTTCTTCATCAACCACTGGTCCTCTGCTACAGTTTATAAGGATCGCTTCCTGTGTGTTTAAATTCAAATAAATTAGCCATTTTGGCTTATAAGAACTCAGTAAAATATAACTCTTATACTTTGGTTGAGCTTACCTTCTTCATCTTTGAAAGCCTTTCTTTGTTGATGAGATGATAAGTTGTTTTGTCCAATATTGGATGTAGACTTATCTATGTGATCATACGCAGAAAACATCAAATAGAGAACATATTATAATGACCCCAATAGATTATGATAACACATTTAACGATTTCTTACCACATCGGCTACTTGAAGAACTTCATCCATCGATGATGCTCGTTTCCATGTAACAGGTTGTTCTCCGCTGGCTTTCAAGAATTGACCATAAGCTGCAAGTTGCTAGTTACATATTAGTTCATATATGATTTCAAATAAATATTAAATGATTCCCATCATCTTTCCTCATATCAGCAAATGAAAGTGACTGATTTACCTTTTTAAACCATCATACTTATAGCTTTTTAATAAAAAATTTAGTTTCATCTGTTTGACCATTTTTTAAAGCTGAAACTTTTAACTGAAAATACACACAATGGAGCAAGACATGCCTGTAACGAACTTCTCTAGACGTGTTGCTTGGTAGAGATCGTAATAGATTAGATTCATCTTGAACCCTTCAATCTGATAACCATATATTCGTTATTTAACATCATTTAGATTCCAAATGAACTCAAAAACTAGTGGATTTAGAGAAAGATTTTACCATCATTCTAGCATAAGCAGAATCAATACGACCAGGTCCAATGACACCAACAGTTTGTACTTTAAGCAAATATCCCACAAACCTAAAACATTACAAAATATGATAATTATCTTACCTATAACCTGTAACCAGTGTCTAGTACTTTGTGATTATCTTAAATGTAAATTGTACGATCTTACAGATGAGGAAGCCATCCATCGTATAAGCCAGCCCTCATGAACCCATCGGCTTCAACTATCCTTCGAGAAGCAGCAACAGAAAGTGCTGCTGCTAACTCTGTTGTGGTCTCTGTAACTCTATGTTATGTTTATAAAACTTGTGGTGAATTTGATTTTGATGTTGTTTAAAAGACCATTTGATAGGAATAAGTTCCTAATAAAGAATAACAATTCATCATACCACCATGGATTCACATGTTACATCAGTTCCATCCATAGACACTATATCTTGACTTTCAAAAGTCATACATAATACTAACTAAAGTCACACTTGATTCATGAAATTTTCCTTAATTCTACAAAAAAGCAGTTTTGTTACATATTCTAACAAAGTTGAGTAAACTTGTTCATTTTTTCATCAATCAAACAAATAGAGACCGATTTCAAAACAAAAAAATGGATCCATATGACCTAGAAAGTCAAGTTTTTAGCATACGAGTGAATAAAATGTCTTTTTTCATTATGGATACATAAATTCTTGAACCCGAAGGACAACGAAACTCACAGGTGTGTTTCCAACGGCAACACCATACTTGGTTGCTGCATCAACATCAACATTGTTATAGCCCACAGCCATGTTGCTAAAAGCCTTCCCTCCTGCTTTGCTCAATGCTGAAAACAATGTTTCTCCCCAATCTTCTGTCAACTAAAATACATACATCAAATTAGATCAACAAATCTTTAATGAAATACACACATAATAATCACCATGCTACACAGTTCAAACACATATAAACCAAAGTAACCAGTTCAAAAACAACAATTAGCCCCAAACCAAACTGAACACTGTTCCTGTCCAAGCAATCAACAATCCAACCAAATAAGAACACCACACCTGCCAATCACGACATTTTCACCATTCTAAAATCAAACCTGAATTTTGGATTATACAGCTAGCCAAGATTCTATCTTTATGTAACAACAATATTAATCTCACAAACATTAGAAACCTACAATAGTTCTATAACAGGTACTACAACAATAAAGACAATAGGTAATATTTAACAACAAAATCTATACTAATTTTGAATTCAGGAAGTATTATGTTCACAATCAACTACACCAAAACGGCGCAAAACTATCACAAACTCACCATGTTCATTTACTTTCCCCAAAACATCAGCACATGATTCAATCACGCCCAAGCAGTCATGAGCAGAAATCAAATCACCAACTCGCAGAACCTCAGACTTACCAAACCTTAAGACCTTACACCCTATAGACGAAGATAACACCGAGACAGTCGTATTCACCGAACAATCAACCACCGATTCAAACACCTAAACAACATGATATAAATCACAAAACAATAACAACAATCCAAATAACAGAAATTGATGACTTCAATCGAAGCTTACCTGAGGCGCCGTGAAGCACATCAAAGACAACGCAGTGTCCAGAACACCCCAAAACACCCTCTTTCGCCTCTTTCGACTTGCGGTACTGCTCCTCGGCAGCTCGAATAGCATCCATGATTTGGGGATTAGGGTTTTCTTACGGCGCCGACCTCTGCCTCCCCGACGTCCGCCTCCACCAGTGAAATCGACTGCAGATGGTGAGATTAGAGCCAGAAGGATGATGAGGAGAAGGATAAGGGGATTAGGGTTTTATTTGTGAGGTGTGGAGGTCGGTGGCACTGTAGCCACCGACATAAGTCTTTAATATATATTATAATAAGATATTTGGGCCTACATGTGTAAGACAAGGTGGATCTAGAGAGAATTAGCACAGTTCACGCGTACATTTCATGAAAGGATAACCAATCACTTGAATATGAGGGAAGGTGCTGTAACCAAGCACATAGGAGAGTAGGCATAGATGAGATTAAAATGTGTTCGAATACAAGCACTTAATGATCCCAAGAGATCTAGTAGTTATATAGTTTATATGGTAAGCGTTATTTATCGAAATAATATTATTCGTGTATCTTGCTTGATCCTCGCATGAATATAGTGAAATATGAATCCAAGTTTTACTTAATCAAGAGTAAATTATAAATTTTGTCCTTTAAGTATATTTAAAATTATGGATCTTAACTTTAAACTTTGATAATTACACTCAGCTTTCTTTATTTAAAAATTTATCACGCTTTATGCCCTTTTTATGAACTGAAGTTAACTTTTTCAGTTAGTTTTGAGTGAATGTACCGTATTGCCCTTATCTCTTAAAGACGAAATCTGCAATTTTCCTTAATCTTTTACTTTTTCAATTTTGTTTTTATTGTATTTATTTTATCTTTTTAATCACTTTTTATTTTATAAACTTATCAAAAATATTATTACTTAATTATTTTAATCTTTTTATATAAATTATACTTTATCTATAGGTTTTTAATTTATTATATTATTTGTTATTAAAAATTAGTTATCTATCTTTCTAAACATATGAGAACAAGATGGAGAGCTTAAAATATTTTTTTTATGTTATAAAATTTAAACTAGTAATCGATTTTGTTTCATCATCGCTTTTTTATTACCTTTTTAGTATAAGAAATTTTATCTAATTTTAAAACAATTTGACTTACGGTTTATATTAGAAACCTATTAGAGACCGTATGATTTTAGTATATGACTTTTTATATTTTACTTGGTTATAATTATTCTAAGTTGAGCTATATGTATAATTAAACATTGATTAATATATGGAGTATTTAAGTGTTTTTACTATAAAAATTCAATAAACTTAATGGTAAAACCAAACCAAAGCAACCCCTTAGTAATTATTTGGTTCGGTTTCGTTTTAATTCTAAGTGGGTTGGTTTTGATTTCCATTGATAAAAAATCATTATTAACAGTTTAAATAAAACCATGAATAAAAGTGCAGTTTGTATAAAAAATTGAATGATTATTTATTTAAAAACTCCAATTAATTTTTTAGTAACGTTTTAGTATATTTTAATTTAAATTAAAGTTATGCGCTATCATACTGTATTTATATTTAAAAACAAACCATTTGATTGAATACGAAAAATTAAAAATTCATATCATAAATCAAAATCTTACTTTCTCCAACCGGTTTCGAATATAAATCCTAAACCAAATAACTTGAAACGACTAAAAAATCTTGTATCAAAAAAGTTAAAATTCTATTTGTCTAATTTTTATTAATTTTATTACAAAGGTAATGAACAAATTGAACAAATGAAAAAAAATTACAAGAAAATAAAAATCTATAAATAAAATGACATTTTATAAAAAAAATATAACTAAATTGTTAGTAATATTTATGATTCTTTTTTTAAAAAAGGGTCTAAAAATAAATATAAGTAAAGAAAATAAAATTAAAAAAAAGAAAGAAAATAAAAGATTAATAATAACACATTTCATCATTTTAAGGGTAAAGGGAAAAGTGACCATTAAGAAAATAAATTTATAAAAATAAAAATGGTTAGAAAAGAGAAAAAAATTAAAAAGAAGTAATGTAATTAAAATAAAAACAAAAAGAAAAAAGTGAAAGATTAGTGAAAATTACAGATTTCGTCCTTTAAGAGGTAAAGGTAAAATGGTCTTTTTTAAAAAAAAACTAATTGAAATAGTTAACTTTTGTTAGTTAAAGACATAAAGCGTGATAAGTTTTTAAATAAAGGAGGCTCAGTGTATTTATCAAATTTTAAGAATAAAATCCATAATTTTAGGTATACTTAAAGGACAAAATTTATAATTTACTCATTAATCAATGTTTATGAGTAAATTAAATGTTTGTTAATTGTTAAAGTGTTTTTATAGAAAATGCTAAAACTTTATGCTTTGCTTTTTTTAATGTAATACTCCCGCAAACTCTAACAACTCTTTATGATCCATTATGGATAAAAAACTCATTGTTGCAAACCGTCTTGTTTGGTCCTGTAACCTGAGAAATGTTCCAAATCAGACAAAAACCTTTATGTGCTTGAATCTCCGTTTTTTAATGAACTAGCTGCTAATACCTCTAGGCCAGAAGGACGCCTTAGATGACTCGTTTAGTGTACCATGCCTTGTGTTGGCAGCTACAATGCTGGAATACTAAAGAGATTAGTTGCATGACCTTGTAGCCTACGACATGCTTTAGTAGTTGAAGGAAATGTTCTAATAACAAACTCGTAATAAGTATTTTCAAATTATAAAAATGTTCCTTTTAGTACAATGGAATATGGTTCTCAAGTAACCTTGAATGTATTAATGCAGAAGAGTTTTGTTAATCACCTTGAGAAGTTTGGTTTTCCTTTAAACAAGGAGTTAGTTGTGGATTTCATACTTAACCCCATGCCATATGACCACCTTATCATGAGTCAAATATGAACACTAGGAAAAGTTCATCTTACATATGTATATGATACTCACGACTACCAAGTCAACCATGTAATACAAGGGCTCTCAAGTATTGCTGGAATCCAAACATATTATACCAGTTGGAACATTATAAAATATCCCTAAACACACTTAGCAGGTCCACACAACAATGTCCAAAAGTCCATAAACAAATAAACAAGTATACTCACATACGCAAACAACTAATAACCATGGCACTTTAGCAAACCAATCATACATATAATATTTAGAATCAATAACCACTACATGGTTTTCCAAAACCATAACATGTATTTTATCGTGACACGTTTCAAAATAGCATATTAAAACTCCCATACACCATCAATTACAATCAACGTTTCTTTAACCTTGACCCCTTGCTCGTCAAATAATAACTTCACTATTAACATAGCCCCACAGTACATTATCGTTTCTTTTAACACTCAAACCACAATATTCGTTCCTGTAACCATTCATTTTTATTAGACAAACTTTATAAGTACATGTAGTTTAGTTCAAGGGCTTGTATTGTAAGTTTAGCATTCTTGGTGTGTATACCTTGTGTTGAAATATAAAGAAGATCCAATTCAATAACCAACACATTAAATATATTGGTGTATTATATTTTTTTTTTCTGATGTGTGGTATGTTTTGGTTATTTTACATGATAAATGAGTTGTGGGCTGGATTACTGAAGTAGAAGTGGAGGTGATGTTGGGCTTTTGAGATTTGCAACAATGACTGTGGCTAGAGGTGCGTAAACCGTTTTTTTTGGGAACCGGTTCGGGTCCGAACCGGGCCGGTTCCAAGTCAACGAAATGAACCCGGTTTTTTACCAAGAACCGGTTCGGGTCGGAACCGGTTTTGATGGTGAAAAACCAACCCGGTTGGAACCGGTCCGGGTTGGAACCGAACCGGGTCGGGTTCTAGAACCGGTTTGGAAAAACCGGTTATTCTTTTTTTTATGTTTAATAAGTATTATTATTATTATTATTATTATTATTATTATTATTATTATTATTATTATTATTATTATTATTACTATTATTTAATAATTGTTATAGTATTATTATTATTATTACTATTATTTAATAATTGTTATAGTATTATTACTATTATTTAATAATTGTTATAGTATTATTATTATTATTATTACTATTATTATTAATATTATTATTATTATTGTTATAAGTATTATTATAATTTTTATTATTATTATTATTATTTAATAATTGTTATAGTATTATTATTATTATTATTATTACTATTATTATTATTATTATTATTATATTATTATTATTATTATTATTATTATTATTTATTATTATTATTATTATTATTATTATTATTATTATCTTAAATTGTCTCATATTAGAAAAAATAAACATTAAAAATAACATTAAAATTAAACTAAAGATTACATATTACGAATACAAATTTTCCTAATTTAATCGTCTTCATCGGTTTGTGTGCCAATGCGCTGAGACAAATCATAAGCGAGTTCTTCGACGGAGAGCGGTGAGGATCGACCGGTTTGTACCTCTTGTTCGTGTATTTCTTCTTCAATTGGTATTTCTTTTTCAAGGTTTGATTTATCTTGTCTTCGTTCGGCCGCATCTAAGTGGTCTTTTAAACAAATACACATCTCTAGCGATGTTGGAGTTAGCCTTGTTCTTCTTATCGATAAAACCCTACCACTAACAAAAAATGCAGACTCCGAAGCTACCGTGGAAGCTTGGACGGTTAGTAAATCACGTGCCACGGCGGCTAGGACCGGAAATTGTGATTCATTTCCTTTCCACCATGTCAGAATATCAAAATTCAAGAATTCATCGGGAGTCATAGTAGCTAAAAAATGGGTTCCCATATACCTCCCGAGTTCGCTACTTGGGGCGTTACCCCTCTGACGTTTACTGTTTTCATTTCTCAAAGTATTATATAAACTAATCATCGGGTCTCTACTTGAGCTCGACTAACTCGATTCCACGTTCGATGGTCGGTGGATGTTTGATGTTGCACCATATTTTTCAACATAAACATTAAACAATTTTTTAAAAATTTCATTAAATGTTTGTTTTGTATTAACATTAAAAAATGGATCTAAATCATGTAAATCTAAATCATAAGTTATCTCATCTATTAAATTTTCTACCCCCGAAATATTTAAACACGGGTCTAGTGCGGCGGAACACGTAAAAACCGGGGGTAGTTCAATGAAATATTTTTTAAATTTTTCTTTCATCGGCGCTACCATTGCTGAAAAAATTTCGTTTCTTTCTTCATATTCACTTAATTTATGAGTCATTAAATAAATTTGATGAAGTGTTAGACAACTTGTCGGATAATAAACCCCCGACAATTTTGTAGTTGCGTTTTTAAAAAGCTCTAAAAATGAGTTATTTCTTGAATATATTCCCAACCCTCTAACGGAAACGGAACAACCCGACCCCGCATCGCAAGACCATCGTGGAAAACATGAAGCGTTTCTTTTTGACGCAAAGCACTATTAAACATTTTCCAAGTAGAATTCCATCTAGTCGGGACATCCCAATTTGGTCCTAAACAAATGGAATTCGTATTGTGACACATTATTCTATAATTAACATATCTTTTTCTACTAGTTTTAAAAACGTCACGTAACATATTTTAAAAAACGTTTTAAAATCTTCAACTTCAGGAACGCCAAGACCATCTTGCATAACTAAATTAATAATATGTGCAACACATCTTGAATGAAAAAATACGCCGTCACAAACCGGTTTATATTTTATTTTTAATTTTTCAACGGCGGATGTGTTGTTCGAGGCGTTATCAAATGACATTGAAAAAAATTTATTTTCTAATTTATATGTTTTGATTACATAGTCTAAAATTTGAAATAGATTATCACCGGTATGCGGATATCCAAATAATTCAAACGCAATCGTACGTTTCATCATTTGCCATGAACTTGGATCTATCCAATGGACAGTGACGCAAAGGTACGATTCCGGTAAACCGTGTGGGGCGGACCAAACGTTGGTAGTTAAGTTCACACCGGTTTGTAAATTTTCAAACAAAACCTTTAAATCATTTTTTGCTTGTTTCCAAAGATTTAAACAATCACGTCTATGAGTGGTGCGACTTACGTGACTATAGCGTGGTTGAAGAGTTTCTTGAATCAATTTTGTTAACCGAGGGTTGTCGAAGTGATTGAACGGTAATCCTTCTTGAATTACAAACTTTGCCATTCTATCTCGAACCATATCGACGCTGAAGTTCCATAAACCACCATCGTTTCCGATTGATGTTTGGCCTTGACTCGGTGTACTTTTCAAAGACTTGCACCATTTGGTCATATGGTTTCTCAAAGTCGAGTTAGAATCCGACTTGAAAAACGAACCACAAGCCTTGCATCGAGCTTTATTTTGACCATTCGACATTTCGCATAAGTCGAAATTACATCAAATCTCTTGGTTTCTCGTTGTTGGTAAAATTCTAACGACGGTAGCGACATTTGAGGATCCACCGGTTGGAACGGATGATTCAGAAGCCACTATATAAAATTCAAGAGAATGAGAGAATAGAAAGTTGAGAGTGAGTGAGCGTTTTTGCTTTTTTAAGCACGTTTTTGAGCTTTTGAGTGTTGTGACTAAACCATTACACCCATTACCTATTTATACTATCATATAAGGGCAAAATGGTCAAAAAGTTGAAAAAACGGTCCAATTTGACTTCAAACGGCTATATGACCGTTTGAAAAAAAAAATTCCTAACGGTCCGAACCGGGTCCAAACCGGTTTTTTTGAACCGGTTCCAAAACCGGGTTGGACAAAAACCGGTTCTAAACCGGTTTCACCCAAGAAACACCCAAACCGGTCCCAAACCGCCGTTTTTTCCGGGTTTGAACCGGTTTGGCTTATAGCCGGTTCCAAACTGGTTCGGGTTCGGGCCGGTTCACCGGGTCGGGTCGAGAACCCTGTTTTTTTGTGCAACTCTAACTGTGGCTGAGTTGTTGGGCCACTATCTGATAGGCTTCTACACAATGGGTTTCTATGTGTTCATATGTAGTTGATGGTCTGTATCCAAAAGGGAGAGTGACAAACCTTCTTCTTCTTTAAGGTCTCACAAAGATAGTTATGATCAGATATATCTTCAAGATACACATGTTCTTGATCTTAATTGGGATCTTTGTTCATCTGATCATCATCATCTTGAGTAGCAACCCCTTCTCATTCCTCTATCATATCATACTCTTTATTCTTCGTCTAGGGTTTCTCTCACAGTGACAATTCCCATTTTTCATTTCGAGTCTTGTTAGTCTTTTGTTAATCTGGTCATGCATTAGTTTTTTTGATTGATCTTGTTCATTTTGGGGTGTAAACAAATTTCTTTTTGGATGAATGAAGTTTAGATTTAGCATTTTTGACAATGAAGTTTAGATTTATCATTTTTGACATGGTATCAGAGCTTAGGGGGCTCTATACTTATCTAATCTAGTTGATCTTGGGTTTCTTGGTGTTTTATCAATAGATCTAAGGTTTGATATTCTTCATCAATTAATGCACGCTTCTGCGCTGATCTTTCACGACGTCTTGGGAGAGTCTGCACAATCAGAGTTTATTTGAAATCCTAAGTTTCGATAGTCTATTAGTCTTCCGTTGTTGCTTATCATCGCTAAAATCCAACCTAGTTTTTGTTTTCTTTTGATTCACTCTTCTGCGATGTAGGTTTGCTATCTAGTCAATCCAATTGAATGGTTGTGTTAGTGAACGATTGTCTAGGATTTTCACAGAATTTTGGGATTTGTGGCTGGCGCAGATCGTCTGTGTCATACTATTTTTCTTGATGAATTATGTATCAACTTTAGCATATAGATACAAGAGTTCAAGTTTTTTACACCAACACCCTCAAGTTTGGGCACTACTGACCGTAGTTTGTGTTTCAACACTAGTCTTCAACATTGGTTTCCTCACTCTTCACGTCAAAATTTGCAATGGCGTTGCGCTGGTAATCATTCCCACCGATATTCACTCTAAGTTAGCTAGAAACAAGTTGATTGGGTTTTTGGACACTAATCGATTTCTCAGTATCGATTTTATACCAACCTTTGTATAATTTTTCTTCTAGGGTTAGCACCTTCTAAATCTCTCTGTTCTTACTCGATTGATACTCCTCCTTCAACCCTAAGATTAGGGTTTGCTCACCAGAACATTTGTTCGATTCTTAAGAGTCTTATGATTTTTCCTTTGAATAAGGGTTTAGACCATCTTGTTGATAGTCTGATAGTTTCATATTCGTGATTGTTCATAATTCTTGCTGAGATCTTCGAGAATTGTTAGCTCTTTCTTCAAGTTGTATTTTTCTAGTTAATAAATGGATAGAGTTTTGTCATGGGTAGCAACATTTGAAATTTGATAATCTTAAGGATGGGTAAATTAATCATCTTGGGTTGATTACCGTGCATTTTCAAAATGATTAGATGTTAGGTTAAGTAAACTAGGTGGTCCTAAGCCTGTTGAACCATTGATATCTTATCACAGATTTGGGGGGGAAACATTAATAGGGGAAGAGTTTTGTGTGGCGATTTGGACCTGGCATTTTTTAAGGAAAAACATAAGTAGATTATTGTGTACTCATGGAGTTATGAAATCAAGAATTTTCCAACATGGCTACCTTATCCGAAAGAGCATTCAACTGTGCAAACTAGTGTTCTTTCAAGTTTCGTATTTGCTACGTGTTATGGAGCATTTTCATATTTGATCATGTTCTTTTTGTGGTCATATGTTGTTGACCAGTAGAAAGTTCAAATGGAAGCTTCTGCATGCCTTATTGATTCCAAATACGAAAAGATGGTGTACTTGGAAGTGAAGGTCTATAAAACTGCAATGAAGTAAAGATATAGTTTGGCTATCATGCTCAAATGGAAACTTTGTGGCTGATGGGATTTTGTAAGTCTTCTTCCTTCAACTCTTTAATTTTTTTGTGGGACAAATTATGTTTTTAATAGTCATATTTGATGGACTATTGATTATAGTCATATTTGAACTGGCCTGGATGGACCAATATTGATTATCGATGAGAGCCTCACCACTGCGTTATGTGTTGCACGTGCAATATGTATTCATTAATTGTTCTTGATATTGTTATATATGTATAGTACCTGATACCTCTTTATTACTCTATTGATTTGCTTTCAATTGTATTTAGTAGTTGTTGAGAGTATCATGTGTCATTGATCCTGGGTTGCATATATCCTAAACTTTCAAACATCAATTTTTTTGATGGTTTATAACATCTACATTTTTCCTTTGTATACAAATGTGTAAGACCCCGATCCCGGAGATCTCATAGTTGGTCAATCATAGCATTAATTACATATATCATTACTTAATTCATGAAACAATACAACAGAATTAATATAAAAAATCATCCATTCATTAATAAAAACTGTTGCTAAGCAATACACCCATAATTGTTATCAGTTACAAAAGATTGTTTAACTGTATTACAAAGCAACAAAATTATTAATCATGAACGGATGTCAGTCTTGCCCCGTCGAGTAGCTTTCCCCGTGTCCCATCCTCAACAATAATTAACTGCTAACTGAAAATATATAAAAGTCAGTATTGCTGAGTGAGTTCTAATTTTAAAAGCGTATTTTGAATAGTTTATATATGAAAATACTCTTTTTCATAACACACTTCCTTTACTTTCTTTTCGCGAGCATTCATCATACATACAACAACGTAATACCTTCTTTTATTCATTCATTACCATGCTCATTCTTTCATTTCGTACTTTTATCATTATCTTTCACTTTCTTTTCGGACCAATGTGCAATACCCCGAACATTGTGCACGAAGCTGATGCTGGGCCTGAGGTCTATAAATAGACCCCGACCATTGTACATGAAGCTTGACCCAGTCACTTAGGGTATGCTATAAGGGTCCCTGTCAATCTCAATGATTGACCCTGTGTGCATCCTTTGGGGTAGCTAACCCGCATCACAGTTGAGCTAATGACAACGTGGTCGTGCACCTCCGTTCATTTTGCTTGCAAGTCTTTCATTCTTTCCACTTTTCATCATCATTAATCTTTCACTTTATTAATGATAATACTTTACGTTTACGATCATAAACACACCACGTAAAGTCATACAATCTCACTACTCTAATAAAAGAGTAACCATGGTTGCCACATGTCACTTTTTAGAATCATCTAATGCCACGTGTCGGCACTACATTAATTCTAATCAATTTTTTCCCGCTTCTCTCTCCTATTAAATAATCACATTAATTACTAATAATATTATCTATTTATTTTTATATTATAATTAGTATTTGATAAATTAAGAAAGATAAATTTTTATTAATGTTATTTCTATAGAGATAGTTTTTTCTAAATTTTTTTTTTAAAAAATAAAATTATTTTTTCTAAAAAATAAAATTATTTTTACGTAATATTTTAAAATTGGTTTTTAAAGTAATTTTTAATAAAACAAAATAATTAAAATAAGGATTTATTGTAAGGAAATTTTAAAAAAAATTAGTGTTGTTTTAAAACAAAATGTCTAATTTATCTTTGAAAAAATAAAAAAAATTAAAAAGATCATTTTATTGTTTTATTACTTATAACTATTACTTAGACATAATTTCAATCATATCATGTTTTAGTCTATCATTTTATAATTAATAATTTTTATTCAATTTAATATTTTATTTATTCAACCCGTGTATTACACGGGTTTACTAAAGCTAGTATATTATAATATGGAACTTAAGAAACGTAAGAACAAATCATATTCATGCATAAAATAAGCATTTAATAAACTCAAGTCAAACTAGGGTCAAAACCCTAAAATCACAGATTCCCAAAATTTTAGAAATAATTCCAAGTGTTTTGGGCGTACGGGCACTATGCAGGCGCATCAGCCCTACTTAGGCGTATCATAACTATTTGGGCGCATGGCCCAACACTTAACTGATTTTCTACCCTTGGGTGCATGAGTACTATTGGGGCGCCTGACCCCAACACTTAGGCAATCCAGCCAAATTTCTAGGCGCATGAACTAATGTTTAGGAGCATGACCTACACTTAGTTATTCTAAGGCATAAACTTAGACGCATGGGGTACTGTTTGGGCGCATGAGTTCTCTAAGTTCTCTAAGGCCAAGTTTAGACGCATGGGCCTTATTTAGGCGCATGACCAAGCTGTTGAACATATTTCTAAGTTGTTTCCAGTCTCAAACATCATATTATCTTATTCTAAGTTTACTCATATCATTCTAAACATGAACATAACATAAAACATCCATAAACATCATTATACATGCATGGATACATACGGTTACTCATACAACATATGTAAAAATACGTTTACATACATTTTCAGCCCCAAGAATTTATAAAAACATGTAAAACACGGGGTCTAGAACTCACCTTATGCAACCTTGAGTATGACTTCCTTCAAACTTGTTTGCTATGAGCTCACACACCTAGAGACCCACCAAAAACCCACACACAAACGTACAAACACATAAATAAGCATAAACCCAAACTGAAATAAGTCAACAACACCTTAAAACATCAAATACTTACATTGAATTCGACTTCCTTGTTCTTTTTCTTCAAACCCCGAAAACTTAGCTTTCTCTCTCTACAATCCGAATGCAAAAAGGTGAAAAGTAACATGGTATGGACGGCCATGCTTTTATACAAAATTATATTATATTTTGTACTTTGCACACTTTTAACCCCTGTAATTGGATTAAATTTGCATTTCCTCCTTTTATTCTTCTTTTTATAACTTTTAAAATATCCGGGTGTTACAAGTCCACCACACTTATAAAGGTTTTGTCCCCGAAACCTATTATTTCTCAAACAGGTGTGGGTAAGGTTGTCTCATCTCTTCTTCAGTTTCCCGCATAGACTCGGATCCCTTTCTATGCTTCCACTGTACCCGCACAAGAGGAACCACTTTATTCCTTAACATTTTCTTCTTACGATCAATGATCGCCACTGGTTGCTTCACATAGTTGAGCCGTTCATCCACTTCGATATCTTCCAGTGGTACAACCATATCCTCGTCTGCCAAACACTTCCGTAGATGAGATACATGGAATGTCGGGTGAATTCCACTTAACTCATCGGGTAGTTCCAACCAATAGGCAACCTCTCCTACTCGGGCAATAACTCAGAAAGGCCCTATATACCTCGGGCTCAACTTGCCCCGCTTTCTGAACCGAATGATACCTTTTCAAGGTGAGACTTTCAACATAACCCTGTCGCCCACCTGGAACTCAATCGGTCTACGTCTCTTATTAGCATACGACTTCTGTCTATCCTTAGCTGCCTTCATAAAGGCTTTGATTCTTTCTAACTTCTCAGTCATAGCCTCGATCACCTAGACACCTCCTAGCTCCTTCTGCCCAATGTCTCCCCAACATTCGAGCGTCCTACATCTCCTACCGTATAGCATCTCGTATGGGGCATACCAATACTGGCATGATAACCGTTGTTGTACGAAAATTCTGCTAACGGTAAGTGGTCATCCCAACTTCCTCCAAAGTCGATTACTTATGCCCGAAGCATGTCCTCGAACGTTTGGATCGTCCTCTCAGACTAACCGTCCGTCTGAGGATGATAAGCCATGCTAATGTGTAGCCTCGTCCCCATCGCATCATGGAATCTCTTCCAAAACTTCGACGTGAATTAGGTGTCACGATCCGACACGATAGACACCGACACACCATGACGAGCTACAATCTCCTTAATGAATAGATCTGCTAATCTTTTAGACGAGTACATCTCGCGGATCGGTAGGAAGTGAGTACTTTTTGTCAGCCGATCGACTATCACCCAAATAGTATCGCACCCCCTCGTCGTGCGGGGTAGCTTAGTAATAAAGTCCGTGGTCATGTTTTCCCACTTCCACTCGGGTATATCCAACGGTTGGATCTTCCCGTATGGTTATCGATGTTCCACCTTCACTTGGAAGCAAGTAAGGCACTTGCTCACATACTCTACTATATCGCACTTCATTCCCGGCCACCAATAATTATTCTTCATATCCTAATACATCTTTGTGGCACCAGGATGAATCGTGTATCGACTCTTATGAGCTTCATCCATTATCTGCCCCTATAGGTCTCCGTAACGAGGAATCTACATTCGTCCATTTTGGATTCTAACACCATGAGTGTTCTTGTTGGATCTAGATTGTATAGGACTAGATCATTTTTGTATAGGCTTAGTACTTGTATCAAGTCTTGTAATTAACACTTGTAATAGTCAATATATATATATATATGTGCATTGAATCTATAGGTTAACCCCATGTATATGTGTGTTGATTTGTGACTTGACAGGGAAAAACAATATACTTGGATGGTTTCCTGAAATTGACCAAGTGTAAGAAACATCTACGGATGAACATTTTTGTTAATCCGTAGATATGTTTCTTACAAGACCAAATCACCGTGAATGTTCCTGCGGATGATCAAGGACCATGAAGTGAAGACTCCTACGGAAGGAGAATTTCCTACGGAAGAACAACACTCCTACGGAAGAGCAAATCATCTACGGAAGAACAAAAGTTCTGCGGACGACAAAGCTTCTGCGGAAGAACATTATACTTGTGCGATTGGAAATACCAAGAAGTCAAACAAGTCAACACAATCAATAACAAATCCCGAGAGATTCGGTGTTTCCTTAGCCGACTCAAATCATCTATAAATATGAGTCCTAGGTTTCACATCTCGAGGAACACAATCAATCAATATTACGGCTGTCGAGTTACATCATTGTGCAACCCTAACCGCCGTCACATCAAACATTATTCGATTCACAGAATTCGTTGTTCATAGTTACTCATTATTATTCTTTTGTAATCATTACTTTATAGTTAATGAAATACGTTTGAATAATTATTGATTTCGCAGTTATTGTGTTTCTGTGGTTGTGTTCATCATTAATCATTAAACCAATTAAACATCAATTAGTGATAATTCCGCGATCATTAAATTGATTTATTTTAATACTGGTAATTCCTGAATTGCGATCCTTGGATTCACAGGTGGTATCAGAGCGTTGGTGCTCATTGATTTAGATCAATTGATCTATCAGTATTAAAATTGTTTAATTGATTTTCAAACAATTCAATCAACGACTGGTCATTCAGCAAGCACTCTCTCATTGCTTGTTTGATTTAGATCTATATTCAAATCAATTGAATACTAGATCTGCGTCTTTGATAGATCTGTCAATTTTAGCATTTAAGTTTTGATTCATCCGTTTGTATTAAACATGAGTACTTTTGGTGGAGGATCTTATCAACCGCCAAAGTTGGAAACCAAAGCTGATTTTAAATCCTGGAAGATCAAGTTCAGGAATCATGTGAACTACACAGATTCCGACTTGTGGGAGTCCATCACTCAAGGTCCTTATATTCCACCCACACTTGGGCCGGATTATAATGACAAGAATCAGCCAATCAGCACTAAGGACTTGGCACCTCATGATGTCAAGAAGGTCAAAGTCGATATTAAAGCATACAGCTTGCTTAGTATGGCTTTGCCAGAAGAAATCTTGATCAGGTGCGAGAATTACAAAACAGTAAATTCCCTGTGGAAGATACTTCACACTCTCTGTGAAGGGAGTGATGAGATCAGAAGCATAAGGAAAGACACCCTTAGATCACAATATGAAACTTTTCATCATATTGAGGGTGAATCAATTCCTCAGCAACTCCATAGATTTATGCAACTTGTTACTGAGATGAACATCTTGGAGTTAAAATATACTACTGAGGAACTGAACAAGAAGATGCTCCACACTTTGCCTGAAAGTTGGAAGCAAACAGTCTCCATGTTCAAGAACACCATAGATCTCAAGACAACTGGTCTAGATACATTGGTTGCTAAGGTTGAAGCACTTGAACTGGATGAACAGTCAAGAAACAAGAGTGTGAGAACTCATGTCTCACCTTATCACTTCAAGGAAACCAAAAATGCTGGAAGTGCATTTATCTCTAACAATGAAGGTGATAACTCTTGTACTTTGAGTGATGATGAAGAAGAAGTAAGTTTTTATACATCTAAACCCACTAAGATTGATAGCTGCGGATCAAGCACTGAAGCACCTTTGTCATCTTCAGATAAAGGTAAGAAACAAACAACAAACAAGAATCCTCGGAAAGCACTAACTGAGGAATCCGTAGAACATCTGCGGAAAAAGAAATCAGAAGAATCCTTAGAACATCTGCGGAAAAAGAATTCTGAAGAATCCGTAGAACATCTGCGGAAAGCAAAAGTTGCCAAGTCCGTAGATCATCTGCGGAAGGCAAAAACCACTGAATCCGCAGAAAAGCAACGGAAGAGAGAAACTGATTCTGCGGACGAGGTAAAAAGAGAGCTCAACAAATATGCACAGAAAAAGCTGAATATCAAGCAACAAAAGGAAGCCAAAAGCAAACAAGCAACAGCTGATGATGCTCCCAACAAAAACAAGAAGAAATCAACTGATGCTTCAGCAAGTGAGAAAAAGAACAAAAAGAAGGCTGAATTTGAAGAAACTTCAGAAAAATATTGCAAATGGTGTGATATGAAGAATCACAATACTGATGAATGCTATTTCAGCAGCTATTGTTCCATTTGTAATATGAACAATCACATGACTGATGATTGTTTCTTCAACAAACACTGTGCCATATGTGACAAAAATAACCATTCCACTCAGGAATGTTATTTTAATAAGATGAACAAGAAAAAGAGCAAAAAGAAGTCACAAGTAGCATCATCCGAATCAGATTCACAATCCTCAGTAAGTGACAAAGAGACAAAGATTCAGAAAGATCAACAAAAGTCAAAGAAAGGCTCATCTGTTGCGGACAAGACTTTGAGGAAGAAAACACAAACACAGGCTAAGACACCTCACAAAAAGGTGGATCTGTCTGATAAACAGACTGAAGTAATTGATGGTTTCTTTGACAATTTTGCAAAAGGAACTCCTGTGTCTCAATCAAAGCAGAAAGATGAAGAAACTTTCAAATCTACAGGATCCTCTTCAAAGTTAAAATACCAACCAAAACAAGCTATGTTGAAGAAAGACTCAGACAAGCATGAAGACATCCAGAAATCTGACTCATCTTCAACAGAATCATCCTCACCACCATCAACTCAAAAAGAAACAACTAATACTGAAACTTCAAGATTAATTCATGAAGGAGTAACTATTGTTGACACATCTGGCAAACCCAAGACAATTAAGCCTTGGGTTGTCAATTCTAACTAATTTCTTTTTGTGTGCAGGAACAATCATGGAGAGCTGACAATAAGTGGTATGTTGACAGTGGTTGTTCCAGACATATGACAGGCAACTGTGCACTTCTCCATGACTTCAAACATAAACATGCCTCTTATGTGGCATTTGGTGGGGATAAGAAGGGAGGTAAAATTGTTGGTGAAGGAATAGTAACTAATGGTGTTTTAACTTTTGAAAAAGTAAATTACTGTGAAAATTTGCAGTATAATTTACTTAGTATTTCCCAAATTTGTGATCAAAATTACTTAACACTATTTGATAACACTAACTGTTACATTCTTAAGCCAGGTTTTACAGTTCCAGCAGACTGTATCCTTCTTAAAGCATCAAGAAAGGGCAACACATATATCTTGGATATGAACAACACAACACTCACAAATCATGAGACATGCCTGCTGTCTAAATCTTCAGAAGATGAATCTCAACTGTGGCATAGAAGGCTAGTCCATTCCAACATGAAGAACATGAATAAATTGGTGAAAAATGACTTAGTCATTAGATTACCAAAGAAAGAATTTCTTTGTTCTAATCATTGTTCTTCATGTTATAAAGGAAAACAACACAGAGTGTCTCATAAATCCAAAACAATTAACACTAACACTACACCACTCAAATTGCTTCACATGGACCTCTTTGGTCCAACCAATGTGCTGAGCATTGGAAAAAGGCAATATTGTTTGGTGATAGTAGATGATTTCATTAGATTCACATGGGTCTTTTTCTTAAAACATAAGAGTGAAACATCTGAAACATTAATGGACTTTGTGATCAAGATTGAGAATCAACTTGATTTAAAATTTAAAATTTTTAGAAGTGATAATAGAACTGAATTTGTTAATGCTGATCTGGATTCTTTTTGCAGAAATAAAGGGATAGCAAGACAATTCAGTGCCCCAAGAACTCCACAACAAAATGGAGTGGCTGAAAGAAGAAATAGAACACTCATAGAAGCAGCCAGAACAATGCTAGCTGATTCTCAGTTGCCCATTACCTTCTGGGCAGAAGCTGTGAATACAGCTTGCAATGTTCAAAATAGAACATTAATTGTCAAAGAACATAATAAAACACCTTATGAACTCTTATTTAAAAGAAACCTTTTATAGGATATCTTAGAGCTTTTGGGTGTCATGTGTCTGTTTTGAATACTAAAGAACAATTGGGAAAATTTTCTGAAAAAGCCTATGATGGTTTCTTTATTGGATATTCATCCACTTCTAAATCATATAGGGTCTATATTCCAGAACATAACATAGTTGAAGAGACTCCCAATGTTTCTTTTGATGAATCCGTTTTTACTACAAATGTAAAAGGATCATCTTGGTTATTTGATATAGATGCATTAACTGAATCATTTAACACTGGTTATCTGATCAATGCAGGTGCTGCGGATACATGCTATCCATTTGTGCCTCCAAGTTTGAATGAAGTGCCCCTGACAGCTGACCCACCAAGGGCACAACTTTCAACTGCACCTCAGCAAGAATCAAGTCAGCAGCATGAAGTTACATCAGTAAATACATCCGCAGATGCATCAGTATCCGCAGATGTAAGTCCTGCCTCAGTTGCTGAACTAAGGGATAAAGAGGAGGTGTTGAATCAACCAACCATGCCTGCAACTCAACAATGTTCATCCGTGGATGGTGATGTATCTCCTACGGAAGTACAAAATGCCTCCGTAGATGCTGCAGTTACTCCTGCAGAAGAACAAAATGCTGCTTCCGTAGAACCTCCTGCGGAAGAACAAAATGCTGTTTCTGTAGAACTTCCTGCAGAAGAAGACAACTCAGCAGCAACACACACACAAGCTGATCCAAATGACCATGAGCCTTTTGATTATTTCATCGACTCAACTTCTCAGCTGACACCATCTGCTTCAATGGGTTTCTCAAACTTAGACTCCACAGTTCCAGTTGATGCTGTCTCAACAAGCAGAATACACAAGTCTCATCCAACAGATAATATCATTGGAGACCTGCATGCTAGAACCACAAGGAGCAAAGGAGGTGTGGCAAACATTTGTTTGTTCACCTGCTTTTTGTCCCAAACAGTTCCTGCAAACACTACAGCTGCTCTAAAGGATAACAGTTGGATTGAGGCTATGCAAGAAGAACTACAACAATTCAGAAAACAGAAAGTGTGGACTCTTGTAGACTTGCCTACAGGTGAACATCCAATTGGAACAAGGTGGCTATTCAAAAACAAGCTGGATGACAGAGGTATCATAGTGAGAAACAAGGCTAGGCTTATTGCTCAAGGATATACTCAGGAAGAGGGAATAGACTATGATGAAGTCTTTGCCCCAGTTGCCAGGATTGAAGCTATAAGGGTTTTCCTAGCCTATGCCTCCTTCAAGAGGTTCACAGTCTATCAAATGGATGTGAAGTGTGCTTTCCTTTATGGGAAAATTGATGAAGAAGTCTATGTGGCTCAACCCCCTGGATTTGAAGACCCTGATTATCCACATAGAGTATACAAGCTTGACAAGGCTTTGTATGGTCTTCATCAAGCACTCAGAAAGTGGTATGACACCCTATCATCCTTCCTGCTGAAGAATGGATACAAGAGAGGAACAATTGATCAGACACTCTTCCTCAAACATGAACATCAAGATCTTTTAGTGGTTCAAATATATGTTGATGACATAATATTTGGATCAACCAACAAAAAGTTGTGCCAAAGCTTTGAAGACTTAATGAAATCTGAATTTCAGATGAGCTCCATGGGAGAATTGACATTCTTCCTTGGCTTACAAGTTCATCAGAAACCAGATGGCATTTCATCAATCAAGAAAAGTACATTCATCAAATTTTGAAGAAGTACAATCTTGCTGATTCCACTTTATGCAAGACACCAGCATCAACAATAGACAAGATTGTGCCTGACCCTGCTGGAAAATCCGTAGATCAAAGATTGTATAGATCAGTGATCGGTTCTTTAATGTACTTAACTGCCAGTAGACCTGACATCATGTTTGCTGTTTGTGTTTGTGCCAGGTATCAATCAGACCCAAAGGAGTCCCATTTGAATGCTGTGAAGAGGATTTTCAGATATCTGAAAGGCAAACCTGCATTAGGACTTTGGTATCCCAAAGATGGAGATTTCAGCCTCTACTCCTATTCAGATAGTGACTATGGAGGGTGCAACAACAACAGAAATTCCACAACTGGTGGATGTCAGTTTCTAGGACCACGACTTGTTTCTTGGCAGTGCAAAAAGCAAACAAATGTATCTGTATCCACAGCTGAGGCAGAGTACATTGCTGCTTCAGCCGGTTGCTCTCAAGTACTTTGGTTGCAAAACCAATTACTTGATTATGGTTATAATTTCCTTCAAACACCAATCCATATTGATAATTCAGCTGCTATGTTTATAACTGCTAATCCAGTTCTACATAGTAAAACTAAACACATTGAAATTAGATACCATTTTCTGAGAGATTGCTCAGAAAAGGGTCTAATCAAGTTAGTCAAAGTAGACACAACTAATCAGCTTGCTGATTTGTTCACTAAAGCATTTGATTCTGTTAGATTTAATTTTCTGATAGAATCTTTGGGAATGATTAACTTAGAATAAATCAACAAAAGCATATGACTGACTTTGTGCAGAGTAATAGTTAAGGATAAATTAAATGTCTGATAGAACATCTATACATGTATTATATCAGGGAAATGATAGTAGACTATAATTGGTTATTAAACAAAACCTCAATCTGACTTATATCATGCTGATATGTGAGTAGGTTCATCTTGAGTGGACACAAAGCTAAGAGCATGCCCAACTAAAAGATTCAGGTAACTGTCTGTGAGGATTCCATTTGAGAATCAGGAAGGTATGTTCTCTCCTGATGTGATCAAATCACTTACACAAGCACACTATGTAAAATACTTTATAATCTTCTATCTTTGCAATGTCATATTCCCTCTGTTTTGTGTAAACAAAGACCTGGGGATATGATCCAAGAGTATGATCTTCCTTCTCCCTCTGTTTTGTGTAAACAAAGACCTGGGTTAAAGTTCACCTCTGTTTTATGAAAGTAAAGACCTGGTGACTATGAAGATCATATTTCAGCTCTAAAAAAGGAATCACTTGTGATCCATTGTACATCAAGTCAAAGAGCTTCAACATCAAAGCATTCATGAGACTGTACATATGTCTCAAGATAGAACTTATAACTTAATGTACATAGTCATTAAGTGTGAAATGTAGTGATTTGCCTCACCTACGGAAGACATACTCTAATGATAATTGAATGTGGGACTCATGATTGTTACTGATTAACAAACTTCACAACATGATAAATAGCATGCCTAGTTGATACAATACTCATGTTTGAATTTCAGTGGATCTATATACTTACAATCAGGTGTGTATTGAATCAACTAATCAACATCAGCAGAAGCCAAGTTATAGTATGATCCCTATATATATATATATATATGCATGCATGTAATTGTTTAAGCCAGATGTTTCATTTGTCCTCTTAACTAATTTTCTCACTTAGACTGTCATATGCCTTTCATGCCTGTTTACAAGTTAAATTTATGATAAATGCAACAGTCTCACATTAATCACAAATTTAGGGGGAGTAGTTCATGCATGAAAAACAATAAAAAGCTGATAATTGATTTAATTTACTTTGAAGGAATTGGAACTTGAGCACTAACTTGAATGCAGGATACAGGACACTTGCTTTCTTGTACTCAATTGCCATGCAAATGAAGTCAACAATGTCCAACATCAACAATTGAGTCTACTTAGTAGACGTCATACATTTAAAGTTTTTAAAACTTTAAGTTCCGAAGAAGTTTCAGTAATACTTCTCATCCGTAGAAGTAACAGTGAAATTTCTGCATCCGCAGAAGTCTCAGTAATACCTCATCCGTAGAAGTATTGTGTGATTTCTGATTTAGCAGCAAAACAAATGCATTGTTTGAACTCATACATCCGCAGATGTTAAGGACATCCGCAGATGTTAAGGTTCCGCAGATGTTAGGACATCTGTAGATGTTAAGGTTCCGCAGATGTTCTGCGGAAGAAGTAATGCATTCTTAATAAACTTGGTATGCGGAAAGGAATAAATGGGAGTGGGCCCAACATAATTAATAAAAGAAATTAATGTGTTCGCCTGTAAATAAGGTTTCTGACTCTTAGAATTCATTTTTACAGAGCACTTTTTCACTTTTAACCTAGAAAATCGCCCATTTTCCTCTTTTTCAGAATTTCAAAAAATCCGTTCGAAGAACACATTATCAACATTATCCAGTAATCAATTACCATTACTGCGAAGGTAAATCATGTCCTAAACATCAGAACGGAACTGGTTAATCGGTTATTGCCATTAAAACGATTCAACTGCATGTATTCTAACTCGATTTTCTTTACAGATGGCTAATAGATTTGCTAAAGAACACAACGTGTGCGCGTTCTTAAATGCTGATGATCCTGCAGCGGAAGGATGTCGAGATATCATAAGATATCTTCGACGATCCAGGCTCTTCTACGCCTTGACGGCCGAGCCTGTGATCCATCAGGCGCACATAATCGACTTCTGGAACTCAGCACGAGTTGAAGAACAAGGTGATGAGGAAGTGATTGTGGCTGAGATTCTGAATGAACGTCTTCGAATCACTGAAAGCACCATACGAAGATGTCTAGAACTGGGTGATAGAGAGATAGGGCACCCCGATGTATTCGGGAATGAATACATTGAGAAAGTGTTCAATCTAATGGGGTACGATGGAGATTATGAGAAAGGGGAGATCAAAAAGGGTAGGCTGTGCAAACCATACCGATTCTTGTGCCACACATACCTGAAATGCATGTCGAACAGGAAGTCGGGGCTCGATAGATTCTCTCGGCACATATCATCTGGAATCATTGGGATATTCGAGGGGAGAATTTATAACTATGCCAAATACATCTTCAACTGTCTGAGTGAACAAGTCAAACTTCAGAAGAATGACAAGATGTACATGTTCCCAAGATTCCTACAACTTGTGATCAACTCAGAACTTCCAAGACTGAATAGAGTTGGAGATGTGTTTGTTCAAGCACACTTGAGCAAATCTGTGCTGAACAAACTCAGTGGGAAGTACCAGGGTAGGGACATGCCAATGTTCGCCCATGTAGTGGATGCCCAAGCAGACCTGCCACAAGAGGGTTGGCTTGGGCAGATGAAGCAGAGTCATCTGCTGATTCTGCACAAGCAGCTCACTCACCACTCCAAACACCACCATACCAACACCACTCACCAATCCAAACTCCACCACTCCAACATGAATCACCTAGCCAAACACCCCCTCAACAATCACAATCACCAGCAAGCATCAACACCCAACCGATATCCCCAATTCATCACCATCAATCACCTCTACTAATATCCTCATCTTCCACCAAAAATACTCAGCCAATATCTCCAGTCCAACAACAATCATCATCATCTTATCAGTCATCATCACATCACACTCAACCTTTCTCTCCACAACAAATTCAATCCCTGTACAACCACCACCAGAATCACCAAAACATCCATCACCGGAAAGTGCTGGGACTGAACCATTTGAGATAACTGAGTCTGTACACTCTGTACACTCAGGAGACACTGAGATATTATCTCATGCTAGTACTGTTCCTTTCTCACCCACACACACAGAAGAACAAGTGTCATCAGCACATACTGAGCCCATACCTTCATTGAAAGATGAACAAATTGCTGATAAACACGGGGAAGTACAAGGATCTGCTCAGGATGTCATTGCATACCATGAAGATGACTTGAGTCACAGTGACATTCCTGTGAGCAAAAGCTTTTTGGTTGTTGAGTACAACAAGTTAGTACTCAAATCAAATAAGTGAAAACAAAGAATTCTGGAGCTGAAAGGTGTAATTCAAGAAAAAGATGAAGAGATGATGAAGAAAGATGCAATTTTAAAAAGGCTGAGAGAAGATGCTCTAAGTAACAATGAAGTTATTGATGCATTGTTGCAAAGACAACAAGAGTTGGAGGCATCTTTAAAAATTGAGCAAAACGAAAAGGCTGAGCAAATAAAACAAAAAGATGAAGAGATAGAAAAGCTAAAAAGAAAACTCTCAGCTCTGAAAACAAAAGAGGCTTCAAGTGCTGATCAACCAAAACAGTCGGGTGAAGCTTCTAAGCAACTGATTCCATACACCCGGAAAAGAAAATACTTTGGAGCACTCCAAAAGAAACCTGAAGATGAAAGCTTACCAAAAAGACAAAAACTTCCATCCCCTGCACCTACACCTTCAGTAGATGTGACTACTGTGAAGGTATCATCCGGGGATGATAATGATAGTGAGAAAGAGTGGGAGGAGTTGACAAGAATGGAGTCCCCCACTGGTGAAAAGGGAGGAAAGGCCGATGACCTTCTAACAACAGCAGACATCATGGAAGAGAGGCCTGATTCTAGCATGTTTATGACCCTTATCAACCATGATTTTCCATATGACATGGTTGAGAGGATGAACACATCTGAAATGAAGAATGCACTGAAAGAGTTTGAGTTTGCAAGGTTCATAATCCCAAACTGTGATTATGAAGCCTTTACAATCTTTCAGTCATTAGAGAAACTTAAAAA
This sequence comes from Flaveria linearis, assembly GCA_024085815.1. NCBI lineage: Eukaryota > Viridiplantae > Streptophyta > Magnoliopsida > Asterales > Asteraceae > Flaveria > Flaveria linearis. Next base: position 8,354,067 of record CM044016.1, on the reverse strand, counting down.
GGATCTGGGCCACTATGACACAGCCAAACTGACCAAGTACAACATGACTTGCTGGTTACAGGGCCACAACTACAAACCGCATGAGCTTAAAGGCAGAACCACTGGAGAATTGCGGAGGATGATGGAGCATGTGATGAAGGTGGAACTAGAAACTGGTGTCAAGTTCAGAACCACTGCTCCACATCCAAAAGAACAACAAAGTAAACTTGCTGCTGATCCAATAACAGTTGAACCAAAAGATCAGCACAAGGAAAAAGAAACACTGATCAGAGAGCCAAGGGCAGTGATCCCCGGAAAAGTATGGCCTCTGGGAACAACTGTCCGAGAGATTACAGAGAAGAAATCAACTCTCATAGAGCTGTATGATCATATCACAACTCCCAGTTCTGTGGAAGAACACAGGATTATGGCCTGGAAATATGATCCAGACTGGGATTGTGCAGTAATAAAGAGGACATCTGGAAGGATTCAATACTTCCATGATGTGGAAGTTCTGCTTAGCCTTCCGGAACAAGATATCAGGGATTTGCAAAGCATCCCAATATCCAACTATCCAATCCATCTCAGGGGGAGAGACTTCTCTGGAGCTGTAAATGGTATGAAGACCAGATTCATTGATGATGTGCTGACACAAGCAAAGAAAGATGATAAAGAGCACAACAGAATCAAACTAAGCAAGAAAAGAAAAACAGCTGAAGTTTCATCCCTTGTAGATGAAGAGATGCTAAAGAGAGTTGGATGTGATAAAAACTCAGATACCATCAAAAGTATAAAAGGAAATCAATTCACTTATCCTATCACAGAATGGGGATATGTTGAAAAGACTAAAGAGATGGTATTGCTGAGAAATGCTAATGGGAAGAAGGCTGATAAGATCAGGATCTTTGATCCAATAGAGATAAAGATGCTGCATCCAAGATACACATCATACCTTCACGACAAATTCTTCCCAAAGTTAACAGATGAAAAAGCTCAGAATGATCTCTGCCTGTATGTGCATATGATACAAGTTGTAGATAAACTGAATGCAAAGGCACACAAGAGAAGGAAGCATGAGGCTGGGCTACTGAAAGGTACAACAATAGCTGAAGTGTCTGAGCTCAGAATCTCAGAGGAAGATGAATTAGAAATTGTACATAATGATAGTGTAGTGGAAACACTCACTACGGAAGAAGATGTTTTGGGTCTGAGCTATGACACGTTGAAGAAGATCAGCAGGATGAAGATCAAGTACAAGTACGATGATCAGAAGACTGCTGTATCTTACTTCTATAATAAAATGATAGCAAGAGTCAAGGAGCTTGCAGTTTTGAAGGATTGATTACAAGGAGCTAAGCCTAAGGGGGAGTATTGTTGGATCTAGATTGTATAGGACTAGATCTTTTTTGTATAGGCTTAGTACTTGTATCAAGTCTTGTAATTAACACTTGTAATAGTCAATATATATATATATGTGCATTGAATCTATAGGTTAACCCCATATATATGTGTGTTGATTTGTGACTTGACAGGGAAAAACAATATACTTGGATGGTTTCCTGAAATTGACCAAGTGTAAGAAACATCTACGGATGAACATTTTTGTTAATCCGTAGATATGTTTCTTACAAGACCAAATCACCGTGAATGTTCCTGCGGATGATCAAGGACCATGAAGTGAAGACTCCTACGGAAGAAGAATTTCCTACGGAAGAACAACACTCCTACGGAAGAGCAAATCATCTACGAAAGAACAAAAGTTCTGCGGACGACAAAGCTTCTACGGAAGAACATTATACTTGTGCGATTGGAAATACCAAGAAGTCAAACAAGTCAACACAATCAATAACAAATCCCTAGAGATCCGGTGTTTCCTTAGCCGACTCAAATCATCTATATGTTGGATTCTGTATGCCCAAGACACATAGAACATTGATGTGGTTAGTACGTTGTGATCCAAGTCGGGTCATACCCAATAACAAGCTTAGCAAACACCAATTAATATTTAATTGATGATATGATCATGCAATTAAATAATTGCACCAATTTAGAAAATGGGTTTTCTAAATAAATTGTATGTAAGAAAGAACAAATTATAAGGATATTTTGTTCATGGATATTATTTGTTATGTTGTTTAAATTAATTAAGCAACATCAAATAATAAATGTGTGTGTGTATATTATATATAATTAAAAGGTTAATTATGTATAATATATAAAATCTTGTAACATTTTATAAAAGAAAGGTTTTTAGGGAAAACCCTAATAAAACCAAGGGGTTCGGCCGCCCCCCCCTTGGCCTTCCCTTTCATTTTTTTGTTTTCTTCTCTCAAGTTTGAGAGAGAATGAATCCTCTCAAGAACACACACATACATTCTATTTTCAGCTCTCTCTCTCTCGATTTCTTACATGCAAGAGTCACAAAACATGAATCCTTCTTTTGGAAGAAGAATGTCACGGCTGGAACATAATGTTTAACATCTTTGTTGGATGTTACGGCTGGAACCAAAGCTGTCACGGCTGGAACAAAAATCCAGCAGCCTTGGTGACTCGTTTTTGAAGGGATTCATGGCTGGAACAAAGTGTTTAACATCTTTGGTGGATGGTCACGGCTGGAACAAGTGTGTTCACGGCTGAAACAAAATCCAGCAGCTTGCATGATTCGATTTGGTGCTACAAATCCTAGCAAAAGGGTGTTGCTTTGAGGCTTGTGGGTATGAACACTTGAGAACACCTTCTCTTGGTATTTTGGTCATTCAATGGCAGCTTCATCTTCAGATAAGTCCACGTTTTCAGCCCTCTTTGGATGTGTTTCACATTTTGACAGCTTCTAAATCTTTGGAAGGTAGTTTGTTGATTTCATTGTTGTGTTTTGCTTCTTGATGTTAGGGCTGCTCAAGAACATCATTTTCATCTACAACTCGATTTTGGCAGCTTCTAAAGGTAGTATACATCACTTGTTTGGGTTGTATATATATTGGTGATAACTAGTTCAAACACATAAATAAGATCCTTGCATTCTTGGGTTTGTTGTAGACATGCAATGAAGTATAATTTTCAGATTTCAAATGGTTGATATTTGATGTTAATCCGCTGCGTTTTCTTGTTTAAAATGGTTAAACAACATGATTTAGGTCCAACAAACCCAACAATGGCATCTAGAGCCGGATATGTGGATGACTAGTTTCTTGTGTTCTTGTAAAATTGGTTTTATAAGGCTTTAACAACCTTATTAGGGCTGTTTTGTGATGATTTGATGATACCCCAACCTTTCAAGGTTGTAATCATGCATGCTTATGATTGGATCTTGAAAGGAAATATATCAAATTGATTGATTGTGTTTTTGTTTGGACAATAGACCCTAAATTCTTAGTTTGTGTTGGCTGAAAATTTAGGGTCAAATGGGGTTCATTTTGGTTCTTGAAATGATGTATGTGGATACATATATTAGTGCATAACATAGCCTTGACCATGTGTGTTTTGGATTTGGTTGATTGTAATCTTGTCATGTTGGTTGTATTCATTCTTTATGGGTTGTAATAATTCTTTTGGTGTTTCTATTTGGGTTGTAATTTATTTATTCATTTGGCATGTAATAAATAGATTAGGAGTATTTTTCTTTTACTAGAAAATATGTATTAGGATATATATTTTGTAAAAGAAGATGCTCGGGAAGGAAGCACAAAAGGAAGACACAAAGGATGGACTTGAAGCATTTGGATGCAAGTTCAAGTGGGAGTCTTTGAAGACCTCATCATTTGTGTTGTGTTGAACCCTTAGGAAAGACCTTATGACAACACTTGTGATGGCAAACAAGTGTAGTCAACTTAGTGGCTATAGTTATGCACATATGCTTGTATGATTGTACTTGTTTGGTTGTTTGTTGTGTGATTGTTATTTGACATTTGGATGTGCATAACAAACTAATAAACAAACTTAACAAGCTGAATTTTATGGTTCCTAATCATTAAGAGATTAATAAAAGGTTATTAAAGGATTAATGATTTAATAAAAGAGGTTTTATTAAAGGTGAACCATAGGATACCTTGTATTTGAAAGCATGCAAATACAAGGCAAATAGAGTTTTCAAACTAGAATCAATGAAAACTAAAAATCCCTTTTTTCAAACAAGTTTAACACCGTCCTTTTGCACAACACTTAAGTCATTTGGAAACTCTTAATGGGATAAAGGTCACCTAACCATTTTGAGGGAACTTATGACTTAAGGTGAGAATACCACATTGGTGGGATAAAGGTCACCTAACCACTTGTGTTGGTAAACTCACATGTGTGTGCAAGTAGGGTAACTTGATTTGCAAACCATGTTGAATGGATCACCTAAAATATGGTTTCCAAATGGTGTTGATGGGATTAACAAGCCGACTTTGCATATGACGTTTAAAGTCGATCCCATACCGCTAGAAGTTGCAAAGGGTTGCAATTGTCAAATATTGACTACCTTGTTAATTTGAATAATGGGATAAAGGTCACCTAACCATTATTTGAATGTAACGTTGGATTCTAGATTTTAATTATTAATTGTCTATGAGACATAAAGGGTATTAATAATTAAAATGAAATTTTTTGAAATACTAAAAAGAACTTTGTAAAATTTGTAGAATGACCGCAAACAATAATGCTACCACCCCGACCGTCCATACCCTATCACCGAGAACTATTTTAGAGAGGGATCGTCTGTACCATAATAACCTTATGGACTAGTCTCGAAACTTAAGAATTGTTCTCAAGCAAGAGCAAAGGCACATGTCCTTGACAATCCTATTCCTAACCAACCCGACCCCGACGATGTTGAGGCCATTCCCGATCCTAAGGCAAATGTTGCCAAAGGAGAAGGGCACATCAAAGGCAATGGGTAAGGGTAGATCAAAGCAGAACCTCCAAAAACTTAAGCTTATGAAGCTTAAGGTAATCGAAAACGATCCATGCTTTATGTATGGTGAGATAGGTCATTTGAAAGGGATTCATCCAGCCTATCTCAATGAGTTGAGAAATAAAAGGGATGCTGGGCAAACCTTAAGTATAACTTTCATAATCCATATTAACTTAGGTGTTATTTCCTAAAAGCACATGGGTAATTGGATACCTCATATGGAACTCACTATTGCAATTTGTTGTAAGGGTTTAAAAGAAATAAGCACCTTAAGAAAGGAGACTATGTTTTGAAACTTTCAAAAGGTTTAGAAGTTGTTCGTCAAAACATGTTATATGCTCCTAGTTTGACTAGGAACATGATTTAAGTTTCCCTTTAAAGCAATATGGTTATGATTTAAAGTTAGTAAATGATGGTATTTATATATTTATATGGATGATATATATTATTTTAAGGCCATGCCTTCTAATGATATTTGTGAATTGGTTCATGATGATTCGTCCTATAATAACACATTATACCTATCATACACCAAGAGACTTAAAATGGTTTAAGTGACTCTTATTCTTGTCATTGTCATCTTGGTTACATAAACAAGAATCGGATTTAAACACTTTAAAAGAATGGTCTTTTGAAAACAAATGAAAATTGTTCATTTGATAAGTGTGAATCTTGTTTATGAGATAAGATAACCAACACGCCTTTTAGTGGTACTAATGAGAGGGCAAAAGACTTATTAGGAATCATACATTTGGATGTATGTGGTCCTTTTAAGACAATGACAAGGTATGGTGAAACATACTTCATTACCTTAACCGACGATTATAGTCGCTATGGTTATGTGTACTTGATGGCACATAAACATGAAGAATTTGAAATGTTCAAAATCTTCAAGAATGAAGTAGAAAATCAACTCGATAGAACTATCAAAGTTCTCCGTTTAGATAGAGAAGGTGAATACCTAAGTGAGACTTTTAGGGATCATCTAGGAAGTTGTAAGATTGTCTCACAACTTACTCCTCACAGAACACCATAACATAATGATGTGTCTGAAAGGAGATCGAACCCTATTGGATATGGTTCGACCTATGATGACTATAAGCTCACTAGCTCTATAATTTTGGGGTTTCGCGCTACTCTCCGCGGCTCATATTTTGAATATGATCCAAACCAAGAAAGTGGATTCGACGCCTTTTGAAATATGAAATGGAACAGTTCCATCGCCATCATATTTAAAAGTATGGGTTATGAAGCTTATGTTAAGCATAACACCCAAACCAACTGAAAGTCGATTCACTAAGTGTATGTTTGTTGGATATCCAAAAGGACTGTATAGGATACTACTTCTTTGATCCAACAGAGCAAAAGGTACTTATTGCTCAAAAGGCAGGGTTCTTGGAAGCCAAGTTTCTTATGGAAGGAATGACGTATAGAACAGTGGAATTTGATGAGGATCAAGATCCACAAGCCGATACACGTTTGGTTGACACTAGCTATCAACAAGAGGTTGTTGATAATGATCAAGAGGTTGATTAATACACACAAAACGTTCACAGATCTGGTAAAGTTAGCATTCCACATGAAAAATGTGGATTTTTCATAGATGGATGCTACGTTGTTGACTCCGAAGAGCCAACTACATACCATGATACAATGTCCAATTCGGATTGTGATATGTGGCTAGGAGCCATGAACGTAAAGATGCAATTCATGTATGACAACCAAGTTTGGGAATTGGTTGACTCCTTCACTTAACTCCAAACCGGTTGGATGCAAGTGGGTTTTCAAGAAGAAAACTAACATGCATGGAAACTTGGATACTTACAAGGCATGACTTCTAGCAAAAGGTTTCACTCTAAGTCAAAGGGTTGATTATGATGAAACCCTCTCGCCAATGGCAATGCTAAAGTCATCCTGATAAAGTATGCAAGTTAAAGATATCAGTCTATGGATTGAGACAAGCATCGAGAAATTGGAATCAACGTTTTGATGAAAAGATCAAGAAATTGGGTTTCATCAAGAACGCTAACGAGGATTATGTGTATCAAGGGGCTAGTGGGAGTGTAATTACGTTATTAGTATTGTATGTTGATGACATACTACACTTGGAAATTGTCTTTCCAAAAGGGAACTCCGTGAAATCGTCTCTATTTTAGAAATAAAGATCTATAGGGATAGATCGAGGCGGTTGATAGGGTTAAACCAAAGTGCATACATTGATAAAATCTTGAAAAGGTTCAAGATGGTAAACTCTAAGAAAGGTATAGTACCTATTCAAAGAGGGACAATATTGAGTGCATCTCAATGTCCAAGCTCAAAGGATGAGCAACATCGTATGAAGGACATCCCATATGCGTCTGCTGTAGGATCCATCATATATGCGATGATATGCACTAGACTGGACGAGTCATGCGCGTTAAGCATGACAAATAGATATCAGCAGAATCCTAGTAACATCCATTGGATGGTTGTTGAATGTATATTGGAATACCTTAGGAGGACTAAGGATATGTTTCTAATATACGGATTTAATGAAGAGGAACTAGTTGTAAAGGGTTACACGGATGCTAGTTTCCAAACTGATCGAGATGATCCTCGATCACAATCGGGATATGTCTCTATTAAAAATAGTGTAGCATTGTCCACTACAGAATACGAATACATAGCCGCCTCATTAGCAGCTTGGGAAACTGCATGGATAAAAAGGTTTATCACCAATCTAAGGATGGTCTCTACCATTCAAGACTCCTTAGAAATCTTTGTGATGACGAGGGTGTGATTGTTTAAATCAAGGAACCCCGTGCACGTCAAAAGATTAGGCATAATGAGCGGAGATTCAACTACATAAGGGATGAAGTTGAAAAAGGGAAACATATGTATTCGCAAAGTTCACTTTGATCAAAACATTGCGGATCCACTCACGAAGCTCCTTGAAAGGGCAAAGCATGAAAGTCATACTTGTGCCTTAGGACTTCGATATTCTAGTGATTGGAATTGATCTGTTTAGTATTAATATTATTAATATGGAACAATTGTAATACTTAACTTATCTATGTATTTACGATATTTTAAGTGATGTTCCCTTTTAGCATGTTTACATCCATGAATAATTTTATTATTCTAAATGTCCGTAGTCGGTCATATTTGTGGGAACAAATATGAATGTAAGACTATTATGAACTTGGGTTGGTGGATATTCATAAGGCATGAATATAGAGCAATTGGTTGCTGCCAAGGTTCATAGATATTCGTGGGATACGAATATTGGACTGACCCGCATCTCAAATCTTACTACATGGAATCTTATTGATTGATCATAAGTAAATTTGAGTAAAGGCGAATATCATTTGGTATCCTCCGACCTGAGATACATATTGGGTTTTGATATTCACCAAGTGTTATACCTTGAGCTAGTTCTTCACTGATATGAGATAATTGTCAGTACATAAGACTATGTTCAGATATGACATAAGGTGATTGTGAGAAACGTATGTAGTCAAGATGGGATTTGTTCCTCTTATTCGTTGAGAGTAAGATGTCTAAGGCCTGATTAAGTTAAATCAACAAGGAATGATCATTCTATGTCCTTGGATTTAACATGACATCTGTAACAAAAGGATAAATGATTGATTCACCTAAATCATTTCAAGTTGGATGCTTGAAGGGGATGATGTTATTGAATGGCTTTTAAGTCACGCGTATTAAGGGTAGTAAACCGTTGTTAGGCGGTATTTACTGCTTGCATCAATCTTCTATGTATCTTGTGCAAGTGGGAGATTGTTGGATTCTGTATGCCCAAGACACATAGAACATTGATGTGGTTAGTACGTTGTGATCCAAGTCGGGTCATACCCAATAACAAGCTTAGCAAACACCAATTAATATTTAATTGATGATATGATCATGCAATTAAATAATTGCACCAATTTAGAAAATGGGTTTTCTAAATAAATTGTATGTAAGAAAGAACAAATTATAAGGATATTTTGTTCATGGATATTATTTGTTATGTTGTTTAAATTAATTAAGCAACATCAAATAATAAATGTGTGTGTGTATATTATATATAATTAAAAGGTTAATTATGTATATATATAAAATCTTGTAACATTTTATAAAAGAAAGGTTTTTAGGGAAAACCCTAATAAAACCAAGGGGTTCGGCCGCCCCCCCTTGGCCTTCCCTTTCATTTTTTGTTTTCTTCTCTCAAGTTTGAGAGAGAATGAATCCTCTCAAGAACACACACATACATTCTATTTTCAGCTCTCTCTCTCTCGATTTCTTACATGCAAGAGTCACAAAACATGAATCCTTCTTTGGAAGAAGAATGTCACGGCTGGAACATAATGTTTAACATCTTTGTTGGATGTTACGGCTGGAACCAAAGCTGTCACGGCTGGAACAAAAATCCAGCAGCCTTGGTGACTCGTTTTTGAAGGGATTCATGGCTGGAACAAAGTGTTTAACATCTTTGGTGGATGGTCACGGCTGGAACAAGTGTGTTCACGGCTGAAACAAAATCCAGCAGCTTGCATGATTCGATTTGGTGCTACAAATCCTAGCAAAAGGGTGTTGCTTTGAGGCTTGTGGGTATGAACACTTGAGAACACCTTCTCTTGGTGTTTTGGTCATTCAATGGCAGCTTCATCTTCAGATAAGTCCACGTTTTCAGCCCTCTTTGGATGTGTTTCACATTTTGACAGCTTCTAAATCTTTGGAAGGTAGTTTGTTGATTTCGTTGTTGTGTTTTGCTTCTTGATGTTAGGGCTGCTCAAGAACATCATTTTCATCTACAACTCGATTTTGGCAGCTTCTAAAGGTAGTATACATCACTTGTTTGGGTTGTATATATATTGGTGATAACTAGTTCAAACACATAAATAAGATCCTTGCATTCTTGGGTTTGTTGTAGACATGCAATGAAGTATAATTTTCAGATTTCAAATGGTTGATATTTGATGTTAATCCGCTGCGTTTTCTTGTTTAAAATGGTTAAACAACATGATTTAGGTCCAACAAACCCAACACTATAAATATGAGTCCTAGGTTTCACATCTCGAGGAACACAATCAATCAATATTACGGCTGTCGAGTTACATCATTGTGCAACCCTAACCGCCGTCACATCAAACATTATTCGATTCACAGAATTCGTTGTTCATAGTTACTCATTATTATTCTTTTGTAATCATTACTTTATAGTTAATGAAATACGTTTGAATAATTATTGATTTCGCAGTTATTGTGTTTCTGTGGTTGTGTTCATCATTAATCATTAAACCAATTAAACGTCAATTAGTGATAATTCCGCGATCATTAAATTGATTTATTTTAATACTGGTAATTCCTGAATTGCGATCCTTGGATTCACAGTTCTCACCCAACTCTGTGACTAGTCCTCTCATTCTTTCAGAGTTAAGGCGATCTTCTTTCAACGCCTTATCTTGAAATCCCTTTACCTGTGTAATCACATCAGCAGTCATAACCAACTGATAAGCCCTCACTCAAATCGGCTCTAGTCTCTCCTTTCGGCTAACGGCGCACATTGGCCTTGCCCGGATGATAATGGATCTCATAATCATAGTCCTTGATGAGCTCTAACTACCTCCTTTGTCTCATGTTGAGATCCTTTTGCTTGAAAAGTACTTCAAGCTCTTGTGGTCCGTGAAGATGGTGCACTTCGTCCCGTATAAGTAGTGCCTCCAATCTTCAATGCGAAGACCGCAACAACTAGCTCTAGATCATGTATGGGATAGTTGACTTCATGGGTTTTCAGCTGTCGGGATGCATAGGCAATTACTCTTCCACGTTGCATCAACACGCAACCTAATCCTGAATAAGAAGCATCTGAATACACCACTAAGTCCTCACTCCCTTCGGGTAATGTCAAGACAGGAGCTTGAGTCAGTCTCGTCTTCAGTTCCTCAAAAGCACACTCCTGCTCGTGACCCCACACAAATTTCACATCCTTGCGAGTCAATTTATTCAAAGGTGAGGCTATCTTGAAAAAGTCCTGAATGAATCTCCTGTAATATCCCGCCAAACCCAGAAAACTACGGATCTCGGATGACGTCTTTGGAGACCTCCATTGCATCACCGCCTCAACCTTTACCGAGTCTACCATAATTCCTTCAGCATTCATAACATGACCCAAAAATTGAACCTTGCGCAACCAAAAAGCACACACTTCTCTCTCCTAAGTGTCTCCAATACCTCGTGTATGTGGCTGGCATGTTCTTCCTCGTTCTTAGAATAAATCAGGATATCATCAATAAACACAATCACTGATTTATCTAACATCGACCAACATACTCAGTTCATTAAATCCATAAAAGCAGCCGGCGCGTTAGTCAGATCGAAAGATATAACGAAAAACTCATAGTGTCCATAACGTGTGTGGAAAACTGTCTTAGGAATGCCTTGTTCCTTCACCTTCAATTATGGTAGCGAAATCAAAGATCTATTCTTGAAAACCAACTGGCACCCTAGAGCTAATCGAACAAGTCATCAATCCTCGATAACGGATGCCGATTCTTCACCGTCAACTTGTTCAGTTCTCGGTAGTCGATGCACATCCGCATATTACCATCCTTTTTCTTCACGAACAAGACCAGACCACCCCATGGAGAGATACTCGATCGGATGAATCCCTTATCCATTAACTCCTGCAATTGCTCCATGCGTTCCTTCATCTCAGTCGGAGCTAATCGGTACGGTGCCTTGGCAACGGGTTGAGCACCGGGTATCAGATCAATCTGAAATTCGATCTTGCGGTCCGACGGCACACCTGGTAAGTCTTCCGGGAACATATCTGGAAAGTCGCATACCACTGGTACATCCGACAACTGTGGTACTGATGTGTCCACATCCTTCACGTAGGCCAGGTACGCACTACACCCACGTCTCATATACTTCCCCACTACCGCCATCGAAATCACCTTCAGAACCGTAGTAACACGATCACCGTAAACCGTCACCGAACTTCCATCGGGCGCAATTAATCGAATCATCTTCTTGCGACACATGATGTTTGCCTCATAGGCTGCTAACCAATCCATCCCTAGTACTACATCAAATCCGCCTAGGGGCATCACATGTAACTTATCAGCAAACCTATGACCTTCTAATTCTATGACAATGTCCTCTATTATATCAGTAATTCTAGTGGACTTACCAATAGCAGTTTTTACATCGAATGGCTCACTAATACTTCTACTACTAGCAGACAGCTTATCACCGAAAGTAGTAGAAATAAAACTCCTACTAGCACCGGAATAAAATAATACAGAGGCACAAGTTTGGTTTACTAGAAACATACTTGACACAACATCAGGATCCTCCCTGGCCTCCTCCCATGTCATCGTGAAGGATCTAGCAGTTGCCCTCTGTCCCTCTTCCTCCGGCTTCTTCGCCCCAGAGCTTTCCGCCCTCGGCTTCTTGCAGTCCCTACTCATGTGGCCCTCCTCCCGCAGGTATAGCACCTCGGCACCCTACAGTCTCTGGAAATGCAGCCAGGCTTTTCACATTTGAAGCACACATTGAGCCCCAACCTACACTCACCCGCATGCTCCTTCCCATACTTACATTAATTCCTCGATCCCAACTTAATGACGCCAACCTGCGGTCATCCACCCTTATCTTCTTGTTGTTTGGGGTGAAACACACCACGCCCAAACCTCTTCCCATCCCAGTTATTATCACCGCCACCTGTCTTCTTCACTTCCACCATAGTCTCCTCCCGTTCATCATACAGTCAACCCGCTAGGTCTACAACCGATCGAAAAGTACCCGGCCGAGCAGCAATCAGATGCCTGTGTATGTCAGCCGGCAACCCCTGAATGTATCCCTTGATCTTCCTCGACACTAGCATCACTTGATCCGGCACCAGCCTTGTCATTTCGTTAAATTTAGTGGTGTATTGCTGGTGGGTCATGGTTCCCGCCTCAAGTTACATGAACTCCCTTTCGATCTTGTCGAGTTCCCGGTGAGGACAGAATCCTTCAATCACTAATTTCTTCAACTCCTTCCATCGTATCTTCCCGATGGCCCTGGCACCCTCAGCTTGGACAATATTATCCCACCAACATTGTGTTGTGTCAGCAAAAGAGTGAGTGGCGAACTTCACCTTCTAGTATTCGCGACACTCGCTGATTTCCAACACTGCTTCCATCTCCCTCACCCAGCGCTGAGCGGTAGCAGCATTACCGTTACCATCGAAGGTCGGGGGCTTACACATCTGGAATGCCCCATAACTGCACCCTATGGTCGTCACCCCCACTGAATCATCCTCCTTATCATCGGAAAACACGGTCTCAGGCTCCGGTTGTTCCTCCTCCCCTTGCTTTCATTGCCTGTTGATCCCTTCGTATCTTCCTTCTCTTTCCTCTCCTCATTCCTCACAGCCCTGATGACTTCGGTCACTACAGACGGTAAGACTGTCTGCATGACCGGTGCACCTCATCAGCAATCGCCTCCCTAGCTGAGGCATTCAAACTAGCATTCTTATTCTCCTCACTTTGACCATAAACCTCAGGGTTCTCGTGAGCCATCTCAGGAGCCTTTGCACTACTCCCGGTCACACGTGCCTCAGCTCCACGTCCACCACGACCTCTACCCCTAGACGCCTTTGAAGATTTTCGTCCAGCCATTCCCTAAACGCTATAAGATTCAAACACTAACATGGTCTTCCATGGAATAGCTCAGTTTATATTGGGTATAATAAGTCCCTAATTATAGTGTCAGTTGTGATTAGCCACTTACTTTAATATTCACACCCCAAGCATTTCCTATCCTGACTACATCAGCATCTAAATATACTAAGAACATATAAGTCAAATAGCACACACATAATATGGTTTTCTTTAAAAAAGAAATACATGGTGGCACGTAGCTACTCGGGCTGGCATCCCTCTATTCATCCCAATTTCAGTTAGGTTTTTTGAAAATATTTACCTATTTCTCTTAAACTTTGGCTCTGATACCAACTTGTAAGGCCCGATCTCGGAGACCTCACAGTTGGTCAATCATAGCATTAATTACATATATCATTACTTAATTCATGAAACAATGCAGTAGAATTAATATAAAAAATCATCCATTCATTAATAAAAACTGTTGCTAAGCAATACACCCATAATTGTTATCAGTTACAAAAGATAGTTTAACTGCATTACAAAGCAACTAAATTATTAATCGTGAATGGATGTCAGTCTTGCCCCGCCGAATAGCTTTCTGTTAGGACCGATTTCTTACGGGGGTAGTAACAGATTATGCGTGATACCAAATAAAATAGTGCGGAATCCTATTTGATGGCGATCCAATCAGTGAGAACGACAACCTGATCAATCCTACGATGAAACAAACGTTAAGAACGAATGAGAATTAATTAGAAACGAACTATGAACTTGGATTGACGATTTGGTACGCTCTAGACGACTAGGGTACGTAGGTATTCGAAGTGTTCTGTTTTTCCACGAATTACGTGGTATTTATTGGTTTTCTGTCTTCAATCGTACGACTGAACCATTTTCATGGTTCAGTCGTGCGACTGAATCATGCGATTGACTCATACGCACGACTGAAGGTTCAGTCGTACGGTTGACTCAATCTTATGTCTCAGTAGTGCGACTGATCCAGTCTTCTGGTTCAGTCATGCGACTGGTCCATAAGCATGATATATTCATGCGTATGGTCCATTAGCATGAACTATCACAAGGATAAGTTAAACATACTTCTAAGTTCTTATTGACTTAGAACCATGTAGAACAACATCAAACCTATAGAGTTAGTTCATACACATGCAACACATTCAATATAATGATTCATGACATAATCAAACATAAATTAACCTCACAATGCATTTTATATATCATTCATTCAACTCATTACATTGATCACATATATGTAAGACATGAAAGACTTTTACATTTCAGAACATAAACTAGGTACATCAATATGGATCAACAACTCTCCCTTGGACCTAGTTTACTCTATTGTCTAACATTCTGCATATGTTCTTGAAACGTCTTGCACTTCTCTTCTCTAGTAACTCCTGTATGTATCTCGAATGCAAAGCAGAGTCGTATGACGTGTTGGAACTGAAGAGCTTGTACAAGTTCTTGCGTGTCATAGATAGTGGCCACTTGTATAAAGTGTAGACATTGTCTTTGGACAAGTTAGTCAGCCACATAGGGTCAAACACCCGGATAGTCTCAATCTGACATCTTTGTGCAAAACTATGACCGCTTCACCCGTTCGCCAGTCATAATACCACCATTTGAAGTGTGAAGTGAAGTCCTGAGGCATCTCCCGTAATGGGATCTTTGACATTGTGCGCGAAGGACTCCACTTCAGCACTACCTTAGGCTTTCCAGTATGTGGATCAACTTCGGTCTTTTTTATGAACCATTTAGGCTGTTGAGGCCTGAAGTTGACCCACCTGGTGTGGTATTCTATCTTTAAGGCCATTTCAAACCACCCCGACATCTTCCTAGGGTTGGCGTACAAAAGGTCTAAACAGGCAAGCCTGTTTAACTCAAAACCAGGGAGAGTCTTTAGATCATGCGGGTATCTGAAGTACTTTATCTCTTCTCTCTTTTCACCGCATACACTTCCAAGTCTTCAAAATACGCCCAGCTAATAATCTTGCCAGACACCCTCTGATGCTTCTTAACTCTGTAGAGTTTGGTGTATGTTTTATACTTTGGCAGTTGTCGTTGGGCTCCCATTTCTTCTAGGCACACAGCCCAGTCAGCCTTCTTGATATCAACATTAGTGTCCAAGGCTTGGGCTTTCCCTTCTTCTTTCTCCCTCTCATTCTCTTTAGCATCAAGAGCTCCAAACGTATCACTACCAAATGTTTCACCCAAATCGGGGATAACATTTCCCTGTTGGTCAGTGTACTGAGGATACTCTTATGCAATGATATCCTCGATATCAATCTCATCGACGCCCTGCAGCTCTTCATCACTCATGACATCAACCTCGGGTGCATCTTTGATTAGCTTATCCGGGTTGAGTTTAAACATATCAGCCAACTGTTTGTCTGTGAGATCATGAATGATCTCTCTCCCCCAGGTGTGTGGCTCACAGATCGTCGCACGATCCCTTATAAATCAGGAATCATTGTTAGTTGAGTCTTGATTTGCTGAAGGGGTGCGACGTCATGCTCATCAGTCTGTTGAGATTCATCTGTTTGTTTAAACATTCAAAACCATACAAACACATCAGTAATCAATTCATTTACATTAATAGACATTGATAAACATTAATTACATAAGTGTAATACACAATTAAAGTACAAAAGATAATCAAAAGCTAAGACAACTAATCATTACTATTGTCTTTATCAGTTGGCTCTTCAGCTTGAGGAGCTGAGGTGGATGGTCTTGATTCTTGACGTCCTTTTGTCCTCCGTTCCTGAGCCGCTGGATCTCAGGCTGATGCAGATGCATCACCTTCAAGCTTATCCTCATCACCTCTCTCTTTGTCCTTTCCACTTCCCTCTCCTTCATCATCATCATCATCATCAGATGACTCATCATCATCATCATCATCATCATCATCACCACCATCATCACCATCACCTTTGATCTTGAGAGGCTCGCCCTTTGTTCCCTTTAACCTTAGGCGTAGCTTCTTGTTTTTCTTCTCAACATCCTCAATTCGCTTCACCGATACCATCAGAAGATCGTTCTGTGTGGTTAAGGCACGGTGAGCTCTGGACAAATCTCCCTCAAGGACAGCTTCCTTCTCAATCATATGTGCAATTTGTTGACTCTGAGTTGCAGTCTTCTCGGTCAGCAGGGCGATCTACTTGCCCTTCTCAGCGTTGACAACCATCAACTGAGTCACCTGGTTCGCTCGTATCTCGTCAGTTGCGAGCAATTTAAGAACCAGACGGTTGAGGCTGGCAAGCTGTTCCTCTAAACCAATGTTGGGCAGAAAAGATCCCAGTGGTGGTACTGATAAGGTGGAGGGTCCGGCATGTGATGTGGTGGGTGGAGAGGTGGATGTAGTATATATAGGAGTGGTGGTGGTTGTGGTTTGTGGTGGAATGGATGAAATAGGTGGAGTGGTTGTAGCTGTAGTGGTGGTGGTAGGTGTGATCGGAGTAGTGGATGTAGTGGCTGTGGTGGTGGTAGGTGTGGTAGGAATGGTAGAAGTAGTGGGTGTGGTGGAATGAGAGGCCATCAGCACTACAAGTCTTCTCTTGGCCTTCTTGCCATGTGGTTGTGCCATCCTCTTTAACCTTGAGCCCTATGAACTCTATGCTCCCTCTGGGCTTGGCTGGGGAGGTGTGTAGGTAGGATCAGCAGTGTCGGTTCCTCAAAAGCCCAGCGTCCTCCAACTGCCAACATACCCCGGTCGATAGCAACCACACGGCTACCAACTGTCCTTGTGAGGGGCTCCTCATCGGACTCTCATCTTCGTCATCTGGAAGAAAGTCCCGATGGATGGGTGCCTGCTCCAATCCATCGGGAGCTGAGGAACTAACATGTGTGGGTGGTGGAGACATAGTGGAAGTTTCAGTGGCCCTTGGTTCACTAGGGCCTGTATCTCCACCACCCCAACCGTCATTGTCGTCGTCGTCATCCTCCTCATCAACATGATCCGAAACTGGCTCAACATCTGAATCACTTTCATCATGATGCCACTTTTTACGAGCTGGCGCCAAGTATTCCTCCATGGCCAGGTGGCCGAACAACCTCCTAACCGGGGGTTTCACCTGTTTCCCCCGGTAGACCTTCATCCTTCCCTAGGTGGTGTCATCCATAACTTCCAATGACACCGCATCGTCCTTCTCCTTGGGAAGGTGAGGAAGCTTCTCGTCAATCATCATCTTAAGAAACCTCGGGTAGATGCAGAATCCCTCTTTCCCCTTGGCTTCTATGTTCTCGACCAGATAAGTAAAGAACATCCGTGAGAAGCTGTACGGATGGTTCAGTACTAAAGCCATATAAGCATTCTGGATCTGATCAGATAGCTCATCGAATCCTCCTCTCCTGGAGGCTATGCACTTCAGGATCACATGTGCCAGATACTTAAATTGAGGGCACATGTAATTCTTGTTTAGTACGCCGGCGTTGATATCACCGGCGTACTTGATCTTGAGGAAGCATCCCCGTATCGTTACGGGATACAGCTTGGTTGGGTGTACACCATCATCATCCATGACCAGGACTCGCCTGATATCCTCTTCACTGATCTGGATATCTTCCCCCGAAGATAGAACTCCTAATGCAGTAGGGCTCTGCAGATCTGTCAACAATGGCGTTCTCCCAGAACGTCTGCTGGATCGACCTGTATGGTATACATGGAGTAGATATGGCCGTGAAGATCCTCGAACGTCGTAGAAAGGCTATGATCCCGGTAAACTCAGAGGCGTTCCGGGATGTGGGGTCTAGATGAGCACATATATTGCAGCAGAATTATCAACAAAGATAGGGGTATTAGAAAATTGCAACCGTAGTCGCGCATTTGCTATTGAATCCAAATGATTTATGAGCAGTAACTTGTAGCAGCAATGTATTCAGCTTCACATGTTGACAGAGCAACAAACGTCTGCTTCTTACACTGCCAGGTGACTAACCGTCTTCCAAAGAACTAACAACCCGCTGATGTTGACTTGTAATTCATCTTGCAACCACCGTAGTCCGAGTCACTATACGCTGTAAGCTCAAAATCATCATCATGAGGATACCACAACCCGAGTGTTGGTGTACCCTTCAGTTAACAAAATATCCTTTTAACCCCGATGTTATGATTTACTTTTGGTTTAGCCTGATATCTGGAACAGAGACATATGGCATACATGATATCAGGACGAGAAGCTATGAGGTACATAAGAGATTCGATCATCCCTCGGTACATAGTGGCATCTACCAGATCACCATTTTCGTCGGGTGCCACATCGTGGTTTGTGGCAAGTGGAGTCCCAGCAACAGTTGTATTCTCCATGTCAAACCACTAAGAATTTTTCCTACATATTTTGTCTGATGCAGGAAGATTCCTTTGGGTGTCTGATCCACCTGTAACCCAAGAAAGAACTTCATTTCTCCCATGGCACTCATTTCAAACTTAGCTTTCATCACAGATTCGAATTCTTTACATAAAGCTTTGTTTTTAGAACCGAAGATGATGTCATCCATGTATATCTGAACTAGTAGTAAATCACCATCTTTCTCCTTGATAAACAGTGTACAGTCAATGACCCCTCTGTGAAAACCATGTTTCAGCGGATGAGTAGAGAGTTTCTCATACCAGGCTTGAGGGGCTTGATGGAGCCCATACAGAGCCTTGTCAAGTTTGTACACTATATCCCGATGATAAAGGTCCTCAAATCCCTCGGGTTGACTTATGTATACTGTTTCACAAATCTCACCATGAAGGAATGCACTTTTCACATCCAATTGATAAACTTTGATTTGCATATAGGATGCATAGGCTAGGAATATACGAATAGCTTCCATCCTTGCCACAGGTGCAAACACTTCATTGTAGTCAATGCCTTTGACTTGCCTAAATCCTTGAACAACAAGCCAAGCCTTGTTTCGAATTATGACCCCTTGGTCATCTTTCTTGCAACGAAGAACCTATTGGTGCTAATCACCTTTGCACCTTTTGGTCTGTCCATAAGTGTCCAGACTTCTAACTTTTTGAATTGAAGGAGTTCTTCTTGCATAGCACTTACCCATGCCTCATCTTGTAATGCCTCGCTTACATACTTAGGCTCAACTTGAGATACAAAGCATCGATAGGTACCATCATGAATATAGCCCTTTTCCATCACTACTGCATAATCAGCTGAGTATAACTGATTTCTAGTTTGAACTCCCGATAGTATATCTCTGATGACGTTGTCTAGGGGATGATAAACGTGTACTCGAGTTCCAGGAGTGGTGGGAATACTACCTCATTATCCAGATTTGTAATCTCATTTGTTGTTGGAGTGTGAGGTTCTGACATGTCGACGGCTTCAGGTTCAGCTGTGGGTGTACTTGTAGTAGTAGGAACCTGTTCTATCTGATCCATGTTTATGGTCTCAACCGGTTCATCATTAGAAGAAGAATCACTTACCTCAAGTTCTTCCCCTGAAGGGCTTGAGGTATCATCTAATGGAGCAGACGATGTAGTGTCTAAGGTCGGAGAGTTCAGCGCATCATACATCATCCGAGCAGCTAAGTCATCATCAGAATTAGAAGATGGTAGATTGAAGGACTTGAAGAATCCATCATAATCGTCGAAGAAGGAAGGTCCTTTTCCAGCAGGGGGTGGTGAATCTTTAAACATTGACGTTACACCACACTTCTACCTGACCCGTTGAGTTGTTGTAAACTCGCTTGTCTGGTATACTGTAGCCTAAAAAAATGCATTCTTCTGCCTTCTCACAAAATTTTCCAGTAATTCTTCTTCAATAGCATGCAAGGTGCACCGAACGGTTCGAGATACTCCAAGTTAGGTTTACGTCTCTGGAGTAATCATAACATGTCTTTCATGACGTTTGACCACCAGAACCCGATTCAAAGTGTAACAAGCATTAGCCACTGCCTCGTTCCAGAATTGAATAGGCAGTTTTGAATCGGCTAGCATTGTCCGTGCAGTCTCAATCAGACTTTGATTCTTCCTCTCAGCGATACCGTTCATCTGTGGAGTATATGCAGAAGTGAATTGATGAACAATACCTTTCTCTCGACAAAACATCTCCATCCACTGATTCTTGAACTCTGTGCCATTGCCTGATCGAATCTTTCTAACTTTTAGCTTGTAGAGAGATTCCAGTGTCGTAACTAGATGCTTGATGATTCAAACGCTTCAGACTTGGCTTTCAGAAACATTACCCAAGAGAATCTGGAGTAATCATCAGTCATGACAAAACAGTACAGGTCTTTGGCAATACTCCTTGTGCTAACTGGGCCAAACAGATCCATGTGCAGAAGCTCGAGTGGAATTTGATAGAGTTGAGTTTCTTTGTTTTATGAGACTTCTTGGTCTGTTTCCCTTTCTTGCATAAGACACAGAAATCTGAAAGCTGGAAGTTCTTGACAGTAACTCTCTCTACCAGATCATTCTGAACCAAATGGTTCATCTTCCTCGGATTGATGTGTCCCATTCTTCTATGCCACGAGATTGATTCCTTTTCTGTTGCCTTTGACAGGAAGCACTGTGTTGTCGATTCAGTTATGGAGTCTTTTGATAGATCCAAGACATATAGATCATTATATCTTGAAGCTAACATTAAGACTTTATCCTCCTCGATGACATACTCTTTCTTCGGTATATAACATTTCTTGTTGTCGAATACAACTTTGAATCCTTTATCACAGATTTAGGAGATAGAAAGCAAGTTATTTTGCAGTTTCTATACATAGTTGACCTTATCAAACTTGACTTTCTCATTCCTACTTCGCCTTGAGCGGTGATATATCCTCCTTTATTTCCAGCAAATGATACGTGTCCCCCTTAATTGTTTGACGTTGAAAAGAAGAGACGAATTCCCGGTCATGTGCCTCGACGCCCCACTATCAATAATCCAGGTATTAGTGATAACGCTGTAATGGATACCCTGCACATACAAAGGAAATTATTAGTTCAAGTTTAGGACCCAAGCCTTAACTGGCTTGGGTGTCCTAGAGGTATCACACATCATGAACTCAACCCACTGTCCTTGAGAGGATGAGGACACATCTTTCTTCTTCTTGTCCTCACTGTCAGACACATTACCTGATTTTTCTTTCCATAACCCAGTTTTATGTAAGGCCTGTTTGTGGTAAACAGATGACTGGCTAATGGTTTGAACTTTAGGTTCACTAATAATCCTAGGTTTAACCTTGGGTGGTGACACAGCCTTGCTTTCAGCTCGTCTTTATGTCCCTTGGTATTTGGAGGAGTATTAGATCTGGTCTTAGAAAATCTAGGTTTTTTTATCAAAAAGTTCAATTTTCCTTTTAGGTGTATGATGATAAGGACAATTTAAAGAGATATGTCCTCGTTTTCCACAACTGTAGCAAGATCTCCCTTTACGTATTGTGGAAATTGTTGATGTGGGGTTGAGTGTGGTTGGGGGCTTGGTAACTTCTCTTCCTTTTATATATTTCACCTTCTTTAACAAATTTAATTGTTTTGACATTTTCAACGTCTTTTACCTTAGTTTGATTTGGACTTTGATGATTAACAAGTTTAGGGTTCTTTGAGTTAAGGTTTTTAGGTTCTGAAATAGATGTTTGTGAACTTGATTCTAAGTTAACCTTTCTAATTTTATTAGTCAAATCCTCAACATGCATCTTATCTTTAGATCCCAAAGTAGTATTCGTCTGTTCGGTGACCTACTTCACGGGTTTACCCGTAGAATCTGGATCACTGACCAGAGGGGTAGACACCACATGATCCTTTACAGAGTTGTTATATATTGGTCTACATTTAGTATTCAAAAGGATAGCATGCGGTGGCGGTACTAGTTTATAACCCAAACCTTCCCCCACCATTTCGTTCTTTCACTAAGTTTTGAACTATGTGTGAAGAACTTGCCAAGCTGTGCAGTTTTTGTTTCAATGATTCAACTTCGACTTCCAAAACTGCTTTTTGCTTCTTTGTTTCTTCCAAAGAATTTAGATAGAACTTAATATCATTTGATTGATTAAGAGCAACAACTTCGGTTTCCTCAATTGTTTCCCCAGAAGTTCTATCTTTTCTTTGAAACTGCACTCATTTGTTTTAGCACACGATTTGCTTCAGTGCAGAGTTGCAAATCATTTACCAGATTATCATTGTGTTCTAATAACCTAGCAAGTTTTAAATCAATACTTCTCTAAATTTGTCACATTCAGAACAAGCATGTTTATCAAATAATTAGTCTTTAGAATTTACCTGTGAAGTACCAGACGAATCAGCCATCAGGGCAGTGTCAGACTCTTCAGTAACTGAATCATCTGTGTTTGCTGCACTAAGATCTTCTTCCATTAAGTGATCAACTACATCCATAGTTTCTTCAACATCGAACATGAATGCTCAGCTACTGTGTCTCCCTCACTTGCAGATCCGTCATCTAAGGTGTCGACAAAACAACATTAGATTCACCTCGGATACGAATCGGAAGGACCAGTCTTGCCCTTCATCACCTTGCGCAACTAAAGCTTTAGAGACTTTACTTGTTTTGATGCCCCAATCTTAACTTTTCCTGACGATTGAAAGAGGGAAATAGATTTCCATTTCCTGTCTTCTTGGGCTTAACACATTCCCGCTTGAAATGTCCTTTCTCACCACAGTTGAAGCACGTGACCTTGGTTTTGTCAAATCCAAATGTATTATCTTTTGTTGCTACCAAGTTTTGTCCCGTCTTCTTCACGAACTTATTTTCTCTTCTCACAACACTAGCCAAGGCCCACCTGATATCCATGCGCTCTAACTCAGTTTCATCAACTGCTCGTAATCTTCATCAGCAAGATGACAGTTTCCAATCTTTCCATCAACCAGATCATCATAAGATTGGACAACTGCAGCTAGAAGGTCCATATGCTCTTTCGCTACTTCCATAGACACATTCCCGAGATTCTCAGTCTTTAACTTCATAGCATTTGCCTCAGGAACTATGTAGTGTGTTCCAGATGACCCGGGCATGTCGGTACCTGATGGGCTGCATTGAGAAGGAGCAGAGGAGTTATTACAAAAGCAGTTTGTAATGGTGCACCTGACGTAGTAGAAGTTGGAACTGAGTTGTATAAAGCAGGATTCTGAGTGTAGGATCCTTTCTTTGACTTGTACTTCTAACGCAGTTCTTCCTCCCTGAGCTTTAAAATGAAGTCATTTATGTCCAAGGTAGCAAGAGTCTCATTTTGTCTTAAATTGGACACAAATGGATCCTATTTGTCTGGTAACCCATCAGCAAAGCTAGAGACTTTGTCTTCCATGGATGTAACCACACCATGAGTGTGTAACTCACTCATAAGATGATAGAATCTGTCGATGATATCATCTAAGCTCTCCTTTCCAATTGGTGAGAAATTGTCAAATTCCTTTTTAAGAGCTTTTGCATTGAGTGCCTTCAGTGTTGCATTGCCTTCATATATCTTTTCTAAGGCTTCCCATAACTTCTTAGACTGCTTGTTCTCAGAAAACTGATGAAATATATCTTTAGGTATTGACTGAGTCAACAAGGCATATGCTTTCTTTTCAGCATTATGCATAGTCTTCTGTGCTTCACTCATTGCTCCCAATGTAAGCTTTACCCCATTAGCACTGACTGGTACCACGTAACCAGTCTCGATAGACGTCCCCAGATTTGGGTCAACTCCATTCAGGTAGATTTCAAACCATTGTTTCCATTGTGGGTATTCATCTAACGTTAACAGCTTTGGCGGTTTATTGTGATTCCCGATCTCACTTCCAGAAGTAGAAGATTCTGGATGCGTGAGTCCTTTCTAGCAGTAACGTAAACAACTGATCTTCCATTTCTTTAAACTTGGTGAACTAAGAGCAGGACAGATTGACCTATGCGATTGGATAGACCGACTGGTTCAACCGTGCAATTGAAGGATGCGAATGGCTTCATTCGTGCGATTGGATTCAGTCTTGCGAATGAACAAGACGAATGAGGTCAACCGTATGGAATACCTTAATCGTGCGAATGAACTGTGCGAATGAGTCCAGTCATGTGATTGAACTATGCGAATGGAATTCAGTCATGCGATTGGGCCAATCGTGCGAGTGAAGCTGCTGCTGAGGGAAAAATCAAATTTTTTGAACACTTGACTCAAAATTACGAATTTTTCAAGAACCCTAATCTGCCGTATGGGAACAAGTCAAAACTTTTGACTCAAAAACTCGACAAAACCAAGTTTTGAAGCGAAAAAGTGTATCTTTGAATAAAACGTTAGTTTTGAAACCAAAACCAATGAATCCATGCAAAATCACGAGCCTAACCTCTGATACCACTTATTAGGACCGATTTCGTACAGAGTACTAACAGATTATGCGTGATACCAAATCAAATAGTGCGAAATCATATTTGATTGACGATCCAATCAGTGAGAACGACAACCTGATCAATCCTACGATGAAACAAACGTTAAGAACGAATGAGAATTGATCAGAAACGAACTATGAACTTGGATTGACGATTTGGTACGCTCTGGACGGCTAGGGTACGTAGGTATTCAAAGTGTTCTATTTTTCCATGAATTACGTGGAATTTATAGGTTTTCTGTCTTCAATCGTACGACTAAACCATTAGCATGGTTCAGTCGTGCGACTGAATATGCAATTGACTCATACGCACGACTGAAGGTTCAATCGCGTGACTGACTCAATCTTATGTTTCAGTCGTGCGACTGATCCAGTCTTCTGGTTCAGTCGTGCGACTGGTCCATAAGCATGATATATTCATGCGTATGGTCCATTAGCATGAACTATCACAAGGATAAGTTAAACATACTTCTAAGTTCTTATTGACTTAGAACCATGTAGAACAACATCAAACCTATATAGTTAGTTCATACACATGCAACACATTCAATATAATGATATCATGACATAATCAAACATAAATTAACATCATAATGCACTTTATATATCATTCATTCAACTCATTAGATTGATTACATATATGTAAGACATGAAAGACTTTTACATTTCAGAACATAAACTAGGTACATCAATATGGATCAACAAACTCCCCCTTGGACCTAGTTTTAATAATGATAATACTTACGTTTACGATCATAAACACACACGTAAAGTCATACAATATATTATAATATGGAACATAAGAAACATAAGAACAAATCATATTCATGCATAAAATAAACATTTAATAACCTCAAGTCAAACTAGGGTCAAAACCCTAAAATCACAGATTCCTAAAATTTCAGAAATAATTCTAAGTGTTCTGGGCGCATGAGCACTATGCAGGCGCATCAGCCCTGCTTACGCACATCATAACTATTTAGGCGCATGGCCCAACACTTAACTGATTTTCTACCCTTGGGCACACGAGTACTATTGGAGCGCCTGACCCCAACACTTAGGCAATCCAACAAAATGTTTAGGCGCATGAACTACTATTCAGGTGCATGACCTACACTTAGTTATTCTAAGGCATAAATTAGGCGCATGGGGTATTGTTTGGGCGCATGAGTTCTCTTAAACTTTTCTAAGGCAAAGTTTAGGTTCATGGGCCTTATTTAGGTGCATGGGCCTTATTTAGGTGCATGACCAACCTATTGAACATATTTCTAAGTTTTTCCAGTCTCAAACATCATATTATCTTATTCTAAGCTTACTCATACCATTCTAAACATGAACATAACATAAAACATCCATAAACATCATCTTACATGCATGGATACATACGGTTACTCATACAACATTTGTAAAAATACATTTACATACATTTTCAGCCCCAAGAATTTATAAACACATGTAAAACACGGGGTCTAGAACTCACCTTATGCAACCTTGAGTATGACTTCCTTCAAACCCGTTTGCTATGAGCTCACACACCAAGAGACCCACCAAAAACCCACACACAAACGTACAAACACATACATAAGCATAAACCCGAACTGAAATAAGTCAAGAACACCTTAAAACATCAACTTCTTACCTTGAATCCGACTTCCTTGTTCTTCTTCTTCAAAACCCGAAAACTCAGCTTTCTTTCTCTACAATCCGAATGCAAAAAGGTGAAAAGTAACATGGTATGGACGGCCATGTTGCTTTTGTACAAAATTATATTATATTTTATACTTGCACACTTTTAACCCCTGTATTAAGTAAATGTACTTAAGTCCTTTTTATTATTTTTTACAACTTTTAAAATATCCGGGTGTTTTTACAAATTTAGTACCGGTTTTGTTTGTTTCTCCGGTTTTGTTTGTTTCTCCTTATTTACAACTGTCTAATTCCAGTACTCGAGTATGCATATTTGATAAACCATCTCATTTTTATATAGGTTTAGTTGTAGTTGCTCTAACAATCGCACACATAAGTTGTATTCAGAATCATTTGTAGTTGTTTCATGTTTGGTTCTACCAATGTAGCCTTGTATTGATTTTTTCAAAATTAATTGTTAAATTAGGTGGTGAGCTGTATGATAGGCAACTATCTCTTGCAGTCTAGAGAGGATATTCTTAATTGTAATCAAATTGATTCCTATTAATGTCTCAATAACCAAATTCTAGAGTTCAATTGATTAGTTACTGTTGTGTAACAAAATGTCTTGAAGCTCTATGAATATTAAGGGATTGTAGGTTATTTTTTCATGTGATTTTGCTTTATGAGATATTTGAGTTTTGAGGAAAAAAAACAAAGGTATTTTCTAATGGGAAAATGTTCTAATTTTTTGGTTCATATATTTTTCTCACGCAGAGGCCTTAATCAAAATGTTTTTCAATCTTATTTTGGGTTTAGGTTAGACTTCAGGTTAGGTTAGACTTCTTAGTTAAAAGTTTTCTTAAACCATTTTTTTTGTGAAAGATGTTCGCATTTTTTTATGTTATCAGTTTGTAATAATCTAGTTCAAGTGTAATCTTCTTATACGGATTGTATGACTGTGGGGTTTGTTGTAGGCCCCTCCCCGGGCACCTCACAGTTGGTCATTCATCGCATAGTTTTAAATAAAACATTTCAGTGGAAACATTCAAAACATACATTTCATTTCATCATAAAAGCTTGTACAAAGATTACATCGTTGCTGATTACAAATAGTCATAAGCGGTGACCGCTAATACAAATTTATAAAAACTAAAATTTAAAGAAGATTCCTTAAGTAATCCCGTTTATCAGGATCCTTAAGGAAGGTTCCTTACGTAATCCCATTATCGGGATCCTTAAGGAACACTTGACACTTGCATGCAACATAAGTTGTTGCATGCATTATGCGCCCGCATCCTATTGCGTGGCAACATTATCAAAAGGAGAATGCCATCCCAAAAGAGCTGAGTAGCCGCCTCGTGCCATCCCCCAGCAACATACCTGCCACCTGAAAAACATAAAAAATAATCAGCGTTGCTGAGTGAATTCTAGTTTTTATAATAAAACATACATAAAATAATCAGCGTTGCTGAGTGAATTCTAGTTTTTATAATAAAACATACTTTCCTTTTGCTAAACCTTTCTTTGCTTTCAAGCGGTCACACAAGGTACGTACACATAGATAATATTTTTATTATCTTCATTGTTCAATCATTAGCTTTCTTTTGTGTACCCTTCATTGTTAACATTCACGTTCTATCATACTCTTTCATTCGTTCACTATCTTTAACTATCGTTCATTCATTCTCTGTCTTTTGTTCTCTCATTATTTGTCATTATCTATCATTCGTTCTCTGTATACCTTTAACCTTTTTACTCTTTCATCTTTATCTCTTTTCTTTACATCTCTTATATTCTTTACCTTTTTGTATCATGGTCCTGGACCTAGGTCTACTCATAGACCTTCTATATCGGTGCATCGCACCTCCTGGCCATAGCACCTAGGGTTAAGTTTAAGGGTACCATCGCCACACGTAACATCCTTCTGTAATCGTGGTACTGGACCTAGGCCTATCATAGACCTTCTATATCGGCACACCGCACCCTCCTGGTCACAGTACCTAGGATATGTAGCGATGGTTCTATACACATGGTCGATCACAGTGTCAGGATTTTACCCTCCTCGTGGCACACAGCCGCCATTACTGAGGTCGCAAGACAAGGATCCCATATTGAGTCTGTTGCAACAACAAGGTTGCTCACCTCATCGAGCCTGTTGCAACAATAAGGTTGCTCACCTCATCGAGCCTGTTGCAACAATAAGGTTGCTCACCTCATCGAGTCTGTTGCAACAACAAGGTTGCTCACCTCAACTGTCTGCTTGCAAGACTTCATTACTCTCATTCTTTATTAATGCATGCATTCATTCATTTCGTTCCTCTTTCATTATCTTCTGTTTTACATTACATAATACTTTTCATTCATACATAAACAATACACGTAAAGATACAGAAAGATAAACATGCATCGAAACAAGGAACATCAATATTTACAAATCATCAGTCATTACCATCATATTAGACCACATCATACTTGACATACCTACATCATACATACACACGCACTACTATCGACATCATGCCCAGCATAACTTTTAAGGCTCGTCGGCACTATTTGGGCGACTGAGCATGCTTCAGTCGCATGGCCTCCATGCGACTGAACGTTAGCGATTGGACTGCTATGCGACTGGCTCCTCAGTCGTGCGTATGAACCTGGGCAACTGAGCACATAAGCGACTGAGCCCTCAGTCGGAAGATGAGTCGTGCGACTGAACCTACAGCCGTACGATTGAGCCCCAATCGTGCGTATGAACCTCAGTTGTCCCTCAGTCATACGATTGACCCTCAGTCGTTCCCCAATCGTGCGATTGGCCCTCCAGTCTCCTAACCCTAACTGCGCAGCGACTGGAGTTCATCTCGAACTGCAACCGTGACATACGGCTGTAAACCCTTCTAAACTCGTCTCAAACCCGAATTAACCCTCCAAACCTTAGGGATTCATACTAGGACATCATACAAGCTTATACAAGTCCTAATTCGTACTTTAAACATACTAAACACGATTTCACCCAAATGGGTTAGACATACACTTTACAAAAATAGGGTTTATATGTGATCCAGCCCCAAAGTCGTATGAAAACATGAAAATGTGGGGTTCTAGAACTCACATAAGCAGTGGGAGATGAAATACTCTGTTTGGACTAGTTGGTTGACGAGTTTCAAGCCCGGATCACGTTTTCTCTCTCTTTTCTCCTTCGGTCGCCCCTTCTCTCTTTTCTTACTGAAATTTTGAGTATGGAAGAGGGTAAGAGCTGCCCTCTTTCTTAAATACCCCTCGTCCAGTCGCCCCTGCTTCAGTCGCGTCGGCACTTCAGTCGCCTGAGCTTCATGCGATTGGACCTTCAGTCGTACGGTTGTCAGGCGTATGGAGCTTCAGTCGTGCGACTCCATGCGTATGAAGCCCCAGTCACCTGGTTTTCATGCGACTGAGTCTCTAGTCGGTTGAACTTCAGTCGGGTCTTAGTCGGCCGATTGGCACCTCATCGCATGATACTGCAGAAAGGAAAATTCCGGGTGTTACAAGTCCACCCCCTTATTTAGGTTTCGTCCCCGAAACCTGTTATTCTTAGAACAAGCGTGGGTAATGCTGCCTCATTTCATCTTTTGTCTCCCACGTTGACTCGGATCCCTTCCTGTGCCTCCACTGTACACGCACAAGAGGAACCACTTTATTTCTAAGCCGCTTATCTTTTCTATCGATGATTGCCACTGGTTGCTCCACATAATTGAGCTGTTCATCTACTTCGATATCTTCCAGTGGAACAATCAGATCCTTATCGGCCAAACATTTTCGCAGATGAGATACGTGGAAGGTTGGGTGAATTCCACTTAACTCATCTGGCAATTCCAACCTATAGGCCACCTCTCCTACACGGGCAATGATTCGGAAAGGGCCTATATATCGCGGACTCAGCTTACCCCGCTTTCGGAACTGAATGATTCCTTTCCAAGGCGAAACCTTCAACATAACTCGGTCACCCACCTGGAATTCAATTGGCCTGCGTCGTTTATCGGCATACGACTTCTGTCTGTCTTTGGCTGCCTTCATGTAGGCCTTGATTCTTTTAAGCTTTTCAGTCGTGGCCTCGACCACCTCGACGCTCCCAATCCCCAATTCCTCCTGACCAATATCACCCCAACAAGCGGGTGTCCTACACCTCCTACCGTATAGCATTTCGTATGGTGGCATGCCAATGCTGGCATGATAGCCGTTGTTGTATGAGAATTCAGCTAACGGTAAGTGGTATCCCAACTTCCCCCAAAATCAATCACACATGCCCGAAGCATGTCTTCTAGCGTCTGAATGGTCCTTTCTGACTGACCATCAGTCTGGGGATGATAAGCCGTACTGATATGTAACCTCGTACCCATAGCATCGTGGAATTTCTTCTAGAATTTGGATGTAAACCGGGTGTCGCGATCAGACACAATTGACACCGGTACGCCATAACGAGTCACAATCTCCTTGATGAAAAGATCGGCCAACCTCTCGGATGAATATGTCTCGCGTATCGGTAGGAAGTGAGCGCTCTTCGTCAACCGTCAACAATATGGCATCATACCCTTTCGGAGTACGCGAAGCTTTATAATGAAATCCATGGTGATGTGCTCCCACTTCCATTCCGGTATATCCAAAGGTTGAATCTTCCCATACGGCTTTTGATGCTCTGCCTTTACTTGCAAACACGTGAGGCATTTACTCACATACTCCACCACATCACGCTTCATACCCGGCCACCAATAATCTTTCTTCATGTCTTGGTACATCTTGGTAGCACCAGGATGTGGAGTATCGAGTTTTATGGGCTTCGTCCATAACCTTCATACGTAGATCCCCAAAACGAGGAATCCACATCCGCCCAAATCGAGTCTTGACACCAAACGTGTTTTCACCCAGTTCCGCGACCAGACCTCTCATTCGTTCTGAGTTAAGATGATCTTCTTTCAGTGCCTCATCTTGAAACTCTTTGACTTGCTTCATCACATCCGAGGTCATAATCAGCTGGTATGCCTTCACCCGTATCGGTTCGGGCCTCTCCTTTTGGCTAAGGGCATCAACCACCACGTTGGCTTTGCCCGGATGGTAGTGGATCTCACAATCATAGTCTTTTATCAGTTCCAACCATCGCCGCTGTCTCATATTTAAATCCTTCTGTTCAAAGAAATACTTCAAGCTTTTGTGGTCGGTAAAAATGTGCACTTCGTCCCGTACAGATAGTGCCTCCAAATCTTTAATGCGAAGACCACAGCTGCTAGCTCCAAGTCATGAGTAGGGTAGTTAACCTCATGAACTTTCAGCTGTCGGGATGCATAGGCTATCACCTTCCCCCTTTGCATTAATACGCACCCCAACCCCGAGTAGGAGCATCAGAATAAACCACCAAGTCTTCGCTTCCATCGGGTAATGCCAATACAGGAGCTTGGGTCAACCTCGTCTTCAATTCTTCAAATGCCTTCTCTTGAGCTTGACCCCATACAAATTTCACATCTTTCCGGGTCAACTTGGTCAGTGGAGAAGCAATCTTGGAGAAGTCTTGAATGAATCTTCTGTAGTAGCCCGCCAAACCCAAGAAACTACGGATCTCGGATGGCGTCTTTGGAGACTTCCATTGCATTACTGCTCTTCTTCTACCTTCACCGGATCGACCATAATCCCCTCTGGATTAACCACGTGACACAAGAACTGAACTTCACGCAACCAAAATATGCACTTGGAGAACTTGGCGTACAATTTCTCCCTTCTCAACATTTCTAGTACTTCTCGAATGTGACCGGCATGCTCTGTTTCGCTCCTTGAATAAATCAGGATATCGTCAATGAATACAATCACTGATTTATCCAACATCGGCCGACACACTCGGTTCATCAAATCCATAAAAGCAGCCGGCGCATTGGTCAAACTAAAAGACATGACAAGAAACTCGTAGTGACCATAGCGCGTACGAAAGGCTGTTTTAGGGATATCCTGCTCCTTCACCTTCAGCTGATGGTAGCCCGATCGAAGATCTATTCGTGAAAACCAACTGGCACCCTGAAGTTGATCAAACAAATCATCGATTCTCAACAAGGGGTATCTGTTCTTCACCGTCATCTTGTTCAACTCACGGTAGTCGATACACATCCTTATACTAATGTCTTTCTTCTTTACAAACAGGACCGGAGCACCCCAAGGTTAGATACTCGGTCTAATGAACCCCTTATCCAGCAGCTCTTACAACTGCTCCATCAACTCTTTCATTTCCATCGGGGCCAATCGATATGGTGCTTTGGCAACAGGTTGAGCACCCGGTATCAGGTCAATCTAGAACTCGATCTCTCTGTCAGGTGGCAATCCCGATAAGTCTTCCGGGAACACGTCTGGAAAATCACGCACAACCGGAACATCAGATAGTTGTGGTGTTGGCGTTTCCACATCTTTCACATAACATAAGTAGGCGCTGCACCCCCGCCTCATACACTTTCCCGCCACCGCCATTGAGATCACCTTTGAATAGTAGAAACCCGATCACCATAAACTGTCACTGAATTACCGTCGGGTGCTGTCAATTGAATCATCTTCTTGCGACATACAATGTTCGCTTCAAAGTCCGCCAACCAATCCATCCCAAGCACCAAATCAAAACCACCTAAAGTCATAGCGAAGGGTCTAACCGGAATTTATGGCCCTTTAATTCAACATCACAACCCTCTATCACCTCGGAAATCCTGGTCGACTTTCCTATCACAGTTTCTATATCAAACGGTACATCAACATGTCTACTTCTAACAGGCAGTTTGGCACAGAAATCAGCAGAAATAAAACTCCTACTGGCACCTGAATCAAATAATACAGAAGGTAAAGTTTGGTTCACCAAGAACGTACCGGACACAACATCAGGGTCCGTTCTAGCCTCCTCTTGCATCATCGTGAATGCCCTGGCACTCACCTTCTGCCCTTCACCCCCTGTCTTCTTCCCCCGGAACCTTCAGCCCTAGGCTTCTTACAATCCTTAGTTACGTGGCCCTCCCCGCCACAGTTATAGCATCGGATCGCATGACAGTCTTTGGCTATGTGCCCCGGCTTCCCACATCTGAAGCAGACATTCAACCCCCATCTGCATTCCCCACTGTGTTCTCTCCCACATTTACCACACTTCCTCAACCCTGCTCCTGACATGACCACACGGCGGTCATCCACTCGTGCCTTCTTATTACTTGTCGAAGTATCACCTCGACCAAACCTCTTTCCCTGCCAATTTCCCGCACCACCTCCCTTCTTACTACCCTCCGCCTTCACCACCACAACCCGTTCATCGTATAATCTCCCTGCCAAATCCACTACCGACCTAAATGTGCTCGGTCGGGCAGTAATCAAATGCCTGCGGATGTCAGCTGGCAGCCCCTGAATATACCGATTGATCTTTCGAGACACCGGCGTCACCTGCTCCGGCACCATCCTTGCCATCTCATTAAAGTTTGTGGTGTATTGTTGGTGGGTCATCGTCCCCGCCTCCAACTGCAGGAACTCTCTCTCAACTTTATCCATTTCCCGACGAGGACTGAACTCATCGATCACCATCCTTTTCAGCTCAGCCCACTTCATCTTCCCAATGGCCCTGCTACCCTCGGCCTGGACTATGTTGTCCCACCAGCATAATGCCAAACCTGTGAATGAGTGGGTAGCAAACTTCACCTTTTTGTCCTCCTGGCAATCACTAATATCAAGGACAGCCTCCATTTCTCTCACCCATTGGTGAGCATCAGCCGTAGTACCCGTACCATCAAAAGTAGGGGGCTTGCACCTCATAAACGCCCCGTAGTTACAACCCCGTATTGTCTCCTGTACCGGCTCCTCCTCCTCTTCCTCTTCATTATCAGATAGATCCGTTTCTGGCTCTTGTCGTTACGGTCTCCCCGAGGACCGGTTCCTCCCTTGCCTTTCATCTTCGCGTACGGCCTTTATCACTTCGGTCACTACAGACGGTAAACTCGTCTGCATGACCTGGTGTACTTCTTCGACCACTGCCTCTTTTATCGAGGCCCTTAGATCCGCGCTTTCGTCCACCTCCTCCTGATGAGTGGTGTACTTCTCGGTCTTCCTCTTGTGGCCCGCGGTTCAGCACCACGTCCACCATCTCGTGACACTTTAGATGATCTACCACCGACCATCTTCTATCACACTGAAAGATTTAAATACCAACACGGTCATTCAAGGAAATAACTCAGTTTATGTCAAGTATAGTAAGTCCCTAATTACAGTGGCCAGTTGTGATTAGCCACTTACTTTACTCTTTACCCCGAGCATTACCTGTCCTGACTACATTAGTTTCTAAATCTAACAGTAACACATAAACAAATAGCATGCGCACATAATACCAGTTAATCTAAAAGAAAATACCTGATGGCACGCAGCTACTCAGATGGCATTCTTCCCCTTTCCTGTCCCATTTTCAGTTTAAGTTTAGGTTTATTTTTAAAATTTACCCATTTCACTCAAACTTTGGCTATGATACCAACTTAGAGTCAAACCCGGATTTGAGCTAGAATTTCTTTATTTACAAATCATTGTCTTAACTAATTTACTCATTTATTACTACACAAAACATAAAAGCTGGTTGAATCTTTACAGGATGCCAGTCTTCACCCTCCAACTAGCTCCTAATCAGGTCCTGCCCTAAAACTTGATTTACATACCAAACAATCCAACATACATACAAAAGTCAGCTTCGCTGAGTGAGTTCTAGTTTTATATAAATAAGAAAATATATCTTTTATCCTTCATATAATGAACACGCATACATCATACTACAAACATTACTTGCATCACATTAGGCACATTCATTACCTTTCATTCTTTCATTACGTTTCACTTTATCATAGGCGAGATTGCACAAAGCAAGATCTCCACGTTGATTGACAACGAATGTCAATCCCCGTCGGTACACGTTATCCATGGTCGCTACCCCGTCGGGGCCCGACGGTTGATCGATCCCCGTCGGTACACATCTTCATGGTAGCTTCCCCCGACAGTTGATCCATACTGCTAGGCACATAGCCCGCTCATGAATACGGATCCATCATCATACATCAGACTCGCATAAGTGAAGTCTATCATAGTGTTTGCAAGACTTTTCATCATCAAACGGGCCCGGGGGTAACATTTGTGAAGTTCCGCTTCTTATTAGTATCATCTTTCACTTAATATATATAATACTTAGCTTATTAAGTACACACATACCAAGTACTAGTCATCATAACGCGTAACCGTATCTATTTAATTGTCACATTTTTCTTTAAATCATTCTATCTATAGGCAATAAATATACGTAATTCACAGTTATTACTTTATCAAATCATATAACGAATTATTTAAAAATAATCTTAATTATAAATCATATGGTATGTATGTCGTCCCCAAAACAGTAAAGCATGTATAAAAGAAGGGGATCTAGAACTCACCAGGATCGTTGAATGTCCATAATCGTCATCTACTTGGATTCTCAAGTAATGTCATCATCATAATCGAGTCGCCATCTTTTGCAACGAAACCTTAACCATCATCCTAGGATCATCATCATCATAACATCCTCATCCTCTTTCAAATACATCATCACCCTAAACTTATCTACCACTAACTACTAAGTCCCTATCATCATAGCTAACCAATAATGTGCACATCATGTTATCATCAAGGATTATTGTGACCATCATATTCGGAAAAACCTTTACCATTTGCATGCTAAGCCATCATCAACAACATTATCATATAACATCATCATCATCATTCATGCACCACTTTTGCACTACAACCATCCTTATTGTGAAGATACCATTTCCATATTCAAACTCCATCTTCATCTTATCGAAACTATATCATAAGGAACATTACCACTACCTAAGAGCTATTAACATCATCATTAATGTGTCAACATAATCTAAACATCCTTACCATCACCAGACATCATCATCTTCACCATCCTTATGATAGTCCATACAATAACATTACCCAAAACATCCTTATAAATGTACCATCATGAAGACCATAAGCCATGCCACCATATATACATCATACCATCAATCTTTCCTTTTCCTAGGCTATTGATAATTCTCAGGTTATATTTATGGAACTATCATCATTCTACCATCATCATCATAGTCCCCTCACCGTCCTAACAGTCTTACTATAACAACCTTACAACACAACCTAACAAAACATCATCATAAGCAAGAGACCTACATGAATAAGAGTATTCTTGCCATCTCGAGGCTGCCACCGTTGCTATCATCATATCACCACCTTAAACAGCCTTCAACAGATTCACAGACTGCCACCATACCACCACCATGAGCTGCAACAACCGCAGCCCTAATCACAGCCAACACCCATTGACCGCTACATCACCATCGCAACAACCATAACCACCACACTTACAACCACTTTGACAGCCCTCGTAACCACTATCACCATCATAGCCGTACCATGGCCGCCGACACTGGCCACCATCAACGGTCACAGCCACAATCATCAACCACAACTAACAACCCCAACATCGCAGCCATCACTACCGTAGCACCACCGCAGTACCGCCACCTGAACCACACTATCGACCTGGCGACCACACCCACGACCGATCTCCACAACCACGACACCCACAGCCGTGACTGACAATAACCATAGCCACGACAACCATCTTCATCACCATTATCATGTTGTAGATCAAGAACTTACCTGAAATCAACACCACCGCGCCTGCACCCACTGCCTAAACACCAACGAAAACCACCATCACAGTTGCCTCCGATTCATACCACTGTTGCTGCATTTTGAGTGAAATCATCGCCTCCATCGAGCTCAAGGGAGAGAAGTCGAAAGAGGTGGTCACACGTCGGGACTCGCCGGAATCGGCCGCCGGTGGCCGGAGATCGGGTTCGACCGAGAGAGAGGGAAAGAGGGGAGAGGTTCGCTCGGTGGGGGAGGGGGAAATCGATCGATTGGGGAAAGAGAAGGGGCGCCGATTGCTAAGGGGGGTTAGGGTTATTGTATAAATTTCATCTTTTGCCATAATTGGTCCCTCAAGTTTCAACATTTTGTTTTCAAACCTAAACTTGATAAACTAACTAATCTCTTCGAGAATAAATTCAATAATACTATTATTAATATTATTTTGCCACTTAGGTTCATTTTGGAATTTAGGGCGTTACATCTGTTGTTGATAAGTCATAAGTTGTTTAGACAGTAAAACTTCTTATGTTTTCTACTATTTATATGTTTTTAGTCATGCCTACAACTGTTGCAAACCTGTTTAGACTTAGAAGGTGTGTTTGTTCTATGTTATTGTTGTTTCAAACCTTATGACATACCTATTTGTTTTGAAAAAAAATAATTTTGTCTTTCAACTATAGTCGTTTCTTGGCGGGTTTATATCATGGAAGCCTTATTTTAGCTTACTAGCATGTTTGGTTTCTTGTTTGGTTGCTTGACCCTTATGTCGTATCTTCTATAATCTTGTCTTTGGTTATATGAACTGTGTGCTTTGAAAAGGATCTCAGATCTAGTTTAATCAATTAGGTTATGATTTGCAGCGAAATAGTGTTAGAATTAGATGAAATTTAAGCAAGAACAAGATGAATATTTAATCAAACAGTAACGATTATAGAGAAAAAAAGTTTTCTGCAAAAGAGAATGTTTTCATTCATTCATATGCTTCGGCGAGATTACAATTAGGTCAACTTTCCTTTTATAGGAAAGATGATGTCAGCAGATGTCACCTGATAGTGACATCTAACCGATTACATATACAACTAAAAATAACTGAAACTACTGAAGATATCCACAACAGCTGAGGACATCTTCTTATAATAAAAGCTTAAGTGTTAACTAATTCTATAACTACTGAAACTACAACATCTGAAGAGTAAGTTCTTCAGACATTTTACATCTACTAAACTACTGATTACAATCTACTGAAAATATAAAGACAACTACTGAAAGTAAACCATCATAACTACTGAAGAGTACTTCTTCAGTTGTTGTGACAACCTCTGAATACTTGGTTTTTAGACTTTGTCTTCAAACTCTGTCTTCTTCAGACTTTGTCTTTAGCTTTTGTCTTCAGACTTTGTCTTCAAACTCTGTCTTCAGACTTTGTCTTCAGCTTTGTCTTCAGACTTTGTCTTCAGACTTTGTCTTCAGACTTTGTCTTCAGCTGATGTAGTCTTCTTCAGTTGTTATGATGTCTGTGAGACTTAAAGGTTTTTTTGATCTGGCTCATTGGTTCTTTTGGTCCAACCAACTCCCCATGAACCAATGCAGTCAAAACCTTTAAGTTTATTGGTGTCCCACTTATTAGGCAAAAAATTGTCTTTTTCTTCTGGATCAGCTCAGAAGTGACCAATTTAAGCACAGGCCTAGGAAGAGGTTTCAAAAAATTTGATTAGCAAGGGATGGATGGGAACTCTGTCTTGGGGAATTGGACACAGAGTTGTTGCCCCATCCATGAAACCTACTTTCCTACAATGAGTCTGTAAGACTCTCAAACATAGGCCTCAAGGAAGACAATCTATTCTTCCAGGGTGAGCTCTTCAGCTTCTCCTTCGAAGAAGAACTCTGGCCCATAATACTCAGATAGGTACATAACCTGTTTCCCATTCTTTAGCTCCACAGTTGTTATTTCTCTGTAGGCGACCTCATTAGGATGATTACCTTCAAGTAACAACTGGAGCTTATTGCTTCTGACTTCTTCAAGCCTCTTATAGATCAACCCCTTTTTCACCATTTTGTTTTCCTGTAATGTTTGTGGGGTAAGATTAGACTTGTAGGCTCTTCTGAAGTCTTCTAGGATTTCCCAGGGCGACACTACAATGGCCAGCATTATCACTGCATCTACAATCTTCTTTACTTGGCCATTGTATTTTCTTGGATGTTCTTCTTATGGATTCTATCACTCACCCTAGGATCAGGCCAAATTCTAATCGCTCTTTCTGATATTGAAATATAAATCTGAGAGCATACAATCTCTGAGCATGTTTCCTCATAGTTTGTATCGATGTAGACTGAGGAAACTCTTTATCAACCAGATTCAATAGCTGCTTATCATGTTGTTTTGTGCTTTTCTTCTTCTTCAAGCTTTACTTTTACAGTTTGCCTCTGGATGGCAGGTGTGATCGTTGTTGGTTGACTCCTGGCAGTTATCTTTAATGCATCAGGCATCTTCCCTTTTGTTTTAACAATAGTTGAAATGGGCAGCCTATCTTCCTCATCATCTTCTTCTTCTTCTTCTTGAAGCCTAAACACCATTCTCTTCCTCTTGGGTGCATCATCAGCAGATATTTGTGTTGGTTTCTTGGGTAAAGGAGTTGGTTTATGGGTTGTGATTTTGGTTGTTCTGGTGTGGGAGATTGTACAGGCTGCTCTAGCATTTTAGTTGCAAGTGTGGCTTTGGAGCACTTTACCAGATCAGTCCTGCTCCCAGCACCAGCTTTATCAAGGGCTTCTATGATCAATCCTTTGGTAAATACTTCAGAGGAACAGATTTTGTTGGTTATCTCCAAAATACTGTCCCTGGTCCATGATTTCACTTCGAGGATTGTCCTACCCAAATACTTCGATATAAACCTGACCATAGCTTCCAGCCTTTCATTTCTTTCTCACTATAACTGGCCCATCGGCGCTCAATCTCTTGTATTTCCAACTTTCTGATTTTAGTGTCAAGTTTGGCAGTGTCAAATCCTTGTCTGAAGAGCTGATCAATAATTTTATCCATTGATCTGTTATGTTGCTCATCACCTTCTTTGATCAGTTCTTCTAACTTCTTCTCAAGGGGAGACTTTTCACCACCTTTCCTCTTCTTGTAAGTAACATGGAAATCCTTTTCTTTCTCGTTCTCCTTTTCCTTTTCTTTCCTTTCTCCTTCTCCTTTCCTCTTCAACTCTCTTCCTCTTATCTGCTTTCACTGACTTAGACTCCCCCTTTTTGGTTGCATTGGGTTCAGGGGTTTGAATGTTAAAAGTCTTTTAATGAATGCATCATCAACTAAGGTTTGAATATTGGTGGAAAGCCTCTCATCAAGAGCTTGATGGACAATGTTAGTTATGATAGGAGTGATGAGAGGCAGGGAAGATGTAAAGACAGCAACCATTTGCTCAGAGGGGTTCTGTCCCTGAGAAATGGTGCCAGAATCAGAGGCTGGTGGCTTAGTTATTGTGAGTGACTCAGTATGTGGGAGACCTTCAGAAGAAGGTGCCATCTGTGGGTGAATTTGGGCAGATGGACTTGATTCGTGAGACATTTTGGCAAGCAGTTCTTGTAGTCTGCTTACCTCACCTCAAGAATGGTGTTGTGGGCTAGAACATCATAGAAAAAGCCCAGGTCATCATCAGTGGTTGCTGAATCATCGTACCTCCTGATTACATCAGGATGAACATGTGCTAAGTGTAGATCAGTGTTCACATGTGCCCCTTTTTCTTGGTACTGGGGACTTCCTGCCTCAGGATTATGCCCTTCATCGGCAGTTGCCTCTGGTGAGGTCTTAGAAATGTTACCAACTTCAGCCTGTTCATGTGCTGAAGCAGGAGAAGTGGCAGCCTCACCAGAAGTTCTAATCTCCGCCTCCACACGGGGAGATTGAACTGTGTAATCCCTGTGCTGTGGGTTATCAGCAACACTATAGTCCTCCCCCCAACTGTTGAGGTTTTCCCAGTTTAATAGGTTTCTGGGAGGGGGTGGAGTGTGTAGCTGACTCAGCACTTTTGCAGTGATAAAAGTTGGGCTTTTGGGTGGTTGCAGTAGGAGATAGGTGTGAAGAAGATTGCACCTGGGGTGAGTGGTGCTCTTCAATGGCAACCTTCTCAAATAAGAGAGGTTCCAGTAATGGGCATCCCCAGAAATGGTTGCTTCAAGATCCTGTTGAGAGGATACCTGAGGGTTGTGTTGGTCAAGTCTGTGTAACTGCTGGTGGATTACTACCAGCAGTTTCTTCCTGCCTTGGTGCTACAGGGGCATCCTCAGGGACTCAACTCCCCGAGTAGCCTTTTTAGGCTTTTTTATTTTGGCTTGGAGGGGACTTTGGATCTGGAGGATGAGGCTGTGGGTTCCCGCTGCTTGGGTTTTAGCAGCTTGGCAGCCTCTTTGAGTTGTGTGTTCGAGTTGTGCCTGGAGTATACTTCAGGCAAACTGCACACTGCCACAGCAGGGACTCCTAGGCCAACAAGGCCTTCAGTTTTTAGTTGGTTTTCAATAATGGCCATAAGAAACCTTGGATATAATATCCATCTGTTAGCCATAGGTTTCAAGGCTAGATCTTTTAATTCTAAAAATAATTTTAGAAAAATTTAAGTTTTGGCGTTCAAAGATTGAATACAATACCTGCTACCACCTTGAAGACATTTGATCCCATGAGGAGGTCTTGGAGGCAAGGCAGACGTTGACCATGTGAAAGATTAGGCGTTCGGGTCATGGAAGTGCTTTTTCAAAATTGTGGTAGCACTTAGGTCGCATTCGTACCCATTGTTGGTGAAGGATAAGTCTGTTGTACCCTTAGGTATTCGGTGACGAAGTTGGCATCATTCATATTTAGGATTTCCGAATAATATCAGAAGTTACGACCACCTTCTTCTGATTGACAAACGACTGGAGAGCGATCTCGCCATCATTCTCACCAGTTGTGAGTGTTACGTTTGTCCAGAATTGTTGTAGGGTTTCTAAGTATATGGTTGGGTTCAAAAGAAAGGTTGTGTGGTATTGAGATTCAACCATCAGATCGATGGCGTCATCAACTGTTCCAGAAGGCCGATTTGGTGAGGTAAGATACACAGTTA
This sequence comes from Flaveria linearis, assembly GCA_024085815.1. NCBI lineage: Eukaryota > Viridiplantae > Streptophyta > Magnoliopsida > Asterales > Asteraceae > Flaveria > Flaveria linearis. The sequence goes on along the minus strand of CM044016.1, from coordinate 8,311,815 downwards.
TGGCGGGGTTTGAGTTGCATGGACGCCATTAATGCAGGAGGGAAGTTCTGAGAATTTGAATAATAACATTCTGAGAATGAAAAGTTTTGAAGTTAGGGTTTGGTATTTATAGGCTATGAAACGGCTGATGGAAAACAACTGAAGGTTTTGGTGTTAGTCATCAGTTGTTTGAAACGACTGAAGACATGGTTTTAACCTTCAGATGTGTTTAACGACTGAAGACTTGGTTTAGTCATCAGTAGATTGAAATACTGAAGACTTGGTTTTGGCTTCAGTTGTTTTGAAATGAAACAGCAGTTGTTTGAAACATTGAAGAGTAAAGTTACTCATCAGTTGTTGTCGTCAATTCACAGGTTTCAGTTGTTTCATTCTGACCTCAACATTTACTCATCAGACTTTGTCTGATTTTCAGACGTTTCATTGGTCATCAGTTCTTTTGAATATTTATGCATCAGCTCTTCTGAACATTTGTGCATTAGATCTTTTGGAACAAATTATTTTTCAGAACTTGTGAACAATTTTGCTTTCAGTACTTATGCTCAAGATTACACATCAGTACTTTTGGACAAATTTGTTCTTCAATACTTATCTGTTAGAAATAGGCATCAGTAATTATAACCACATCAGTAGTTGTAACTACATCAGTTATTTTCAACAAATAATGTACTTCAGTACTTTTAAGTAATTTAGTCTTCAGTCTTTATAACACTTCAGTAGTTTTTTTTTAAAAATGTTGAAGACAAAATAACTCATCAGTACTTTTGACTTTTGTATACTAATGCTCATCAGTACTTATGATCTGAGAGTATCAGTATTAGTCAATTCATTCTAGCTGCAGCATACCAAGCCTTAGCATAAGATTTTGAAAAGTTGCACTGTCCAAAGGCTTAGTAAATATATCTGCAAGCTCATCAGCACTAGGAACAAACTTTGGATCAATCAGACCTTTTTCATAACAATCCCTGATAAATGATGTCTGATCTTAATGTGTTTGGTCTTAGAATGTGGACTGGATTCTTAACAATACAAAGAGCTGAAGCACTGTCCATCAGTAATGGAGTCTTAGTCTCTATAATGCCATAATCCAGTAATTGATTCTGAAGCCAGAGTACTTGAGATGTACAACTTGCAGCAGCAATGTACTCTGCTTCAGCAGTTGATGTAGCAATTGAATTTGTTTCTTACTCTGCCAAGAAACCAAACAATTGCCTAGAAATTGGCATCCACCAGAAGTTGATTTTCTGGTTACTTTACACCCTGCATAGTCACTATCAGAGAAAGCAACTAATTTGCAAGAGTGCCCAGTGGAATACCAAAGACCTAGAGATAGAGTTCCTTGCAAGTATCTAAAGATCCTTTTGACTGCAATCAAATGGATTCTTTAGGTGCAGCCTGAAATCTAGCACAGACACAAGTTGCAAACATAATGTCTGGTCTAGAAGCTGTAAGGTACATCAAGGAACCAATCATATATCTGTAAAGGGTTTCATCAACCGCTTTACCTTTCTGATCAGCATCCAGTTGTGTGGTGCTGCTCATGGAGTAGAACAGGGCTTACAGTTTTGTAAATCAAACTTTTTCAGAAGATCTTTTGTATATTTTGACTGATGAATGAAAGTTCCATCAGCTTTTTGTTTGATTTGCAACCCCAGAAAGAACTGTAATTCTCCCATGGCACTCATTTCAAACTTTGTTACATCAATTTTGTAAATGCATCACACAATTGTGGATCAGAGGATGCAAAAATGATGTCATCTACATAAATTTGAACAAGTAGCTTATGTTGTCCTACTTTCTTTATGAACAAAGTTTTATCTATGGAGCCTCTAGTGAAATTGTTTTGAAGAAGAAAATTAGACAGTGTTTCATACCAGGCTCTAGGAGCTTGTTTTAACCCATACAGAGCCTTATCAAGCTTATACACCCAATCTGGATGTTTATTATCCTCAAAACCGGGTGGTTGACACACATAAACCTCTTCTTTTATTTTACCATATAAAATGCACTTTTGACATCCATTTGAAAAACTTTAAGATTATGGAAAGCAGCATAAGCTAAGACAATCTGATTGCCTCCAGTCTGGCTACAGGGGCAAAGGTTTCATCATAATCAATACCTTCTTCTTGTGAAAACCCCTGTACAACCAGTCTGGCCTTGTTTTTGACAATTTGACCTTTTCATCAGTTTTATTCCTAAACACCCATTTAGTGCCTATTGCACACTTACCTTGGGGTAGAGGAACCAGCTCCCACACTTGCTGCTTTTAAACTGAGAAGTTCAAGTTGCATGGCTTCAACCCATCCATTGTCTCTTAATGCAACATGATAGTTCTTTGGCTCTTGCTGACTGATGAAGAGAGCATAGAAGCAGAAATTGGACAATTGACTTCTGGTTGAAACTCAAGCATTGATATCACCAATGATTTGAGACATTGGGTGATTCTTCAGCTCTTGATAGACATAAGATCTGTGCAAGTGTTTGTAGGAGATTCAGCAGCAACAGATGTTGATTCAGACTCTTGAAACCATAAGGAGATGGCAATTCAAATGAAGTAGATGATTCAGAGATCTCATCAGCATTTGTTATGGATGGAGCTGCTATAGCTATAGGAATATCAGTTTACATGACTCAGGCATTGATCACTAAACCTGAAAAGGTGAGTACTGTCAGCATCATCATCATCAGTACCACCAGATGAAGAACTGTTTGCAGGAGGTGATGGATTTTCAGGAACTACAACAGCTGGAGACTGATAAGGAACATATTGCAGTATGTCCAAATCAAATAGCTCCATAGGTTTTATGGGATTTTGTTCATTGGAGATTCATTAAACTTCACATGCAAGGTCTCTTCAATTATCTTTGTTCTGCAGTTAAAACTCTGTATGCCTTGCAAGTTGATGAGTACCCCACAAGTACCCTGCATCAACCTTTGATTCAAACCTCTGAAGTGGATTCTTTGTGTTGAAATGTAACAGGGACACCCAAGCTCTAAAAAATGAAATCAGAGGGGCCAAATGATGTAACACTTCATAAGGAGTCTTCATCAGCCTCTGATTTACTAAAACTCTATTCTGCACATAGCAAGCTGTGTTGACAGCTTCTGCCCAAAAGGTCAGTGGCAAACCAGAATCAGCCAACATTGACCTGGCGGCTTCAATATGTCCTGTTCTTTCTTTCCACCACTCCATTTTGTTCAGGAGTTCTTGGAATGCTATACTGCCTCTTGATTCCCTTAGACAAGTAGAATTCATCAAGTGTGTGGTTTCTAAATTCTGTGCCATTATCACTCCTCACACACTTGACTGGAGGGAGTACTGTTTTTCCACATACAACACAAAGTATATTATGGTTTTTGCAGCTTCATCTTTTGAATGCAAGAAGAAAGTCCATACAAATCTGGAGTAATCATCCACAATTACCAGACAGTATTTCTTCTTTGCCATGCTCATCACTCTTACTGGACCAAAAAGATCCATATGCAGTAATTGCAAGCAGGCAGTAGACTTTGGCTCTTCTATTGGAGGAAATATACCTTGTGTTGCTTCCCTTTTAAACAAGCAGAGCAGTTGTCATCACATTTGAACTCCTTCACTGGCAGTCCTCTCACTAAACCATGATGGATCAGCTGGTTCATGTTTTTAAGATTCACATGACCAAGCCTTCTGTGCCATAGTTTAGATTCCTGAGGAGAGGCCTTGGAGAACAGGCAAGGATGGCCTTTTAGATCAATTTTCTTTGATAGTCTAAGGCATATAAGGAAGAGAGTATGTTCATCCGTACCTTGTCAATCAAACTCAAACTTTGGAAGAAGAATCCTGCAGTTCTGGCTGGTGAAAGGGCAACATGACCTTTATCACACATCTGACTGACACTCAGAGGTTGTACTTGAGATTCTCCACATGGTTGACATTCAAACCTTATTTCACCATTGGAAACAAAGCCTTTGCCGATGATGTAACCTTTAGCATCATTACCAATGAAACAAATCCCTTCTTTCCTTGAGAGTAGTCATTAAGAAGAGAGCTGCTCCCTGTCAATGCATGGATCCTCCACTGTCCACATACCAGATGCTTCTTTGGCATGCTGAAGAACCTGCATTTGTCAAAAGAACTAGTTAGTTTTTGAGACCCAAACCATTTTGGTTTGGGTCTGTTCTCATCAACAGATTTTACACTAACTGGTTTGTCATGATTAACAGCCTGTGGAGGTGGAGATGGTGCGGAAAAGGATTCCTTTGATTTTGCTTGGTTTTCCTTTTCTGTGGTTTAATCACAGGTACATCTATTTGGTTGACTCTTCCCAACAGATGTTGAACTGTCTGATTGTTTGCTAAAGCCTTCAGTTCATCAGACACATCAGTTCTTATTTTGATTGGTCCTGTGTTTCATCATTTTCTCACTTTTGGAAGACACAGACTTAGTCTGGTGTTTTGGTATTCCATGAGTAGTCCATTGAACACCTTCAGCTGTTTCCTGATAAACCCTTCCTTCTTTTTGGATTTCTCAAGGAATTTGGGTTTTCAGGTTGAGATGCCTCTGGTACAAACTTGGTTTCAAATTCATTTTTCATTTTATTAATTTTCTTTTTGGTGTTCTTATCTTTGTTGAATTTGGAACCCTTTCTGTACCAGCAGTCATCAGTGAGATGATTGAATAAGCCACTATTTCACATGGCTTTTTCTTCATCTTCAGTTGATCAACTACTGAAGAGGATGAAACTACTGAAGGTTGTTCTTCAGTACTTTCTTCCTTTCAGTACTTATTTAAGTACTGACGGATTCTTAACTACTGAAGATTTGTTCTTCAGAAGTTTTCTATCAGTACTTTTGGACTTCCTGATAGACTCTTCACAGTTTTCAACCCTTTTGTTTTCAGTGGTTTGGTTTGTTCTTCAGGTGTTGTGACTTGCCCTTCAGTACTTGGAGTACTTTGTGAGACAACACCTGATTCTACAAGTTTTAGATTTATTTTCTCACAACTTTTTCACCTTCATTTTTCTCGGTTAAAACAACACCCTCAGCTGTTTCTTCCTGGATGACATTTGTGCATCCAACGGTATAAGAATTGTTTCTATATCAGCTGATTGATTTTCTGAGGTGCTAATACTGACTTCATCCTCTGATTTTGGTTCATTATTAGAGGGTGAGACACATGATGATGTGATTGGTAATTGCTTTCTCCTTCAGATTCTACTTCTAACTTGGGAGTAAAATCTCAGGAAGAGCAGTGTGATTATAACCAACCCCAAACTTCACATTTGAAGCTGTTTGTTTTGTTGAGAAGAATTTCAAACCCTTGCATGATGTTACCCAGCGTTCACACTCTACCTGGGTAGCTGCAAGTGTTTGTTTGAGGTCCTTATTTTTCTCAGATGACCTCTACCTTTGCCTTTTCATCAGTGATTTGGCATTTTATTTATAAATCTCATCATCTTTTTCATTTAAAACAGACTCAAACTCAGCTTTTCTTTTGGAAATCACTTTCTCTAGCTCAAGATTTTTATTGATTAAAGCTACATTTATTTCTCTAATGAGGCATGTAGCTATGCTGACTCAGAACACAACTTGCCTTAGCCTCTGAAGATACTGTGATACCTGTGATGTTGAAGCATTTGAGCATGAACCATCAGTAGACCCCAGGGCCATAAGAGCAAGATTTCCAAAAGGGTTTTCACCACCATGTTGACCAGCACCAGGAAACAGTTGTTCATGATAACCAGAGATCATCTGTAAACTGCTCCAGTCAACAACTCCAGGGGTGAAAAGCTTTATTGTGGTTGAGATTGAGATTGTTGAGGCTCAGGTAGGGCAGGTGGTTGTTGAGTTGTTCTTGGCTGAACAATATTATGCCTCCAGGATTATCCCTTTATCGGCAGTGCCTCTGGTGAGGTCCTAGAAATGTTACCAACTTTAGCCTGTTCATGTGCTGAAGTAGAGAAGTGGCATCCTTACCAGAAGTTCTAATCTCCTCCTCCACACGGGGAGATTGACTTGGTTTTTCAAGAGAGACCTGGGAATTTCTGACCAGTCCTTTTGTAGAACTTTTGAGATCTGATATTGATCACTGCCATTTGACTCAAAATATCCATCTCTTCCAGATCATCATCCGGAATTCCTTTCAAATCATCCATCAAAATCAAAAATTATCACTACTACCACCTGAATTACTATCAACACCAACAAAAGCATGTTCTCCACTGTTTGTAGAGAAATTATATGCTCATCATAGGAACCTTCTGATGTAGCATACTCTGACTCCTGACCGACCAGTGTAGTGTTTCCTGATACAAAGTCATAAGTGAGCTTCCCAGATGAAGACAGTTTCCTTTTCTGTTCTATCTCTCGTTCAAATGTCAACAGTCTCCCATGAAGTTGGGTGAGAGATAGAGTGTCCAGATTTGCACTGGAGCGTAGGACAATAGTATATGTGTCCCATCTCTCAGGCAGGGATTTGTGGAATCTGTTGTTCATCTGGCTGTTTGAATATTCTTGTTTAACCATTTTCAACTCAAATATCAAACAGGAAAATCACTCAAACTGCTGGGTCAGAGACTCACCCTTTCTATGAGAGAATGTCTCATATTGCTGGGCAAGGATCTCTCTAGTGTTTGCCAAAACCTCATCAGTTCCTCCAAAGGTTCCTTCAGAGCAACCCAGAGGTCATGTGCAGTTTCATGATGCATAAGCCCTGAATAGATTTCATTTGGCAGTGACATGGCTAAAATTCCATGGGCTTTAGCATCAATTTCAAACATTTTAGATCTTCATCCGAGTACTATTCTGGTTTCTTCGGAACCATCGCATTTGCTTCCGGAAGACTCACCATAGACTTGTATGGTCCATGCACTACAGATTTCCAACATCCTGAGCTATTGATAGATAGGTGATGGAGCATTCGTCGTTGCCATATGTTATACTCACTCCTAACAAGCATTGCAGGCTTTGTTAAGGAGCCAGTATTGTGAGGATCATTAGTTGGTGTAGCAATTTTCACAGATTGAAAAAAATTCAATGTAATTTTAACAGATCTTGCTCAAAAACTCAAAAACTCTGTTTTAAAATGTAGAACTTCAAATTAATTCACCGGAAGCAACAGAAACTCAAACTCTATAACCAATTCTCGCAAATTTGCTAATTCGATCAAACTTAGATATCAAAAGAGCAGTTTCAATGATCAATTGTTAAATCGATCAAAGATTAACCTGCTCTGATACCATTTGAAAGGATCTCAGATCTAGTTTGATCAATTAGGTTATGATTTGCAGCGGAATAGTGTTAGAATTAGAAGAAATTTAAGCAATAACAAGATGAATATTCAATCAAACAGTAACGGTTATAGAGAGAGAAAGTTTTCTGCAAAAGAGAATGTTTTCATTCATTCATATGCTTCGGCGAGATTACAATTAGGTCAACTTTCCTTTTATAGGAAAAGATGATGTCAGCAGATGTCACCTGATAGTGACATCTAACCGATTACACAAACAACTGAAAATAACTGAAACTACTGAAGATGTTCATAACAGCTGAGGACATCTTCTTACAACAAAAGCTTAAGCGTTAACTAATTCTACAACTACTGAAACTACAACATCTGAAGAGTAAGTTCTTTAGACGTTTTACATCTACTAAACTACTAATTACAATCTACTGAAATATAAAGACAACTACTGAAAGTAAACCATCACAACTACTGAAGAGTACGTCTTCAGCTGTTGTGACAACCTCTAAATACTTGGTCTTCAGACTTTGTCTTCAAACTCTGTCTTCAGACTTTGTCTTCAGCTTTTGTCTTCAGACTTTGTTTTCAGCGTTTGTCTTCAAACTCTGTCTTCAGACTTTGCCTTTAGCTTTTGTCTTCAGACTTTGTCTTCAGCTGATGTAGTCCTCTTCAGTTGTTATGATGTCTGTGGGACTTAAAGGTTTTTCTGATCTGGCTCATTGGTTCTTTTGGTCCAACATGGTTCTTGGGTTTTAACCTTGTATTTTTTTACAAGAGTGTTGAAGATTTCTAACAGCCGTTTGTGTTTTTTCTTATGTAAGAGATATTATGAATCTATTTGGCTGTGTCTTTTAGTCTAATATAGCTTTTGCTATTTTCATTCTTATTAGACTAGTTTATTGAATCTTATGATTTGTTTTTTATGAAGTTGTAATAGTTTTTGGTTGTTTAATTAGTTTTTATGTTCTTTACAAGTAGTTTATAAATACTTCTTTTGTAAAGTTGTAAAAGTTTTGAACGTCTTTATGTTCTTCACAAATTCTGTCTTCAGACATGGTTCTAAGTTCAAAAAAGCTGTGGGCTTTTCTCTTATCAGTTGTTTTTCTGATTTCTTTCTTTCCTGATGTTACAGGAATTTGATATATGTCTTGTGACATATTGCGTTTTGTCTTTGCAAGTTCTAAAAGTCATGTGACTTAAGTTTCTAGACTTGTTGTTCTCATTTGGTTATTGAATCGTGTGATTCATTGTTTGATCAGAATAGTTTTCTGATTTGTCTCTTTGTCCAATATCTATGTTATTTTCATTATGTCATAGTCTTGGTTTCTTTTTGTCTTAATCAAATTCTTTTCTATGATACAATAAAGTATGATATGTTTTTTGGCATTTTTTATGGTTACTCTTCTTCAGTGGTGAATTTAAGTTGATTGTTTGATTAAGAATATATTTGAGATAACCTTGTTAAGAGAAAGTTTTAAAAAAGGTTAGTAGTTTGTGTTATATCTTGTATGTTGTTACATGTATAAGTCACATATTACTAGTTTTTTTTTCATCTGAATTGCTTGCTACATAAGGTTCTTTTATGTAACACAAAGTTGTAGTTGCAGGTTTGCCTTTATATGTTGAATGAAACTCTCTCAAACTTTATTGTCCATTTCTTTTATACTTGGAGGTTACATTATATTAACCAAAAATATTTTTTAAGTGCTCTTTCTCTAAAGGTCTGGTTAATTCTTAGTTGTATGATTTGTGTGTCATCTCTATGCCTTATCCTTAATTTTGGCATAACTGTTCCTTATTTCCATGTCGTTTGTCCATATGTATTGTCAAAACATATGAGGTTCCATCTTCTTATTATATGTTGTTTTTGAAACATGAAGTGTTTCTTAATTTTTAATTGACAACATGTTTTTTTAAAATATGGATTATGAAGAACAAGTTATGGGTTGAATTTGGTTAAAAAATTTCATTGTGTTTTTTTACTAAATTGAGGGGGATGTTGAAATATAAAGAATATCCAATTCAATAACAAACACGTTAAATATATGGTATATTTTTTTTCTGATGTGTGGTATTTTTTTGGTTATTTTTACATGATAAATGAGTTGTGGGCTGGATTGCTGAAGTAGAAGTGGAGGTGATGTTGGGCTTTTGAGGTTTGCAACAACGATTGTGGCTGAGTTGTTGGGCCACTATCTGATGGGCTTCTACATGATGGGTTTCTATGTTTTCATATGTAGTTGATGGCCTGTATTGAAAAGAGAGTGACAAACCTTCTTCTTCTTAGGTCTCACAAAGATAGTTATGATCAGATATATCTTCAAGATACACATGTTCTTGATCTTAATTGGGATCTTTGTTCGTCTGATCATCATCATCTAGAGTAGCAACCCCTTCTCACTCCTCTATCATATCAAACTCTTTATTCTTCGTCTAGGGTTTCTCGTCAAAATGAAAATTCTCATTTGTCATTTCGAGTCTTGTTAGTCTTTTGTTAATCTGGTCATGCATTAATTTTTTTGATTATCTTGCTCATTTTAGGGTGAAAACAACTTTCTTTTTGGATGAATGAAGTTTAGATTTATCATTTTTGACAATGAAGTTTAGATTTATCATTTTTGACAATGAAGTTTAGATTTATCATTTTTGACACCCTCTATCTTATTCATGTATATATTTGGGTCACAACATCTATCTATATTAAAAAAAAAAGGTTTTTGTATGTCACTTGTCACAATTATAGAGCCTCTAAATTATTTTATTTTTTTTCCGTTTCTCTTTCTAATAAATATTATTAAATACAAATATTATTTAGTTCTTTTTATATTCAAAATATTTATTATTAAATTAATAAAAGATATTTCTACAAATGCAATTTGTAAAGAAATAATTTTTTTATAAAATAAGAAACTTTTTTAAAAAATATCAAACTTTTAAAAATCACAATATATTTTAAAACTTGTGGCTTTTAAAAAATAAAATTCTTATGAAACAAAATTATTTAAATTTTGAAGTTACAATAAAGAAATTATTAAAAATGTCACTTTTTTAGAAATGGTTTGTTTTTGAAACAATTTGTTTAGAAACCAATATATTTAAAATTCTCTCTCTCTGGACTTCCTCTCTCTCTCTTGACTTTCTCCCTCTATCGGCACTTTCTTAGTACCGTTACACATCACCATCACCGGTCACCACCATCACCCGTTACTGGCCACCGGAAAGTCGTCGTCGGAGTCGGAGCACCACCGTCTTCAAAGTCCCACCCCACCCCACCTTCTCCACCATCTACGCCATCTCCACCTCCCCATCATGACCACCTTCCCCATCATGACCACCTTTCCCATCAAGACCACCTTCCCCCCCTACCTTCGCCGGAGCACCCCACCTTCTCCACCATCTCCACCGTCATAGCCACCACCACGACCACCCAACCACCCAACCACCTTACCGGAGCACCGCTACCCACTTCTGCCATCTCCACCTTCTCCACTATCCCCACCTTCACCGCCTCCCCATCTGTAACGCCTGGATATTTTCTTTGAAGTCGACGAAAGAGAAAGAAATAAAGCCCGAAGTCGAGGGACCAAACTTGGCAAAACGGGAGAAAGTTTGGAAGAGTGGGGGATTAAGAGGGGAGGGCATCCTGCACCCTCCCCCACACTCACAAAATTCAGCCAAAGAGAGAAGAGAAGGAGAAAGGGAGAAAAGGTTGGTTCGGGTGGATTCGAGCGTGAAAATCGTCGTGTAGCTGGTCAAATCGAAGCTCTAGTTCTTGGTGTTGTCTGTGTGAGTTCTAGGACCCCTCTTTTACATGTTTTCAAATAATTTGGGGCTGGAACATATCTGAAAACCCATTTTATGTGTGTGTGTGTTTGACCCATTGGTATGTGCTTGCATGTGATGCGTTTGGAGTTTGTTTTCGGGCTTATGTGTGCTTGAATGGCGTTGTGGTATGCATTCCTAAGGTTTAGGAGGGTTGATTTGGGCTTAACCACCCAACCACCTTACCGGAGCACCGCTACCCACTTCTGCCATCTCCACCTTCTCCACTATCCCCACCTTCACCGCCTCCCCATCTGTAACGCCTGGATATTTTTCTTTGAAGTCGACGAAAGAAGAAAGAAAATAAAGCCCGAAGTCGAGGGACCAAACTTGGCAAAACGGGAGAAAGTTTGGAAGAGTGGGGATTAGAGGGGAGGGCATCCTGCACCCTCCCCCACACTCACAAAATTCAGCCAAAGAGAGAAAGAAGGAGAAAGGGAGAAAAAGTTGGTTCGGGTGGATTCGAGCGTGAAAATCGTCGTGTAGCTGGTCAATCGAAGCTCTAGTTCTTGGTGTTGTCTGTGTGAGTTCTAGACCCCTCTTTTACATGTTTTCAAATAATTTGGGGCTGGAACATATCTGAAAACCCATTTTATGTGTGTGTGTGTTTGACCCATTGGTATGTGCTTGCATGTGATGCGTTTGGAGTTTGTTTTCGGGCTTATGTGTGCTTGAATGCGTTGTGGTATGCATTCCTAAGGTTTAGGAGGGTTGATTTGGGCTTAGAATGGGTTTGGATGAGCTTGGAGGTCGAAAATGGCAGACTGGGTTCGGGATGAACTGCATTCTGCATCAGCTAGGGCTAGGCGACCGATTGGAGGCCATACGGCCGAATGAAATGCGATTGGAGTTCATTCGCACGATTGAGATTCATTCGCACGATTGGGGCCCGTCGCATGGGGAGTCATGCGACTGAGGGCCCATTCGCACAAGTGTTCATCCGCATTAGTGTTCATCCGCATGAGGTCCATTCGCATGATTGGGGTGTTCATCCACATTGGGTTCATCCGCATTGGTCCATTCTCATGATGTTCAGTCGCCTGGAGGCCATGCGAATGAAGGTGCCCATACGCCCAAAGAGGGATGGTGTACCCGAGGAAAGGCGTAGTTTAATTTCTGACTTTCGGAGGAAAGTGCAGATGTAAGTTTTGACGTGAAAGTTCCCGTAAGTTCAAGTAAGATGATTGTTGGGGTCTTAGAGGGTATGTTGGGCATGATGATATTGCATGTTTATGCATGATGTATGTTTTGTATGTATGATTATGCCCCGTATGATGATGCTACTGTGTATATTGATGTTCCTTATTATGATGTATGTTTATCTTCCCGTGGCTTTACGTGTTATGTTAATGAATAAATGAAAGTATTATGTAACGTAAAGTGGAGGATAATAAAAAGGAACACGATGAATGAATGCATGCATTAATAATGAATGAAAGTAAGAAAGGCTTGCAAGCAGATGTATGATGTGAGCGACCCTGTTGTCGTAACAGACTCGAAATGGATCCTTGTCATTCGACCTCAGTAATCGTGGCCGTATGCCATGAAGAGGTAAAGCTTGACACTGTGATTGACCATTTGCATAAACCATTGCTGCATACCTTAGGTGCTGTGGCCAGAGGTGCGGTGCACCGTTATAGAAGGTCTATGATAGGCCTAGGTCCAGTACCAGGAACTAAGGGTATTACACATGGCAATGGTACATCTAAACTTTACCTTAGGTACTGTGGCCAGAGGTGCGGTGCACCGTTATAGAAGGTCTATGATAGCGTAGGTCCAGTACCAGGAAACAGAAGGGTAAGGATACGGTTTGATGGAAATAAAGAAGTAATGATGAAAGAATGTGAATGATAAGAACGTGCGATGAATGAATGAAAGTTAAAGAATAAACAAATGAAAGTAATGAATGATGAGATAATAATGATATTATTTATGTGTACGTATGATGTATGATCGCATAAAAGTAAAGAACGGTTTTAACGAAAGAAAGTATATTTTATTTATAAAACTACGACTCACTCAGCAACACTGACTTTTATGTCTTTCCAGTTGGCAGGTAATGGTTGTTGAGGATGGCACGGGGCGCTACCCCTCTCTTTTGGATGGCATCCATTCATATAATACTTTTGTGATGTAATGCAACAGTGTATTTTGTAACCGATTAACGATGTATTATTTTGCAAAAGCCTTTATAATGAAATGAAATGTCATTTTTGAATGTTTCCGCTGCAACGCTTTTATGTAAGACGACAAAAATATATGTTTTATGTGCGATGATTGACCAGCTGTAACCGTCCCAAGAACGGGCTTTACTAGTTGGTATCAGAGCCAAAGTTTAAGTGAATGGGTAAATATTTTCAAAATAAACCTAAACTTAAACTGAAAATGGGACGGAAAGGGAGGGGATGCCAGTCTGAGTAGCTGCGTGCCATCAGGTAATTTCATAATGTTAACCGGTATTATGTGCGCATGTTATGTGGTTTATGTGTTGCTGGTAGATTTAGATACTGATGTAGTCAGGACAGGTAATGCTCGGGGTACGAAGAGTAAAGTAAGTGGCTAATCACAACTAGCCACTGTAATTAGGGACTTACTATACTTGACATAACTGAGCTATTCCCTTGAATGACCGTGTTGGTGTTTGAATCTTTCAGTGTGTGTTAGAGGATGGCTGGTGGTAGATCATCTAAAGCCTCACGGGGTGGACTTGGTGCTGCATCGCGGCCCAAAAGATGCAGGCCTAAAGTTGAGAAGGTGGTTCCTGAAGGACCCGAGACCCATCATCCGAAGGTGGAGATGAGAGTGCAAACTTAAGGGCCTCGGTGAAAGAGGCGGTGGTTGAAGAAGTGCATCAGGTCATGCAGACAATCTTACCGTCTGTGGTGACCGAAGTGATTAAGGCAGTACGGGAAGGGGAAAGAAAAGAGAGAACCGGTCCTCGGGAGATCGGGAGCAACCAGGGACTGAGACAATTCCCTCTGATGATGAGGAGGAGGAGGACGGGGAAGAGCCTGTGCAGGAGTCGGCACGAGGCTATAACTACGGGCATTTCAAAGGTGTAAGCCCCCTAACTTTGATGGAAATGGCACTGCTGTTGCTGCTCACCGATGGGTGAGGAAATGGAAGTTGTTCTGAATATCAGCAAGTGCCGAGAAGACTAGAAAGTGAAATTTACTGCCCACTAGTCGTTATGGACTCGACTTTGTGTTGGTGGGACAATATATCCAAGTCGAGGGTAGCAGGGCTATTAGGAGAATGAGATGGTCGGAGCTGAAGAAGTTGGCTATTGAGGAGTTCTGTCCTCACCGGGAGATGGACAACGTTGAGAGGGAGTTGCTACAACTGGAGGCGGAATCATGACACATCAGCAGTACACCATGAAGTTCAACGAGATGGCACGTCTGGTGCCGGATCAGGTGACGCCTCTGTCACCGAAGATTAAGAGGTACATTCAGGGTTTGCCAGTGGATATTCACAGGCATATGATCGCTGCCAGACCGAGCGCGTTTAGGTCGGCGGTGGATTTAGCGGGGAAACTGTACGATGAGAGGGCCGTGGTGGTGGTGGCTGAAGGTAGCAGGAAGGGTGGTAGTGATCGAAACTGGAGTGGGAAGAGGTTTGGTTGGGGTGATGCCGCGACGGGTAACTAGAAGGCACGGGTGGATGACTGCCGTGTGGTCACATCTGGTGCGGGTATGAAGAAGAAGTGCGGTAGGTGTGGGAGAGAGCATAGTGGGGAATGTAGGCTGGGGTGGAACGTGTGCTTCAAATATGGGAAGACGGGTCATATAGCCAGGGACTGTCGTACGGTCCAGTGCTTTAACAGTGGCGTGGAGGGCCACATAAGTAGGGATTGTAAGAAGCCTAGGGCTGAGGGTTCCGGGGTGAAGAAGATGGGTAGTGAAGGACCAAGGGCGAGCGCCAGGGCATTCACCATGACATAAGAGGAAGCTAGGACGGACACTGATGTTGTGTCCGGTACGTTTCTAGTGAAATAACTTTAGCTTCTGTGTTGTTTGATTCTGGTGCTAGTAAAAGTTTTATTTCTGTTGCTTTCTATACTAAGTTGCCGGTTAGTAGTAGACGTGTTGATGCGCCCTTTGATGTAGAAACTGCCATAGGTAAGTCTACCAGGATTTCTGAGATGATAGAGGACTGTGATGTGGAACTAGAAGGTCATAAGTTTCCTGTTAGACCGTTTGTGATGACCTTAGGTGGTTTCGATTTGGTTCTTGGGATGGATTGGTTGGCGGACTTCGAGGCGAACATTGTATGTTGCAAGAAGATGATTCGTTTGACAGCGCCTGACGGGAGTTTGGTAACTGTTTATGGGGATCGAGTCACGACGATCTCGAAGGTAATCTCAATAGCGGTGGCGGGAAAGTGTATGAGGCGTGGATGTAGCGCGTACTTGGCTTATGTGAAGGATGTGGATACGCCACCACCACAACTATCTGATGTACCGGTCATGTGTGACTTTCCAGACGTGTTCCCAGAGATTTATCAGTAGTGCCACCTGACCGGAGATCGATCGTTTCAGATTGTTCTGATACCGGGTGCTCAACCTGTTGCCAAGGCACCGTATCGGTTAGCTCCAACTGAGATGAAAGAGTTGATGGAGCAACTGTAAGAGCTTCTTGATAAGGGGTTCATTCGACCTAGTATCTCTCCTTGGGGTGCTCCAATCTTATTTGTAAAGAAGAAAGACGGTAGTATGAGGATGTTTATAGACTACCGTGAGCTGAACAAGTTGACGGTGAAGAATCGGTACCCGTTACCGAGGATTGATAATTTGTTTGATCAGCTTCAAGGTGTCAGTTAATTTTCAAGGATAGATCTTCGATCCGGCTACCATCAGTTAAAGGTGAAGGAGTAGGACATTCCTAAAACATCTTTTCGCATACGTTATGGTCACTACAAGTTCCTTGTTATGTCATTTGGGTTGACCAACGCGCCAGCTGCTTTTATGGACTTGATGAACCGAGTGTGTCGGCCGATGTTGGATAAATCAGTGATTGTGTTTATTGATGATATCCTAATTTATTCAAAGAGCGAGATAGAGCATGCCGGTCACATTCGAGAAGTGTGGAGATGTTGAGAAGGGAGAAGTTGTATGTCAAGTTCTATAAATGCGCGTTTTGGTTGCGCGAGGTTCAATTCTTGGGTCACATGGTGAATCCGGAGGGGATTATGGTGGATCGGACAAAAGTGGAAGCGGTGATGCAATGGAAGTCTCCAAAAACGCCATCCGAGATCCGTAGTGTCTTGGGTTTGGCGGGCTATTACAGAAGATTCATTCAAGACTTCTCTAAGATCGCTTCTTCCACTAACCAAGTTGACCCGTAAGGATGTAAAGTTTGTATGGGGTCCAGGTCAAGAGAAGGTGTTCGAGGAGTTAAAGGCAAGGCTGACTCAAGCTCCTATTTTGTCATTACCTGATGGAAGTGAAGATTGGTGGTTTATTCTGATGCTTCCTATGTGGTCTTTGCACTAAAGATTTGGAGGCACTCTTTACGGACGAAGTGCACCATTTTCACTGACCACAAGAGCTTGAAGTACTTCTTCGAGCAGAAGGACTTGAACATGAGGCAGAGAACATGGTTAGAGCTCATAAAGGATTATGATTGTGAGATTCATTATAATCCGGGCAAAGCCAACGTGGTGGCGGATGCCCTTAGCCGAAAAAAGACCGAGCCGATTCGAGTGAAGGCGTACCAGCTGATTATGACCTCTGATGTGATGAAGCAAGTCAAGGAGTTTCAAGATGTGGCATTAAAAGAAGATAATCTTAACTCCGAAAGAATGAGAGGTCTGGTTGCGGAATTGAGTGAAAACACACTGGTGTTAAAACCCGATTTGGGCGGATGTGGATTCCTTGTTTAGGGATCTACGCGTGAAGATTATGGATGAAGCTCATAAGACTCGATACTCTATTCATCCCGGTGCTACAAAGATGTACGAAGACATGAAGAAAGATTATTGGTGGACGGGTATGAAGCGTGACGTAGTGGAGTATATGAGTAAGTGCCTTACTTACTTGCAAGTGAAGGCCGAGCATCAAAAGCCATATAGGAAGATCCAACCTTTGGATATACCGAAATGGAAGTGGGAGCACATCACCATGGATTTCATTACGAAGCTGCCACATACTCTGTTGGGTCTGAAAGATAGTCTAATATTATCAACACAGTTAAAGTCAAAAAAATCAACGTCAATGGTCAAAGTCAACGGAAAAGTCAACACGACGCGTTCGGGACGAAGATTAGAGACAAGACGTTGAAGATATATTTGTCTAGGATGTTTATTATTAATAAATATTTTGTGTCGACAAAATATATTTAATCTTGTTTTAGACATTTTGGGTTATAATTGTAATTTCTAATTGTCATAGTTTAGGGTCCTAAGTGTCATTAGTAAATTGTCATTTACTATAAATAGTAAAGTATGGCAATTAGGGTTTTAAGCTTGGAGGAGCTAGATTGAGGGTTTTTCATGTAATTAACATCTTATGCAAATCAATATGGATCAAATGGGGTTTTTCATTGATGTTCTTGAGTGTTCATAAAAGTTCTTCATATTTTATCATTTTGATCCAAAATCTTCATTATTGTTTGATTGATTCAAGTGCTCCTGGACTAACAATATGGTATCAGAGCCAACTTGAATCAATTCCTATTACTGTTTTTGAAGATTTATCAGATTCGTAGAGAGAGAAAGTTAGGGTTTCTAGAGAGAGAAAGTAGATCTGAAAATTAAAAGTTTCAAATCTTCATCAAAATCATCAGATCTACAAGGTTTTACAAGAAATTTGAAGATTTACAAGTTAGAAATCATATCTACTTCTAAATCTATACAAGATTCAACAAAAAATTTTCAAATCCGGAGATTTTCTCTCACACACACTAGTGTGTGTGTTCTTGATGTTCTTGAGGATCTTCAAATCTTCAAATCATCAAGCTGCGAATTTAGCATCATTCTGAACGAAAGTTCACATTTTCTAGTGAAAATACCAGCGAAATTGCTGCCAAAATCTTGCGAAACTAAGGTTTTCCGGCGAAACTAAGGTTTTCCGGCGAAACTAAGGTTTTCCGCGAAACTTCCGGCGAAACTATAGTTTTCCGGCGAAACTACAGTTCCAGCGAATCTACACCTGCGAAACTAAACAACAAAATGAAAAACCAAACAAAACCCAATCACAACCACAAACCACAAACCACCACCACCTGCGATCGCGAAATTACACATCCAAACCACAACCATAAATCACCTGCGAAATTACACAGCCAAACCCAATCAGAACCACAAACCACCACCAAACCCAATCACAACCTTAAACCAAATCACCCAAACCACAAACCTGCCCGTCGGAGCTTCACCCCAGCGCCACATCCACCACAGCCATCCCACCTGATTGACCTCCCGCACCCCTCACCTAACCACCCACTATCTCACAGCAACACCTCCCTCGACCCAACCCCCCACGAACACAGCACCCGAACCACCTGTGACCGCGACCCCCACTTCACTACAGCCCCCTCCTGTCGACCACCTCCGTCGCAGCCTCCACCGCGAACCCAGCCACCACAGCCACCGCACCCGTCAACCATCTCCCCAAAACAAAAAAATTCAAAACATCAGAAGAGAAAGGTAGAAGAAGAGACTGTGTGAAAACCCCGCAGCCTGTGTTGTCACAACGGAAGGCCCGATACTCATCCATCGAGACCAGTGAAAACCCCTCAAAAAACCCAGCATTTGGGTTGGAATTTTGCTGATGATTACAGAAACCTTGGGGTTTGCCGCTGAGGGGTGTGAAGGTGATGGAAGTAGGTGGCGCTTGAGTGAGTTGCAGGCGGTAAGAGAAGCAAAATTTGTGAGTTTCTTAGAAGAAACTCTGAAGAAGAGGAGAGAGTTCATTTCTGGATGGTGTGGTGTGTTGTTGAAGTTAGAGAGAGTTTTGAGTGTGGAAAAGAAGAAGAAAAGGGAGTTTGTGTGTGTTTTTGGAGTTTGAAGAGAGAGAGAGAGCACATATCTGAGTTTAGGTGATTTAGGTTTTACTTTGTGTATTGTTGGAGGTTGAAAAACAATTATAGAGAGAGTGAGTTCATAGGGGCTGGTATTGTTGGTCAAGTGTTTAAGAAATGTTGGGCTAGTAAAGATTAAATATTGAGCTGAATTTATAAAAATAGGATCTGGGCTTATAAAATAAAAAATCACAGAAAATTGATAAATTGGGATTAATTGAGTTCAAATTGATAAAGAAATTTTCAACGTTTTTAAAAGATTTATAAAAAAAAACAAGCTGACCCCAATTACTAAGATTATATAGCGTGCCATATTTTTTTTTAAAAAAAATATTTTCCCGGGGGAGAATTATTTTATAATTTTTGGAAAAAATATTTTTGGGGCGTTTAATTGTTCAAGATTATTAACAGATTAAAAAACGGTTTTTGCATAACTGTATAAATCCTTCGAATCTGATGATCTCACAATTGCACAATGTCGGTTTGATAATTTTGCAGCTTTAAGGAATGAAAAGATGTCTGATTTTATTGATCGTTTTCTATTAGTGGCAAGCAATCTGAAAAGTTTGATTCTCAATTGGAAATCATGAATAAGTTCGGAGATTCCTTGATTCCCTCCCACTAGAATGGAGTTCACACGACAAGTCGATTAAACGAGATAGAAATTTTCAGGATTACAAACTGATGGAGGTGGTCAACAAACTAAAACAAATTGAATTGGATATCAAACGTTGTGAGTATTATGAAGCGACATATCCAACTCCAACGATCACTTCAAACTCCAAAGAGAAACCAGAAGAGAGATCAGATTCTGGCACCAATTCCGACGGTTTACCGAAACCTGAAACTGAAGAGGTACAGAGGAGCTTAAGCAGACATCAATGGGTAAAGATGGAGTTGAGTTGAATGCTGAAGTTTGTGATGCTGAGAAGGAAGAGGAATGGAAGCGAAATACCAGAGTTTGCAACTGTGAGAAGGCTCTTACTGCTGAAAGAGTCATCCTGGATCTTCCATATGAGACAGTTCAGGATATGTGTTCTTCTGCTTGTAAAATTCGTTTATTTGGTGTGTAAAGCTAATAGGTTACTTTTAGATAACCAAAAGGAGTTAACCACCATAAACGCAGAACTTAAAAAAATGAAGCCAAGTATTTCATAAAATTAAATGAAGCTTTAAAAGAAAATGATCATTTAAAGCGAACTCTTCTTGAAAGAAATGTTGAAATTATTCTTTTAAACGAAAGAGTCACTTTGGCTGAACTTGAAACAAGCATGCTTAAAACAAAGCTTGATAGATGGACCATATCTGGAATGAAACAGAAGAGCTACTGTGTAAACAGAAGGGAGCTAGGATTAAAACGGGAGTGGGTTGTGGTGAAATACCATACGTCTATCCTCCTCCTAGCACCCATTGTTACTCTCCTATGCCTCAACCTCATCCATCTAATGATTTGATTGAAGCTGCAGAAACTAATAGTTTAAATGCAGGTTTAAGCAAAGTTAATCTTAAAGAGGTTAGAGATGTGCAGGATTCTCCTGTAGGTTTAGGATCTCTCAGGCAGGGGTCTGATAAGAAGATTAATGATGATTCTATCTCTGACGCTCCAAAATCAATATCAGTTGCTTCTCCAACCTTCTTCAACAAATTCAAAACAGGTAACATTCCTTCGTTTGTTCCTGTCAGCTTTGTCAAAGAAGAAACAGTTGTTGAATCGTCAGGCAATCAAAATCCTATAACCGAAGCCGCCATAATAGAAGATGTCAAGCAAGATCCATTGGAAGCAGATTTGTGTATACGAGACTGGACAAGCTCAGATGATGAATCAAACACAGAGGACGGTGTTGGTTCCTCACAGATCAAGATATCCCCTGATATTGTCAAGTCTCAAAAGCTTCCAAAAGCTGAATCAAGACCAATACGGATCTCTTCTCCAACTGCAAAACAACCCAGTCAATCAGTAAAGATCTCATTCCCTGTTCAGCACGGGAAACTTCAGAACAAGCAAGAATCTACTACAAGCTCAAAGCAATCCTCATCCCCATATGCATCACACGGTTCAGTCAAGCATCAAAAGCCATTCAAGGCTTGTTTTGAGTGTGGAAAAGAAGGTCATGTGGTGAAAAAATGTCCTCAAAGGCTTGCTACGAATGGTAAAGGCAAAACAATTTGCTTCTCCAAATGTAAGTCTAAAAAGAATGTTCCAGATGGTAAAGGCAACGCGAGTTGCTTCTCTAGATCAAGAGGTATACAACACACATCTTTGAATTGTTGGATGAAAAACCCTCCATCCAAACCTTTTCATGTGAAGCCGATTTCACATGATTCAAAGATGAAATGGCCAAAGGTTCAAAACCAAATTCTTTTCCTTCTAGCCTTAAACAGAAAATGATTTCCAAATTTAATTCATTCAAATCCAAATTAATTGAACCGAAACGAATTTGGCAAATTAAAAGGAAGGATACAGAAATCCCGATCTTTCCACTAATTGTGTGCAGAAGCAGGTTACTTATATTAATGAAAAAGGAACTCCCAGGACTACGATGGCCTGGGTTTCCCTTTCTAACTAATCTGTTTATAAGTGCAGGAACATTTCAGGAGGACTATTAGTAATCCGGTTTACTGACAGAGATTGTTCCTAATTCAAATTTGAGGCGGAACAAACAGGTTAAAGTCATGGTATTTTATCCACAATCTGGATTTTTATATGCACAATCACAGTTCTCACTCACCATCTCTGCACATTTCTTGAGAATTCATTTCTTATCTTGATAATCGGTGTAGTTTGGAAAACCTTCTTTGATAAATTTTTATTTTTGCACAATTTTATAAAAATAAAAAAATTAATTAAAAATTATATAAAAAATAAATAAAAAATAAGTTTGCAAAAATAAAAATTTAGGTGGAGAGTATAAGTAAATAAAAATGAAAAGAGAACTGAGAACTTGATTCGAGATGATTGAGAAATGATTGTATATCTTCTTGAAATGCTTGTTCTTGCATGACTTGTGTTTTAAAATGAGAAATGATAGTAACTGATGCTATTATCTGATTCATGTCTCATTTTTAATTGCAAATAATAGAAAAACAAACAGATTCTTTAATGATATGCTTGGTAGGCTTAGCCTGAAAAATAAAGTAGACAGCAGCATGATGATTTAAATTAAATATATGCTTAAGGATGTTTGGATTTACGCAATCATTTTGGCCTGCATAAAAACTGAGTCCCGACAAAAAATGGATTGAGAATTGATCTTTCACCAACCATGATGCAAATCATATAAGCTATATCTCTATCTCTTTGCCATGTTTGGTGTATTTATGTGTCTTGTGTTTGTGCTAATCTCCTCTGCTGTACGGAAGTACTGGCCTGGAGTGATGATCTCCTTTGCTGTACGATAGTACTGACCTGGAGCTCTCATCGGCACATGATTAAATGGTCATCTCCTTTGTTATACATGAGTATAGACCTGGAGCTCTCACTATTTGATCTAAGTTATTTCAAATCATCTAACGATGAATTCATCACAGAATACAATATTCTGTTGATAATCACTAGCAATGCACAAGCCTTGTTCCATAAAGATCGTAATAAAATTCAAGAAATCCTGAGGTTGGGTGAGGGTTTTTGACAAATGATTATAGGGTCCTAGCATTCTAAAGTGCTTAATTGAACCTTAACAAATCATTTGATGCTTGTTAAAAAGATAGGGCATGGGTTTAAGTGGACAAAAATATCAGCTATCGTTATTGATCTGTTTGAAAATTTCAAAACCATTCAAGACTGTGATTAGATTCAGTTATCAATGTGATCTCATTGCTTGTCGATGTTTAAATTCATCTTTGTGCTAAAGTATATCTTGAGGATGTGATCTCATGATCGATTCAGTTCTTGGTAATTAAAAAAAATATATATATATAATAATATTATACAAATATATATATACATAAAATAAAATTAAAAAAAACTATAATATATTTTCATTCAAAATTCTTTTAGGTCTTTCATATTATGCTATTGAAATCATCTCATATTTTCATGCATTTCACGGGAAATTGCACACACAAACGAACACGGGTTCGCTTGTTTTCATAAATAGATAAACACGGGTTTATTTATTTTGTTAAAATGATCTAACGATAAATGTGTAGAATGTGTTTGTGTTTGTGTTGCAGATTGTGCTACAAGAGATGGCCGAGCATCACATGAGCAATGAACCAGACCAGAGAACCTGTTCCTCAAATTTACAGAAGATACCGAGCTAGGAATCCTCCTCCTACATCTTCTGAAGCACTCAGAGATTTAAGAAAGCGGTCTTCGTTATAACTGAGAGGATGCACACGACAAGAGGGAACATAGAAAAAGGGGGAACTTGTGAGATAAAGATCTTCAACAACAAAATTTGGGAAGCATCAGTCTAGGGGGAATATTGTTGGACCTCAACATGAGACTGAAGCTTACCAAATTAAAGATCAAGTTCAGTTGACTTATCGGTGCTGATCACGATGAAAGACGTTGATAATAGTAGACTAAGGGGGAATATTGTTGGTTCTAAAAGATAGTCTAATATTATCAACACAGTTAAAGTCAAAAAAATCAACGTCAATGGTCAAAGTCAACGGAAAAGTCAACACGACGCGTTCGGGACGAAGATTAGAAACAAGACGTTGAAGATATATTTGTCTAGGATGTTTATTGTTAATAAAATATATTTTGTGTCGACAAAATATATTTAATCTTGTTTTTAGACATTTTGGTTTTAATTGTAATTTCTAATTGTCATAGTTTAGGGTCCTAAGTGTCATTAATAAATTGTCATTTACTATAAATAGTAAAGTATGGCAATTAGGGTTTTAAGCTTGGAGGAGCTAGATTTAAGGGTTTTTCATGTAATTAACATCTTATGCAAATCAATTGGGATCAAATGGGGGTTTTTCATTGATGTTCTTGAGTGTTCATAAAAGTTCTAAATATTCTATCATTTTGATCCAAAATCTTCATTATTGTTTGATTGATTTAAGTGCTCCTGGACTAACGTACTCCGAAAGGGTATGATGTTATATGGGTGATTGTTGACCGCTTGACGAAGAGTGCTCACTTCCTACCGCTCCGCGAGACATATTCATCTGAGAGGTTGGCTGATCTGTTCATCAGGGATACTGTAACTCGTCAAGGTGTGGCGGTGTCTATTGTGTCTAATCGTGACACCCGGTTCACATCCAAATTTTGGAAGAAATTTCACGATGCGATGGGGACAAGGTTACACATTAGCACGGCTTATCATCCCCAAACTGATGGTCAGTCAGAAAGGACCATTCAGACATTGAAGGACATGCTTCAGGCATGTGTGATTGATTTTAGGGGAAGTTGGGATGACCACTTACCGTTAGTTGAATTCTCATACAACAACAACTATCATGACAGCATTGGTATGCCACCTTATGAGATGTTATATGGTAGGAGATGCAGAACATGCGTTTGTTGGGGTGATATTGGTCATAAAGTGTTAGGGAGCGTCGAGGTGATCGAGGCTACGACTGAGATGTTTGAAAGGATCAAAGCCTTCATGAAGGCAGTCAAAGATAGACAGAAGTCGTATGCTGATAAACGATGTAGACTGATTGAGTTTCAGGTGGGTGACCGTGTTATGTTGAAGGTCTCACCTTGGAAGGGTATAATTCATTTCCGAAAGTGGGGCAAGTTGAGCCCGAGATACGTAGGTCCTTTCCGAATCATTGCTCGAGTAGGAGAGGTGGCCTATAGATTGGAGTTACCAGATGAGTTAAGTGGAATTCACCCGACATTCCACGTATCTCATCTAAGGAAGTGCTTGGTAGATTAAGATATGATTGTTCCACTGGAGGATATCGAAGTAGATGAACGACTCAATTATGTGGAGCAACCAGTGTCAATCATTGACCGAAAAGAGAAGATGCTGAGAAATAAAGTGGTTCCTCTTGTGCGTGTACAGTGGAAGCACAGGAAGGGATCCGAGTCAACGTGGGAGACCGAAGAAGAAATGAGACAGCATTACCCACATTTGTTCGAGGAATAACAGGTTTCGGGGACGAAACCTATTTAAGGGGGTGGACTTGTAACGCCCGGATATTTTCTTTGAAGTCGACGAAAGAAGAAAAGAAATAAAGCCCGAAATCGAGGGACCAAACTTGCCAAAATGGGAGAAAGTTTGGAAGAGTGGGGGATTAAGAGGGGAGGGCAGCCCACACTCACAAAATTCAGCCAAAGAGAGAGAGGGGGAGAAAAGGGAGAAAAAGGTTGGTTTGGGTGGATTCGAGCGCGAAAATCGTCATGTAGCGGGTCAAATCGAAGCTCTACTTCTTGGTGTTGTTTGTGTGAGTTCTATGACCCCTCTTTTACATGTTTTCAACTGATTTAGGGCTCGAACACATCTGAAAACCCGTTTTATGTATGTGTGTGTTTGGCCCATTTGTATGTGTTTGCGTGTGATGTGTTTGGAGTTTGTTTCCGGGTTGTGTGTGCTTGAATGGTGTTGTGGTATGCATTCCTAAGGTTTAGGAGGGTTGATTTGGGCTTAGAATGGTTTGGATAAGCTTGGAGGTCGAAAATGGCAGACTGGGTTCGGGATGAATTGCATTCTGCATCAGTTAGGGCTATGCGACCGACTGGAGGCCATACGGCCGAATGAAGTGCGATTGGAGTTCATTCGCACGATTGAGATTCATTCATAAGATTGGGGGCCAGTCGCATGGGGATTCATGCGACTGAGGGCCCATTCGCACAAGTGTTCATCTGCATTGGTGTTCATCTGCATAAGGTCCATTCATACGATTGGGGTGTTCATCCGCATTGGGGTTCATCCGCATTGGTCCATTCGCATGATGCTCAGTCGCCTGGAGGCCATGCGACTGAAGGGTGCCCATACGCCTAAATAGGGCTGGTGTACCCGAGGAAAGGTGTAGTTTAATTTCTGACTTTTGGGGGAAAGTGCAGATGTAAGTTTTGACGTGGAAGTTCCCGTAAGTTCAAGTAAGATGATTGTTGGTGTCTTAGATGGTATGTTGGGCATGATGATGTTGCATGTTTATGCATGATGTATGTTATGTATGTATGATTATGCCCCGTATGATGATGCTATTGTGTATGTTGACGTTCCTTATTATGATGTATGTTTATCTTCCCGTGGCTTTACGTGTTATGCTAATGAATAAACGAAAGTATTATGTAACACAAAGTGGAGGATAATGAAAGAGGAACACGATGGATGAATGCATGCATTAATAATGAATGAAAGTAAGAAAGGCTTGCAAGCAGATGTATGAGGTGAGCGACCCTGTTGTCGTAACAGACTCAAAATGGGATCCTTGTCATTCGACCTCAGTAATCGTGGTCGTATGCCATGAAGAGGGTAAAGCTTGACACTGTGATTGACTATTTGTATAAAACCATTGCTGCATACCTTAGGTGTTGTGGCCAGAGGTGCGGTGCACCGTTATAGAAGGTCTATGATAGGCCTAGGTCCAGTACCAGGAACAGAAGGGTATTGCACATGGCAATGGTACATCTAAACTTTACCTTAGGTACTGTGGCCAGAGGTGCGGTGCACCGTTATAGAAGGTCTATGATAGGCCTAGGTCCAGTACCAAGAAACAGAAGGGTAAGGTTTACTGTTTGATAGAAAGAAAAGAAGTAATGATGAAAGAATGTGAACGATAATAACGTGCGATGAATGAACGAAAGTTAAAGAATAAACGAATGAAATAATGAATGATGTAGATAATAATGATATTATCTATGTGTACGTATGATGTGTGATCGCATGAAAGTAAAGAACGGTTTTAACGAAAGAAAAGTATGTTTTATTTATAAAACTAGGACTCACTCAGCAACGCCGACTTTTATGTGTTTCCAGTTGGCAGGTAATGGTTGCTGCGGATGGCAAGGGGCGGCTACCCAGCTCTTTCGGATGGCATCCATTCATATAATGCTTTTGTGATGTAATGCAAAAGTGTATTTGTAACCGATTAACGATGTATTATTTTGCAAAAGCCTTTATAATGAAGTGAAATGTCATTTTTGAATGTTTCCGCTACAACGCTTTTGTGTAAGACGACGAAAATATATGTTTTATGTGCCATGATTGACCAGCTGTAAGTGTCCCAAGAACGTGGCCTTACACCATCCCTTCACCGCTAGCCACCTCACCGCCTCCCCATCCCTTCACCACTAGCCACCACACCGCCTCCCCACCCCCACCCCATCTCGTCACAGCCACCACCACCACCACCAAGACCACTAATGGCCAGTGATGCCAACCCCCCCCCCGTCGCACCACCCACCTACCGCAGCCACCCCGTCGCACCACCCACCCACCACAGCCGACACCCACCTACCATCACCGCCCTCCCCGAGATCAACCCACACCGTGTTGCACCACCCATCACAACCGCCACCCACCTACCACCATCAACCCACTACCACCAGCTAACCACCGCCAACCAATACCACTTCCATCACAACCCGTAGACCAGCAGACCCCAACCGCCACCTACCTGCCATCGTGAACCCATACCCATACCAGCAGCCTAATTGAAGAACCCTAACTTGGGTGTACATTTGGTGAGATCGTTTCATCTCGGGTTTTCATATCTACTTTTTGTCTTCTTTACTTATATCCATTTAGATTGTTTGGCTGGGTTAGGGGTACCAGTATTCTGGTTTTAAATAGGGAGAGTCGTCCCCTATTCTTGTGCTATTTCTATTTTCTTGTGATTTGATATATTTCTGCTTCTTGATTTGATTGTGCATCGCCTGTGTATTGTTGACCTCATGTGAGTGACTACTTTTAATTGTGCATTACTAGTGCTGCACTTCTATTTTAAGGTGTTTTCCTTGAATTATGGCTGTATTTGTGGACTTTGTCTGGTATTTTTTTGTTACGGTGGGTTAGTGTGGTAAAATAGATAGCAGGAGCCATTATGCTGCCCCGAGATCATGTTCGATGACGAGAGGTGCAACTACAAGGAAAAAGGGTTATAGATTACAAGTGGCATCGTGGAATGTAGGAACTCAACTAGTAAATTATTAGAGTTAATTTCTATGCTGAAAAGACGTAGGGTTCAGATAGCATGTCTTCAGGAGACTAGATGGCGGGGTGGGAGAGTAAAAGAGTGC
Source organism: Flaveria linearis (assembly GCA_024085815.1). Classification (NCBI taxonomy): domain Eukaryota; kingdom Viridiplantae; phylum Streptophyta; class Magnoliopsida; order Asterales; family Asteraceae; genus Flaveria; species Flaveria linearis. Next base: position 8,283,602 of record CM044016.1, on the reverse strand, counting down.
AATGGTTATAAACTATGGTATTTAGGGTCAGATGGAACAAAAAATGGAGTAGGTTTTCTAGTTGCTAAAGAACTTCAAGATAATGTAGTGGAGGTGAGAAGATACGATGATAGACTTATGCTATAAAGAATAGTAATAGGGGATGAAGTAGTGGCAGTAGTTAATGCGTATGCACCACATGTTGGATTAGGGGAAACGGAAAGAAAGAAGTTCTGGGAGAGTTTAGATCACGTTATGGGAGACATATCTAGAGAAGAAAAATATGCATAGTAGGAGATTTTAATGGGCATACCGGTAAGGATAATGATCACTTCCCGTTGGTGCATGGAGGCTTTGGATATGGTCTTAGGAATGACGGCGGTAAGGAGCTTTTTGAATTTATATTAGCACATGACCTAGGCATCATAAATTCGTTTTTTAAGAAAAGAGACTCGCATCTAATCATGTTTAGCAGCGGAGAGAGACACACACAGATAGACTATTTGCTGATGAGGGGAGAAAACCGTAGCTCGTGGAAGGACTGTAAGTAATCCCGAGAGAGACAGTATTGACTCAACATCATATGTTGGAGGCAGATATACGCGTGAAAAGAGCAATTGTCCAACCAACTAAGAGAATTAGAACTACGGTCAGATGGGGCTAGCTCAAAGACGAAAAGATTACCATCTTTAGAGATAAGGTCATACCAATGAGCCAGACTGGGCCACAGGAAGACACAAACCAAAAGTGGAAGGCTAGGGCGACTAGAGTCATTCAAGCAGCTAAAGAAACTCTTGAAGTTACAACAAATAGGATAGTCAGCCATAAGG